>OX439037.1:92149678-92749678 GCA_949317995.1 Acholoe squamosa
TTATTACAATCTTAGCTTATCACAACTATATTAAAAGCAGTTATAAACAGATAACAATATTATATTATGATAATAGTAAGTTGTTACAACTGTTATATCACTAGTTATGATATACAGTTATCTAAGGTTATCATAAAGATATTTTAAGCAATCTTATGATTAGATGACAATATGATAAAAAATTATAACTATGACAGTTGTTACTATTGTTGCTGTATTATTTATTATAATATTTAGTTATTTAAGCTTATCACAAGATATTTAAAGCAATCTTATAATCAGATAACATGATAATATATTATAACTAATAAATTGTTATGACTAACTGTATTGTAGTTATTAAAGCTTATCACAAAGATATTTTAACATTTTAATTAAAGCCTGCTTGTTCACTTCCTGTTCTTTTATCGAATTCATCGAAGATAATTTTCAAACCATCTTTTCTGTTCATGTCAGACAGAGCTTTTATGAGATGGTGAGTTGCACTGTATTTAGATGTTTGCCACATTTTTAGCACTTGGAAGGCATATTGAGTTAAGTCACGTTCAGGTTCATAAGAAATATTTTTTATATCTTTATATGATATGTTTAAATAAATAGCGATATATTTCCAGTCTGATGGTATTTTTTCGCTCAATTTGCTCAAGAAAAGATATATAGCAGTGGAATCAGTATGGTAATTTTCCAATAATTTTTCGCCAAAATATTTTTGAGTGAATTCTATTAAGTCTCTTCTGCTAGTTTCCAGAAAACTTGTTTCTAGTTCCTCCCATCTCTTGTATGGAGGAACATTTCTCCACCATTTTTTTAACATTTCTAATGCCATTTCGCATGGTTTTTTAGACTTAAAAATATTTTCTAAACGGTGATCAGGTATGCCTAGATAAATACCTAGTTTCATCCAGTCTGTACCTAACAGTACAGATATTTGTTGTAAGACTTGATCAGAATAACCTAAGTCTTGATTGAAATAATAGGATGGCAAAGGCATTTTGAAGTTATATGTAATCAGATGTAAAGTTAAGATTGGTTATGTTAGCTGTATCACAAAGTAGTATCGGAAACTGGTTATGTTAGCTGTATCACAAAGTAGTATCGGAAACTGGTTATGTTAGCTGTATCACAAAGTAGTATCGGAAACAAGTATACTATGATGCAAAAACAGAAATAATATAATATGTATAAGGTTATATATGATATATAAAAAAGGACATAATATTACAATATGCATAAGTTCATATATGATACAGTAAGTAAAAAACAAATATATAGCCAGTAAAGATATCGTAAAACTTGTATATTTAATGTTTGTGATTTGTGTTTTTGTTTTTTTATTTACAGAATTTGTAATAATATATTTTTTTATTTTAAGCATTTTTTATTGCTGACTTAGAATACTTTTCCACGAAGCAAGATAAAAATTTACTTTTTCTCTGTCTTCGATAGTGTATCTACTAAAGAAATTTGGATTAATGTTTAACATTTCATGAAAGGTAATTTCTCCGTTTAAAATATCATTCACAGTTATATTTTTAATTTTCAAATCTTTTTCTATATGACAGGCTATCATATCAAATACACTTTCAATTAAAGCATATTTTTCCATGTTTTTACCTGAATAGTATTCAGGGTGATGATCATTATTTTTATAATGATGATCTAATGCATTTTCCCAAATTTTTTTGTCTTTTTCATCTTTAAGACCTTCAGTAGAAAAGAATTTTAAGGTATAACCTATAGCTTCTTTTACTGATAATTTTGATAAATCATGCATATTTAATCGTTTTATAAGACATATTTTTTCTGCATAATTAAATACTGTTTCTCCTATAACGAAAAAGGCTGCAGATATTATTTGCCTATGCTTGAATACCTGTTTATAGTGTTCAAGGAGTATGTTTAAGAAAGCAGAATTGCATATAATTTTTTCTTTTTTAGCATTAACATATTTGATTGCTATTTCGTCACTGATGTTCTTATTTTTTAAAAGATTTCTTATGCTGTATGTTTGAAAACTCATTTTGAATTATATAGCAGTGATTAAGTATACCTAATCACATTCATGTTTTTCTTCATAAAACACTTCATCAGGTATACTTCTATATATGTTTAATAAACTCTCACGAGGGAGATCTACTATATCTATATCTTCAGCAGCTTCTTCATCCTTATCATTACTGTCTGATACTATAGTGTTTATGTAAATCGGACCTTTTCTTTTCCTGTATTCCCTCTCCATTTTAGCTATGCCATAGGCTTTTCTATGTGCTAACATACTCATGACTTCTTTTTCTGTCTCTTTTATTTTATAAGAGAGAGAAGAATTTTTTTCTTCTTCTTCTTTTATTTTGTTTTGATATTCAGTTTTCTCTTTTTCTAACGAGCAAATGTATGAGTGTTGATGGTGACAAATTTTTTCTAGGATTTCATTACGTTCTTTTTCATAGTTTAATTGAATCTTTAAATAATCCATATTTAAAATATAAGTTATTGTTTATAGGATCAGCGTGATATTTTTTGATCAGTTGTAAGTTGGAGATGTGGTATTTATCTCAGCGATTTTTCTTTGTTTAGGTATATGTATTACAACATATCTATTTTTAAGAGAGGAATTTATGGTTATTATATCAGTAAACTGATTTACTCTTGAGCTTTGGTTTGTTTGAGAATTATTTGAAACAGACTGTCCTAAGTAAGGATAGGACCAGCTTTTTCTCTCATTTATGTTTGTTATGTAACAAGTTAAAAAACTTTGTGTTTTTTCTCCATTGCGAAAAATGTTGCCAGTTTCTGTACAACATAGGAATATTTCATCTCCTTTTTGTAAAGGAGAAGAATATTTTTTTTGTGTTTCATTATATATGATACCTGTTATAGCTAAGACAAACATAACTAAAATACTACTTGCTTGTATAGCTGGTAGTTTCTTTTTAGTTGCATTATTGATTTTACTTAAAAGGTTTGATTCCGTCATTTCAATTTTTTAGATTTTAAAGTGTAATTGTTATTTAAGAAATCGTTTTTAGGTAAGCAGCTTTGACAAATTTGATATGGGAAATAAGCTTCTTTTATCACAGGTATTTTTTTCTTTTTGAAATGATTTATTACTTTATTATCGTTCCAGTCTGTATCAGTCGTGAAACTAGATATTATATCTTGCATGGACATGTTGTTAGCTCTTTTCTCAAGATAATATAAACAATATTGTCCGCAAGTTGTAGAAAATAAACCTTGTATAGCATGAGTTGAATATTTATATTTTTCAGGTAATGCTTTAAGAAAACTTTCACGAAGAGGTAGAAATCCATATGAATCAAAATATTCAGCTAAGTTATTAGGTTTTTCATAATATAAAGCTACCCAATGCTCACCAGGAGAATCACTGTTGTCAGTGTTAACTATGTAACTAGTAGGGTAATACGTCACTTCAGGTATGGTATCTGCTGAAAACACTCCATATTCTCCTTTTTTTCTTCTTTTATGAGATTTAGATAAAAATTTATTTCTTTTCCATTCATTTTGTTAGGTTAGTCAATTCAGACTTAAATTTTAGCATATTACTTGAGTCTAATCTCATGATCTCATCATATTCTAAATATACAATGGCTGCTACTCCATGATCTAATTCTTCTTCTAATTTTATTACAAAACCTAAAGTACCAGTTTCAGTTAATTCAAAAGTTTCTGATGTTGCTCCGTCTTTAGAAATATCAAAGCAAAATAATGTTGTTCCCTCTTTAAATTCGTCTATGGTTACATTTTGTGCTTCATTTCTGAATATATCTCCTGTAGATTTAAGGAGAGCAAGATAAGCCATGTTATACATATTATTTGGAAAATCTAATTCATAATGATAAAAAGGAGTTCCTCCATCGTTTACTTTAAGTTCTATTTCTTTAACTTTAAAGTTTTCAAATTTAAATGGATTACGATTATGAGTGCCTGTGAAGCCATCTAAATGCACGAGACCAATTATGACTCTTTTAGGTAAAGGTGTGTTATTCACAACATGTGAAGCTTGAAGAATAGCTTTTTGAGGACCGAAAGTGACATATTTCATGTCTATTTTATGGATAGGAATATCCCATATAGGTAAATTAGTAGCTCTTGCTTCTTCTAATTCTTGATGAAAATCATCTGTTAATCTAACTCTTTTCACGTACAAGTTTATTTCTTGTACATCTATAATATATTTTTGAGCTTCTACTTTTGACATTAAACAAAAAGTTTCATCTGCTCTATCTAATTCAATAGAAAGAGGCAAGTCCCCAGGTAATAATTTAGACTGTGAAAAAAGACTGTCATGTATTCTTACATGCACTTCAAACAATGTTCCGTTTTTTGTTTTTTCATATCTTTTTTTAGCTCCTGCATTGTGAGCTGTACCTGTTAAAGTGTTAACTTCATTGAAATCTTTATTGTCTTTTATGTAAAAACCTAATGGTCCTAAACATTTAGCTGTAAGAGGATCATAACTTAAAGTAAATTCTATTATTGATTTGTAACCATATAAATCATTGCTGTCTGATATTCTTATTCCTCCTACGAAAACTTTTACATTCTTAAACATAGTAGCACCAAAATAATTAACAGGAAAAACTTTAGCATTATCATTTATAGTTCCATCGTTAGCTGGAGCGTCAGGTGCTGTTTTATCTGCTTTCAATATTTTTGCTTTTATGTAAAGGTAACTGTTATGTAAAGAAACATAATCTTTTTTGTTAGATTTTAATGTAAATTGAACAGTGTTGCTGTTTGGTGAAGCTGTAGGATCTATTTTTTCATAGTATGTTTTTATTCTTGTAGTATCAGTAGGAGGTATATATTTATAATCCAATTCTGAGCTTATACAATGATGTAAATTTTCATTTAAAAAAGACATATTTTTTGTTCAGGTGTATCTTCTTATTTTTACTTTGACAACATAAAAAGATCAAGTTATCGGTTTATCTCAAGCTATTTATTCTATCCGAAAATATCACCATGCCTTCCTTTCTTTTTTCTGTTTCTCTTTTTTATAATTTTTGGCTGAGGAGATAATTTCTTTCGATTTGAAAAGTTTGAAATAACTTGAGAACCTAAATCAAACTTTCTTCAGCTTCTCTTTTTATAGCCTTTTTTATATTTTCACCTTTTACAACATTTTTTGCAATTTTTATTCCTCCTTTAAGAGCTCGTTTTCCTATTGCTTTACCTGCACTTTTCACCGCAGGAGTAATGAGAGGTACGACTGTTTTAAATAAACCTTTTAGTATGCCACCTATACCATATCCTCTTTGATTTCTGCTTCCTATGAAAGGAGTTAGTGTATTATATCCACTTCCATATTGATTGTAAAATAATGGATTTTTATTTTCTCGTAAAAATTGCCTGTAAAGAAGTTTTTTATGAGCACAATTCGAATACATTTTTATTTATTTTCCTAGGATTTTTTCTTCTTTATCTCAAATGCTTTTTCTTTATTTATTACTATTTTTTCCATTTCGTGTCCCAATCTTTCCCATAATATTTAGGGTTGTTTTTTTTTTATCTCCCATAACGTGTTTTACGTGGTGATGCTTTAGACGAACTTTTTTTCTTTTTTATTTCTCCAAAAATATCTTCAGAAGGAGGGGTAGAGGACATAGGTTCTATTTCACTTTCTTCATCGAATTTTTGTTCAAAAGAAGTTGGTTTTATTTTCTTAATTTTTATTTCTTCTCCTATTCCTCCACTTGCTTCATCTTTTTTATTTTCTTCAGATTCTGTGAAGGTTTTTTCTTCTCCTGAAGGAATAAATAATTTTTGTTTACCATATTCTGGAGGATAATTTAAATTATCGTCGTCCACGCTGTCAGAATCTTTAAATAATGATTTTTCAATTGGATCATCGTAATCATTTTCTGAATATTCATCATCTGTTGCTTCTATGGATTCTATCTTTCCTTTTTCAATTTTTTTATGTATTTGTCGTTGTCGTTTTTTTATAATGTCTATATTTTGATCTTCTATAGGATATTTTTTTATTTTATAAGCGTCAGCATCTTGCTTGCTTTTTCCTGGTTTATTGAGAAACCAAGATTTAGGTATATGTGGAGATAAATTATACCAAAGTTCATTAATGCCAAGAGGTTCTTTTTTTATGCTAGTATTAGAAAAAAATTTCATTATGTCTATCACATTAGAATTTTTTAGCAGTTTTCCGTTCATTATTATTTCACCCTGATCATTCCAAAAAAATTGTAAAGCTAACATTTTTTTTAAAATTTCTTTTATGTAAGGTATTTGTGCTTGTCTTATATGTGATAATATTTCTTCTATAGATATACCTGTATGAAAAGATTTTTCAGATTGATTTTCTTGAAAATAAGAAAAAAAAGTAGGATTTTGTTTAGATATATCTTGATTAGTACTTAAAACTTTATATGGTTGAATATTATACATTTTTTCTGCTAATATTTCTTTTTGTCTTTCAAGAATAGGATTTTTTTCATTTTTAGTTTCTTTCTTCTTATTTTCTTCTATAGCTCTAAGTTTTTTATATGTAACTAAAGGAATGACAATACTTTTTTTGAAAGAAGCAGTCATATTATTGTCTACTTCCTGCTAAACCTCCTAGTAAAGTTACGGCTAAAGGAATAAGCATAGACAAAAAACCACCTTTTTGTTTCAATACTGCTTTCCTTTTTTTGTTATTCACACGTCTATTTACTAAAAATCTTAAAATTTTTTTATGCTTTTTAAGTTTAGCATAAGAAAAAGGACTTAATTTAATGTTTCCTTTCAGTACGTTATAAATGCATTGACATATAGCATCTATGTCTTCTTTTCCTGCATATTCTATCAGAAGATTTCTTCTTTTTTTATTTTTAGTGTTACTTAAGACCGTAAGGAAAGCTAATTGCCTAGACAAATTAGGCCTTTTGTTTCTTTTAGTCTTTTTCTTTAAAATTCTTTTTTTCCCTTTCCTTTTTAATATAGGTCTTTTTTTTAATAACAAAGATTTCCTTTTCTTAGGCATTTTTTAAAACGTAATAAACAAAACTATTTCTTGTCTTTTATATCATTCTTTATTTCATTTATCACACGTACATTTTTTTAAGTTTTATTTGGAATATAAACATCTTGGCCTACATCAAAAATATTTCCTCTTAATCTGTATTCTTGTGGAGTTTTTTGATGTCCGTCTATTAAGAGATAAGAATGTGGTTTTCTAGTTGCTTCATTAAAAATATTGTTTTATGATTTTTTGGTAATAATTTTCTTCCTAATATTTGAGGCACTGTTTGATCTAAAGGAGAATTAAATATAACAAGGTAAGTAGCATTTCTGTTCACAGTTTGTCTTTCTTTCCCTTCAGAAAAAAAATTTTGAGATATATATATCACATTTAAACCTTCATGATGACAAGTTTGAGTAAATAATTTTCCTATTTCTGCATTATTACTGCTTTCTTTCATTAAGTCATCTAATATAATAAGTCCATTTAAGTTCGGTTTTATGTATTTATCAAAAGAAGAAGGAATACCATTAATGAAAATAACATCTTTATCTTGCATTATAGAAGGTTTTTTAGGAGGTGTTTGACCATAACACCAAATAAAATAATCTATGTTTTTGTCTAATATGCGATCACTGTTTTCTATTAAATTATGAACAAAAGTAGTTTTACCACTGTTACTAGGACCTGCTACTATCATAGAAAAAGGTATTCTAATACATGCATTGAAAATAGGAAATTCTATGTGCTCCATTTTTTTTTTTTTTTTAAATTCCTTCAATTTTAACTAGTTCTTCTTTATAAAAATTACCACTTAATATTTCATTGTTTTTATCAATTAATACATATGTTGCAGGCCAAGTTCTAAGAACATAAGCTACTTGAAAAATTTCTTTTTTCCAATGAGAAGAATATCCTTTTCTAAAAGTAGTTTTATATTTAGTAATTCTAACTTTATCTCCAACTTTAAAGGGTAAATGATGTTTTTTAGAGAATAAATATTTCCCGTATTGTTTTATCCATATTTTTTTTTCGTTTGCTTTAGTTACTTCTGAAGGACTTATACCTAAAGTTCTATGCTTACTGTGATTATAACTATATACTAAATTTTGAAGTACATCTATATATCTCAAAGTCTTTTTGAAAGTAAGATATTTATATATTTTATCTTGTATAGTACGATTGAATCTTTCTACTATTGCACTTTTAGTGTCTTGTGATGTACTGAAAAATTTAATGTTATTTTCTTTTAAATATTTTCTGAATACACCTTTAAATTCACTTCCGTCATCAAATTGTATAATTCTAGGCTTAACTTTGCTTTTCATTAATATATTTTTAAAGCCATCTAAAGTGACGGAAGCTGTTTTGTTTCTTAATGGAAAAATATAAGCATAACGAGAAAAACAATCTATACAAGCAAGTAAATATTTGATATCATCATTTTCATTTTTTAAATTAAATATACTAATTAAATCTATTTGCCATTGATCATTTATACCTTTCACTATAGTTTTTCTTCGTAAAAACCTATGTTTTATTTTTTTGTGAGAAGTATAGGTTCTAGTGTTATGAAGAAAAGCTGATACATCCGTATGAGTTATATTTTTATTTTTTTTCTTTGCACTTTCATATAATTTATTTGCAGAACTGAAAGAGGCAGGATCAGACGGATTGAAAAATATTTCTTTTAAAATATTTTCTTTGTTTTTATTTTTTTGGTTCATATTTTTTGACACATATTTCCTGTATTACATTACAGAGACGGAAATCCGATATGCATGGTTTCGTTCTAATATATCAAATAATTTTTATACATGAATAGAACGATACATATAATCACGTGATTTTAAACCATCTCAATGTAATAGAAAGTGTGTCGATATATTATACTGTCAGATTTCACGGTTATCCATGAAATTTTTTTAATTTTATTCATCCAATAAAAAAATGTTTACTGATTAACAGGCATGTAAATTGGGATGAAGCCACTCGGTTTCATGTTTCCATCTACGTTAAATATCAGACTTTTGTTTCCTGTTTTTGTTTTCCTTGAACTAGAATTAATTTTAGTTTTATTTCGTGAGGTATTAGATTGCTGCTTGTTCACATTTCTCTTTCTTTTAACCTGCACCTTTTCCTTTCTTCCTGCTTTTTCATTTTCATCTTGACTTAAGTCATCATCACTTGTATTATTTTCCACCCTGCTAGAAGTCTTATTCATCTTTTTCTTTTTCTTGACTTGTATTTTTACTTTTTTTTCTTCATATTCATTTTCGTTATGACTTACATTATCATCACTCTCTTCTTTTCTTCTTTTCAAGTTTTCTTCTTTCTTGATAGGACGAACAATGTTTGATTCAATATTTTTGGTGGAGTCATTTTTTTCTTCTTCTGAAGATATGCTGTTCGAGTCTTCATTTTCGCTCATATCTTCCATGACTTTTATACTGAAATTTTGTGCGGATTTAGCTTTGCTTCTTAGCTTTTCTTTCATGTATTTATTGTAACAAGCATTACATCTCAGGTGATTTTCATCAGACGTAAAAAAATGATAAGATTGAAAAGGTCTATGACACCTTATACATTCTTGTACCATTGACTCTGCACATTTTAAACAATATTTTTTATTTTTTACTAAATCAGCATTTTTACCACAAAATTCACATTTAGAAACCATTTTTTATCATAAAAAATTGAAAACGAAAATATATAAAGCTAATTAGCTAAGTCATTCATTTATCTCAATAATATTTTTATAATATTATTTTAAAGGTAATAAGGTAAGTCATTCATTTATCTCATTAATATTTTCATAATATTATTCACTGCTATCATTTTCACTTAATTCCATTTCACTTTCACTGTTGCTATCACTACTTAAATTTTGTTCTTTTTCTTTCTTTTTTTTTATTTTTTCTTGCTTGTTTTCTTTCTTCAATTTCTTAACTTTTTCAATTTTTTTATATATTTTATTTTTCATTCGAAGAAGAAGGTCAAACTCTTCTTTTTGAAGAGATATACTTTTATCTTTAGTCAAGTCATGAAAATGTAAATATATATTTCCTTTAAATTTATTTATATCTATTCTTTTCCTCCGACCAAAAGCCAAAGTAGGGTATTTTCCTGATTTGTTCATTTTTTCTTTTATTATGCCTTAGGCTTTCTTTCTAATGTTAATAAGGTTAAAGTTTTTTCAAGCTATCTCATGATCTTTTTTTCTTTTTTATTTCTGGAAAAGGTATTTCGTTTTTTTTTCTTTTTTTCTTTCTTTTAGGTATACTATAGTGTCCATAAGCAAGAGATTTTATCCCACTATCACATAAATATCTTTTATCTTCAAAAGGAGAAAGAGAAATCTTATGTAGGGAAATGGTATACACTTTATGTTTAAGACTTACTATATTACAGAATTGATCTTCTCTTATTTTATTTTTAAATAAGACTTTTTTAAAGTTACTATGTTTTATTTCTTGTATACAACTTTTTTTTATGCCTTTCACTTTTTTCTCTTCTTCTCCAGTTTCATAAAGAATAGAATACATTTTAGGTCTTAATGCTATAAATTCTTTTATTTTTTTCCCTCCTGTTTCATCTTTGAATTTTCCTAAAACTTTCATATTTTTAGAGGAAAATAAAGGATGACTTTCTTTAAGATTAGAAAAATCAAAATAATTTTCAATATTTTTTATCTTTTTTAAGAAATGTTCATCTTTAATATAATAAATGAATGAGTCTGTATCCGTGTATAACAATTGAATAATGCTTTCTGAAAAAGCAGGTAACATGATATTATAATGAAAATTAAACATCCATAATTTTGATAGTTCTAATACTGTAAATCCTATGTATATAGGTTTATTTAAAAGAATTCGTTCTTTGTTATATTGTATACCTACGAAGTCTTTTTGAAAGATATGTAGTGATTTAAAATTTGGTTTTCTTATAAGTTTTTCACTTACTAAAGGATTAGAAGTTAATTTCATAGTTGATCTTTTCTTAACATTTTCTAACGTTTTCCCAAAAGTGCTGTTAATTAAAAGTTTAAAAAATTCTTTGTCAAAAGAAGAAGTAGCTAAGGTTCTTTTTGTTGTATTAAAATCGATGTATGGTTTCATCCAATCTTTTTGTTTAAATGAAAGAACTCTATGTATTTTTTTAATTTTCATTCCTAGGTTTAGATATAGCTTTAAGTTACGGTAATGTATAACATAATTTTCCTTTTGATTTAAATTACATATTAATTTTTTTCCTCCTTTTTTATATGAAATTCCTATGTCTTTGAGTACTTGTTCAGCATAAGTGGATAAATCTTCCTTTTTTATTTCTAATTTTTCTGGTGCTAAAGGAAAAGAATTATGTCTATCATGAAGGTTTGCAGGATAAGATAGAGTTACTTCCATAATATAGCCTGTTTCATTATCGTCTGGAATGTTACATATTTCTAATTTATTTATTTCTTTTTTTTCTAACCATTTGAAATCAGAAATAGGTAAAAAATCTGCTAAACATTTTCCATATAAATTATTGCAATCAATATAAAAAATATGTTCATCAGGCTCTTCTGCTATGGCATACCTGTGCGAAACATTAGTTATCCCTCCTCTTACACCTGTTTCTATGAAATTGTACATTTCTATGTCCGAAAATAAATCTAATTTAACCCCAGTATATTTCAACATGGCTTGATAACTTAAGCTTGGTGAAGTAAGAAAATGCGATGGATCTAATCCATAATAATCTAAAGCCTTTTCTCTGAAAGATTCGAAAACGTCACATAAAAGCAAAACGTCTATTTTTAAATATTCTTTCAAATAATCTTTTAGGTTCTTGCATTTGAAAGCTTTGAACATAAAAAGAGCATGCTGGTAATCTTCGTCAGAAATGTTTTCTTTTGTTAAAGAAGAATAAAAATATTTTCTTGCAGGCAATTTTTTTTCTTTCAAAACACTCCATGAATTTATATAATCATAACACATAACTCCTTTACGGATAACATAAGGTAATAATTTTTTATCTTTTAAATGCTTCTTTGTTTCATAGAAGTCATCAGTTCCTTTTTCATTCATAAGATTTGCTAATTTAGCTAAAGAAGTAGGAAGAAATTGAAAAGAATCTATGAAACGAAAATTTTCAAAACTTAAAGTCAAAAATTTTTCTGACGATTTTGCTATAACAGATATATTTTTCTCGTCCACATATTTATATAATTTTTGAATAAGAAAATGAGTGTCATAGTTCATGCTATTATGAATAACAATAGGTATTTTTAATTTATCCATCCTTAAAGACGTATAAGTAAGATTACATCTGTTACAAGCATAATTTATGTCTCTCCCTTTACCTTCTCGCCCTATATGAGAATGATCTAAAACTTTACGTATACCTTTACGAGTCAATGAAACCCCACAAACGTAACATTTTCTCTGCTTAGCTATATGAGAAATATCCTGAGGAGTTAATTTCATAGGTTCTCTTTTATGGTGTAAAATATAAGATATTTCAGCTCTTTTTTGATATAAATAAGAGACAAAATTTGATATGACATTTTTTCCTACATATATGAATGGATCTTGATTGTATTCTTTATATTTTGACACCATTATAGCACCGAAAGCATTTAATTTATGTTCGCGTTCACATAAAGATTTACCTTTATAAATTGGTTCTTTCATTTTATAATTATAACATTCAAAATCTGCATAAATGATAAAAGGACTTTTTACTTTATTTTTGAAATCTGAAAAATTAAGATGTGAACCTATAGGTGGCATATAGTATCCTTGTCCTACGTAAGGATTTTTATTGCAATTCTGAGTTATGTGGGACTTATATTTTTTTTCTGAGCAAAAAGATATCAAGCATTTGTAACAAAAATATCTAGTTTTTTTCCAGAAAAAAGGTCTTATAAACTTATGTAAATTCCTAATCAAATAGTAGTGATCATCATATAATAATAAATCAACATGTCTTCCTTCAGAAACAGTAGTCGAATTAGTAGAAATATACATAGGGAAAGGTTGAATAATCTTTTGCTCTGTTTCTAACATACCAAATACATTTATTGTTAGATTGTTCTTTTTTCAAATTGTGATATTTCATTTAATTTCACAGGAAAAGTAATAAAAGAAAGATTCAATTCATTTAAAAAAATATCATAAGATTTTGCTAAATTTGAATTATTTGTTACTTTATGTAGACCAGCTAAAACAGAATAAAGAAAGCATTTATTACCAGTTCCTTTTATATTTAAAATTGATTTTTTTTTGTCTATTAAGTCTTTAGTCTTTTGTCTTTCTTTTCCTCCTAAAGGGTTATATTTAAAAATTGAAATTCTAAGAACTTTGATTTTTTTAAGAAACCATCCTGATCCCATGTGAAGGAAAGAATCAAAAAATCCTAATATAATAGAAAAACTAGACCTAATTGTTTCTTCTAAATTCAAAGAATCAAACCCAAATTGAACTGGACTTAAAAACCATGGTTCTATTTGAAAATATTCATTAGTTTCTAAGTTATATTTTCCTAAAATAACGCAAAGTCCTATCTGAAATTTAACTCCACCTTCTTCTTTCTTTACTTTTAATATTTTTTTCTTCACTTTTTTTAAATTTTTGAACAAAAATAAATCAGGATCATATTTTAAAGAATTAGGAATGATATCATATTCTGTGATAAGATTTTTTAATGCTCTACGACGATAAATCATTAGACTATCGGTCTGAAATGTAAAACCAAAAACACTGTTCCGTATTCAAATTTAACAAGATCTCCTAAGTCATCACAGACAGTTATTTGAATTTCTTGTATTTCATTTCTTTTAAGTTTTTTGTAATATGGAGTAACAAAAACTTCTGTTATGTCATCACCAAAGCTTCCTGTGCATCTTATTGTTCTTAAAAGTGGAACTTGTTTGTTTCCTACTACTTCATTACAAACTATGTTGCTATAAATATAAATATTAGATGCTATGTAATGCAAATTAGGAACCCCACCCGCTATGAAATTTTCATATTCATTTGGTCCTAAATTTGATGCTATTTTTTTATATTCTTCAAAATTTTCTAAAGGAGGTCCCATGAAAGACACAGTATTTCCTTCTTTTTTCTCAGCTTTTTCATGTAAATCTAATCTTAACAAAGAAGACAAATCAGAAGAAAAAGTTACTACGTCTCCTTTTCCTACTTTAAGAATAGGTTTTAAATTTTGTGGTTCTATTTTCATAAAAGGTTTTCGCTCTTTTTTAAAGAAAACATCATCAGGATAAATATCAATTTTTTCTAAAACAGAATTTATAGTTCCAATAAGGTTATTAATAGAATTATAATTTCCATAAGGAATTCTTTCTACTATAAACCTTTTCTCCAAGGTAACATCACTTGCAGAATTTGCTATGAACACATTTTTTTTAAATTTAAAAAAATTTCTTTCCACTATTATAGTTCTGTTTCGTTCTGGTCTTTCAGGAAAATTATACCAAGAATTAGGTATATTAACTTCCACCACTCCAACCTCCCATTCCCCTTTCAATGTAATAGTCGATGGTAAATTCACATAATAAGAACTCGTTTTGTTTTCCCTAGAAGGGTGAATAGTATTTGAAGGTAAATTCACGTAAAAAGGAGAGGAAATTGACATTTTTTTATAAGTAGTTTCTCTGAAAATGTATATAATCTAACATTTTATGTAGGTCTTTTATCTCAGAGAAATTTAAAGAATCATAGAAGGCAGCATACAAATTGATATTTGTGCTGGACATAAACATCAGAGGGGAGCACTTTTATATATTTTTCCATATGTTCCATCTGGAGGTAACTAATAACAAAACTCAAAACCAATTTTTGTGTTCCATCTGGTGGTCAGTTAAGAAATTACTGTATGTTATGAACTTAATCCATAGAGGGCAGCATACGAAGCAATATTTGTGCTCCATCTAGTGGTTAGTTAGGAAATTACTGTATGTCATAAACTTAATCCATAGAGGGCAGCATATAAACCAATATTTATGCTCTATCTGGTGGTCAGTTAAGAAATTGCTGTATGTTATAAACTTATTCCATAGAGGGCAGCATACAAAGCAATATTTATGCTCCATCTAGTGGTTTACTGTATGTCATGAACTTAATCCATAGAGGACAGCATATAAACCAATATTTATGCTCCATCTGGTGGTCAGTTAAGAAATTACTGTATGTTATGAACTTAATCCATAGAGGGTAGCATATAAACCAATATTTATGTTTGCTATGAACTTGATCCATAGAGGGCAGCGTACAAACCAATATTTGCGTTAAACTTAAACATCAGAGGGCAGCACTTTTATATATTTTTCTATGTGCTCCATCTGGAGGTGACTAGTTATAAAACTCAAAACCAATATTTGTGCTCTATCTGGTGGTCAGTCAGGAAGTTACTGTTTGTATTAAATTTAAACCATAAAGTGCAGCATGTAAACCAATGTTTGTGTTTAACTTATGTTAGTAAGGGTTAAAGGAGCAGTCTATTAAATCTATTATAGATTAATAGAAAGCAGAATTCTTATATATATATATATATATATATATATATATATATATATATATATTATATCAAAGTCTTTAACTTTAAAGTTAACTGAAAGAGGGCTGCACGTTTAATCTGAATGAAATAATCGGATTTGAAAGACTCTTATGACTTTGAGATTCATTAGTTAAAGGTCGAGATTGAGATTAATCAATTAAAGGTCGAGATTCATTAGTAGAAAGTCATATGCTTAAATAGTAAGATACAATGTGCTTCCTCTTAAGTGAAATTGCTTAAAAATAAGATTACTATTTGTGCAAGAGTTAGATTTTATGTATACATAACTTTTGAAGATTTTATGTATACATACATATCTTTTGAAAGACTTTATATTTTTGAAACCAGAGGGCAGCACATTGAATCTTAAAAGAACAAAGAAGATATATTCAGTCATTGATTTCTATGTTTTTATTCAAAATAGAAACACCTTAGGCATTTTTTCTTTTTTCAACATAGAAAATGATTCAGATTTTTTTTGTAAAAATACCATAAAATCATCAACACAAACTGGTTTCCTTTGCATCCATGTCATATCACAATATTTACATTTCCTTGGTTTACTTTCTGTTTTAGTAATAAAAAATTGAAAACATTTCGCATGAACCGGTTGCATGCAACAATACATATAACTAACATCAGTACTGTTCATTGAAAGAATAAGCATGGACGAACAAAGTTTACAATACATGTAATGGACAGACATTTTATGTTCTTTCTTTCTCATTTGATCGCGAACTTTTCTCTTTAATGTACCTAAAACATAATTTTGAGGGTCAACATTTATTAAATATTTTTTATTAGCAGGTTTCATCATTTCAAATATATCTTCAAAAAATGGAATCTCTAAAAGATCACAAGCAAAACACATTATTTTATAATAAAAATTTCTATATTTATAAAAGATACAACACATTTTAATTGCTATAGGTAATAACATAGGATCTGATAAGATAATATTCATTATTTCTTCTAAAAGATATGAAGATTGAAAGAAATCAGAAAAAAAGATCAAAGCTTCCATCCTGATTTCTTTTAATAAAATCAATGAATTGATAGACGAAAGGGCTAAAAATATTTTTTTCGCTTCTTTTACACTCATATAACTTTGAATAGGGAAACTAATATCAATTAATTCATTTATTTTTCCAGTAAAAGTTAACATAGCTTGAAAATAATATACACGATCTAAAAGCAAAGAATGGTTCACTTGAATAAGCATAACTGAAATATTTGACAAGCACAAAACCAGCTTGCAGTTTGCTAACTAAAATATTTCACCTGGTTCATACAACTATATGGTCTGCTTTAACAGGCATATAGATAGGACTCTTATTTATAGAAAGGTTTATTTCATGTCTTATATATAACCCGATAGTAAGCATAATTAATTTCGATAATCACTTTCCCAACAATAAAAAAACAATTTTTCTTATGTTTTCTGGCATATATATTTACCTTTTTCCCACCTCATTCTTCAGTTATAACATGTTTTTCAATGTGACGATAATTATAACACATGAATTTAACAACTATATAGGCCCCAGATGGCATTCTTCTAGGCTTCGTGGACTGGTCCAAATGGATTAAAGATGGTATATGTCAGGGCAGCCATCCAACTCAGACAGTAATTTTCAGCACCTAAACAGAAAAGGAGTTAGACAATTTTAACAATAAAACCTAGGAGAAATTTTCCAAGTCCAATCAGATGATGGATTAGAATATTTTAAAAACTAACCTAAAGGCACAGTCTCAGCAGTGCACCATGTCTCAATGTAAGATGGTTAGTGATGCAAGCTGTTACTACAGCAGGCCTAACTTGGTGCACTGCTGTTAGATGGTCAGTGATACAAGCTGTTACTACAGCAGGCCTGCAAACTCCTCGTGTTATATAGGAAACCCAATGCCATAAGCTCCGCCCCTTGCGGATCTCAACCAATCTGCACTCAGTTTCATGTTAAAATCAAACCAGTGAGCTAAATAGTCCTCTCTGAAAACAGTTATTTCAATGAATTTGGGTTATATAACAGAGAAAATTGTCAAACCTATGAATAATTAGCAGACTAATAACAAGCAAAAGTGTTTCAATTGTCTCAAATACCTAAAATTCAACCATGAAAACAGTGGAAAATTGGCGGAAGATAACAAGGTGAAGCGGTTCTTATGGGAAGGTTCCAGAAATAAACAGTGAAGACTGAGAAAAAGAGGGATTTTATTTTATTGTGGGAACTTCATCTGTTATTTCTTTATTTCCTTGTTTGCATCAAATTAAAGCCATTTTTGGCCAAAAAATAATTCCTAAGACTGAACCCACTGAACACCTAGCCTGCTGAAATCTTTTCTAAGTCCAACTCAGACAATTTCCAGCACCTAACCAGAAAAATAATTTCTAAGACTGAACCCACTGAATACCTAATCTGCAGAAATCTTTTTTAAGTCCAACTCAGTCAATTTCTAGCACCTAACCAGAAAATAATTTCTAAAACTAAGACCGCTAACTTTTCTAGGTCCAACTCAAAAATGGACTTAGAAAATGTCTCCTTCTAAGTCCACTGAAGCCTTAGCCTGAGGAAACTCACCTCTACATCTTTAATCCCATGTTAAAACCACAGCAGAATCTAAACTCCTTGCCACAATGTAAGAACCAAAGCAGACATTCAAAACTCCTTGTCATATATATGGAACCACAACCACAAGCCATACCTCTATGTAAACTCATCCAATCACAACAAAGATTTCTTTGAGCAGTTTAGGGCCATCCGACTGAATACCTAGCCTGCTAAAATTTCTTCTAAGTCCAACTCAAACAATTTCCAGCACCTAACCAGGAAATAATTCCTGAGACTGAACCCACTGAATACCTAGCCTGCAGAAATCTTTTCTAAGTCAAACTGGCACAATATTCCAGCACCTGACCAGAAAATAATTTCTGAAACTAAAACTAGTAAGTACCTAGCCTGCAGAAATCCTTTCTAAGTCCAACTCAGGCATTATTTTCCTGCACCTAACCAGAAAATAATTTTTGCTTACAGTGTGGAATGTCTAGAATGTCAACACGATCATTGATCTTTGCTATTTACTCATAGTGTGGAATGCCTGGAAAATCTACCTGTTCATTAATCTTTGCTGTTTACTTACAATGTGGAATGCCTGGAATGTTTACGCAGTAGAAACTAGTATTAAATGACTGAAAACTTTTCTAAGACCACTGGTTTGAGACGAACAGAGAATTTCTAAAAGTGAAATCACTTACAGTCAAGTCACAATAATTCAGTGTTAACTCTCATGAGATCAGATATGTAATACTGTATCTCCCCTTAATAATCCAGTCCAACTCAAACAATATAATTTCCAGCACCTAACCAGAAAATAATTTCTAAGACTGAACCCACTGGATACCTAGCCTGCTGAAAACTTTTCTAAGTCCAACTCAAAAATGGACTAAGAATATTTCTCCTAAGTAAACAGTGAAGACTGAGAAAAAGAGGGATTTTATTTTTATTGTGGGAACTTCATCTGTTATGGCTTTATTTCCTTGTTTGCATCGAATTAAAGTCATTTTTGACTAAATATTAATTCCTAAGACTGAACCCACTAAACACCTAACCTGCTGAAATCTTTTCTAAGTCCAACTCAGACAATTTCAAGCACCTAACCAGAAAAATAATTTCTAAGACTGAACCCACTGAATACCTAATCTGCAGAAACCTTTTCTAAGTCCAACTCAGGCAATTTCTAGCACCTAACCAGAAAATAATTTCTAAACCTAAGACCGCTAACTTTTCTAGGTCCAACTCAAAAATGGACTTAGATAATGTCTCCTCCTAAGTCCACTGAAGCCTTAGCCTGAAGAAACTCACCTCTATATCTTCAATCCCATGTTGAAACCACAGCAGGATCCAAACTCATTGCTTCAATTTAGGAACCAAAGCAGACATTCAAAACTCCTTGTCATATATATGGAACCACATCCACAAGCCATACCTCTATGTAAACTCAACCAATCACAACAAAGATTTCTTTGAGCAGTTTAGGGCCATCCAACTGAATACCTAGCCTGCTAAAATCTTGTCTAAGTCCAACTCAAACAATTTCCAGCACCTAACCAGAAAATAACTTATAAAACTGAACCCACTGAATACCTAGTCTGCTGAAATCGTTTCTGAGTCCAACTCAGACAATTTCCAGTACCTTACCAGAAAAAGACTTAGAAAATTTTTAAGAATAAAACCACAGGTTTGGGGAGGTAGGAGAAAGGGATCAAACCTGAGTGACTTGAGAGCATGGTTAGGGGAGGTATAAGACCGGTAACAGACCTCAGGGGAGCTGGGAGAATGGTCAAGGGAGAATGGCTAGGAGAAGTAGGAGATTGAGCAGCTAAAAACTTTTCTAAGACCATTGGTTTAAAACAGGCAGGAAATTTCTATGAGTAAAATCATGGAATACCTAGACTGCGAAAACCTTGTCTAGCATAATTTCCAGCACCTAACCAGAAAATAATTTCCCCCACTAAATACCTAGTCTGCTGAAATCTTTTCTGAGTCCAACTCAGACAATTTCCAGCACCTAACCAGAAAATAATTCCTAAGACTGAACCCACTAAATACCTAGCCTGCAGAAATCCTTTCTAAGTCCAACTCAGGCAATATTTTCCAGCACCTAACCAGAAAATATTTTCTGCTTACAGTGTGGAATGTCTAGAATGTCAACACGATCATTTATCTTTGCTATTTACTCACAGGCTGGAATGTCTAGAATGTCTACCTAGTCATTAATCTTGTTGTTTACTTGCAGTGCGGAATGTCTGGAATGTCTACGCGATCATTAATCATTGCTATTTACTCGCAGTGTGGAATGCCTGGAATGTCTACCTGATCATTAATCTTTGCTGTTTACTAACAATGTAAAATGCCTGAAATGTTTACGCAGTAGAAACTAGTATTAAATGACTGAAAACTTTTCTAAGACCACTGGTTTAAACAAACAGGAAAATCACTTACAGTGAAGTCACAATAATCCAGTATTAATTCTCATGAGATCAGATATGTAATACTGTATCTGTCCTTAATAATCCAGTCCAACTCAAACAATAATTTTCAGCACCTAACCAGAAAATGATTTTGAAACTAAGACCACTGAAAACTTAGTGTGCAATAAACCTTTCTAAATCCAACTCAGACAATTTCCAGCACCTAACCAGAAAATAATTTCCCCCACTGAATACCTAGTCTGCTGAAATCTTTTTTGAGTCCAACTCAGACAATTTCTAGCACCTTACCAGAAAAGGACTTAGAACATTTTTAAGAATAAAACCACAGGTTTGGGGAGGTAGGAGAAAGGGATCAAACCTGAGTGACTTGAGAGGATGGTTAGGGGAGGCATAAGACCGGTAGCAGACCTCAGGGGAGCTGGGAGAATGGTCAAGGGAGAATGGTTAGGAGAGGTAGGAGCTAGCATTGAGTAGCTGAAAACTTTTCTAAGACCACTGGTTTGAAACAGGCAGGAAATTTTTATGAGTAAAATCATGGAATACCTAGCCTGCGAAAACCTTGTCTAGAATAATTTCCAGCACCTAACCAGAAAATATTTTCCCCCTCTGAATACCTAGTCTGCTGAAATCTTTTCTGAGTCCAACTCAGACAATTTCCAGCACCTAACCAGAAAATAATTTCCCTCACTGAATACCTAGTCTGCTGAAATCTTTTCTGAGTCCAACTCAGACAATTTCCAGCACCTAACCAGAAAAGAACTTAGAACATTTTTAAGAATAAAACCACAGGTTTGGGGAGGTAGGAGAAAGGGATCAAACCTGAGTGACTTGAGAGGATGGTTAGGGGAGGCATAAGACCGGTAGCAGACCTCAGGGGAGCTGGGAGAATGGTCAAGGGAGAATGGTTAGGAGAGGTAGGAGCTAGCATTGAGTAGCTGAAAACTTTTCTAAGACCACTGGTTTGAAACAGGCAGGAAATTTCTATGAGTAAAATCATGGAATACCTAGCCTGCGAAAACCTTGTCTAGAATA
This sequence comes from Acholoe squamosa, assembly GCA_949317995.1. Lineage (NCBI taxonomy): Eukaryota > Metazoa > Annelida > Polychaeta > Phyllodocida > Polynoidae > Acholoe > Acholoe squamosa. The sequence continues at coordinate 92,171,239 of OX439037.1, forward strand.
ATTTCCAGCACCTAACCAGAAAATATTTTCCCCCTCTGAATACCTAGTCTGCTGAAATCTTTTCTGAGTCCAACTCAGACAATTTCCAGTACCTAACCAGAAAATAATTTCCCCCACTGAATACCTAGTCTGCTGAAATCTTTTCTGAGTCCAACTCAGACAAATTCCAGCACCTAACTAGAAAAGGACTTTTAAGAATAAAACCACAGGTTTGAGGAGGTAGGAAAAAGGGATCAAACCTGCCTAAAATGTTTACGCAGTAGAAACTAGTATTAAATGACTGAAAACTTTTCTAAGACCACTGGTTTAAACAAACAGGAAAATCACTTACAGTGAAGTCACAATAATCCAGTATTAATTCTCATGAGATCAGATATGTAATACTGTATCTGTCCTTAATAATCCAGTCCAACTCAAACAATAATTTTCAGCACCTAACCAGAAAATGATTTTGAAACTAAGACCACTGAAAACTTAGTGTGCAATAAACCTTTCTAAATCCAACTCAGACAATTTCCAGCACCTAACCAGGAAATAATTTCCCCCACTGAATACCTAGTCTGCTGAAATCTTTTCTGAGTCCAACTCAGACAAATTCCAGCACCTAACTAGAAAAGGACTTTTAAGAATAAAACCACAAGTTTGAGGAGGTAGGAAAAAGGGATCAAACCTGACTGACTCGAGAGGATGATCAAGGGAGGTATAAGGCCGGTAGCAGACCTCAGGGGAGCTGAGGGAATGGTCTAGGGAGAATGGCTAGGAGAGGTAGGAGCTAGCATTGAGCAGCTGAAAACTTTTCTAAGACCACTGGTTTAAAACAGGCAGGAAATTTCTATGAGTAAAATCATGGAATACCTAGCCCGTGAAAACCTTGTCTAGCATAATTTCCAGCACCTAACCAGAAAATATTTTCCCTTGCTAAATACCTACTCTGCTGAAATCTTTTCTGAGTCCAACTCAAACAATTTCCGGCACCTAACCAAAAAATAATTCCTAAGACTGAACCCACTAAATACCTAGCCTGCAGAAATCTTTTCTAAGTCAAGCTGGCACAATATTCCAGCACCTAACCAGAAAATAATTTTTGAAACTAAAACTAGTAAGTACCTAGCCTGCAGAAATCCTTTCTAAGTCCAACTCAGGCAATATTTTCCAGCCTAACCAGAAAATAATTTCTGCTTACAGTGTGGAATGTCTAGAATGTCAACACGATCATTAATCTTTGCTATTTACTCACAGGCTGGAATATCTAGAATGTCTACCTAGTCATTAATCTTCATTGTTTACTCACAGTGCGGAATGTCTGGAATGTCTACACGACCATTAATCATTGCTATTTACTTGCAGTGTGGAATGCCTGGAATGTCTACTTGATCATTAATCTTTGCTGTTTACTTAGAATGTGGAATGCCTGAAATGTTTACGCAGTAGAAACTAGTATGAAATGACTGAAAACTTTTCTAAGACCACTGGTTGAGACAAACAGGAAATCACTTACAGTCAAGTCACCATAATCCAGTGTGTAACAATCCAGTAATTCACCTTCCAGTGTTAATTCCTATAGGATCAAATTCATAGTACAGTATCTGTCCTCAGACAATTTCCAGCACCTAACCAGAAAATAATTTTTAAGACTGAACCCCCTGAATATCTTGCTTGCTGAAATCTTTTCTAAGTCCAACTCAGACAATTTCCAGCACCTAACCAGAAAATAATTTCTAAGACTGAACCATTTCCAGCACCTAACCAGAAAATAATTTCTAAGACTGAACCCACTGAATACCTAATCTGCTGAAATCTTTTCTAAGTCCAACTCAGATAATTTCCAGCACCTAACCAGAAAATAATTTCTAAAACTAAACCCACTGGATACCTAGCCTGCTGAAAACCTTTCTAAGTCTAACTCAAAAATGGACTAACCTAAAGGCATAGTCTCAGCAGTGCACCATGTCCCAATGTAAGATGGTCAGTGATGCAAGCTGTGACTACGGCAGGCCTGCAAACTCCTTGTCTTATATAGGAAACCCAAAGCCATAAGCTCCGCCCCCCCTTATGAATCTCAACCAATCAGCATCAACCAATCAGCACTCAGGAAATGAACCAAAGCTGGTAGCTGGCGAGTGGAATGGAAGGTTCCAGAAAGTAAACATGCAGTGAAGACTGAGAAAATGAGCTATTTTACTGATTTTCTTGCGGGAACTTCATATGTTATGGCCTTAGTTGCTTGTTTGCATCGAATTAAAGTGATATTTGACCAGAATTTCGCCGAAACGATCGTTTTCGCCGTGCGCGCGTACCTAGAGCATACCACAGGGGGTGGTACTTAGAGTAGACAGGGCTGGGGTTAAAGGAAATTGCTCGTACAGCAAAAACGATTGTTTCGGCGAAATTCCGCCGCTATGGAGCCAAAAATGACTTTAATTCGATGCAAACAAGCAAATAAGACCATAATCGATAGATACTCGCATGAAATTGGCTGTTGTTTCTTTTCACGTGCGAGATTCCACTCGTCAGCAACCAGCTATGGGTCATTTCCTGTAAGCCCAGCCCTGTCTACTCTAAGTACCACCCCCTGTGGTATGCTCTAGGTACGCGCGCACGGCGAAAACGATCGTTTCGGCGAAATTCTGGTCAAATATCACTTTAATTCGATGCAAACAAGCAAATAAGGCCATTACAGATGAAGTTCCCGCAAGAAAATCAGTAAAATCCCTCATTTTCTCAGTCTTCACTGTTTACTTTCTGGAACCTTCTCGCCGGATACCAGCTATGGGTCATTTCCTTTAACCCCAGCCCTGTCTACTCTAAGTACCACCCTCTGTGGTATACTCTAGGTATGCGCGCACGGCGAAAATGATCGTTTCGGCGAAATTCCTGGGCTGTCCAGTCAAATATGACTTTAATTCGATGCAAACAAGCAAATAAGGCCATTACAGATGAAGTTCCCGCAAGAAAATCAATAAAATCCCTCATTTTCTCAGTCTTCACTGTTTACTTTCTGGAACCTTCTCGCCGGATACCAGCTATGGGTCATTTCCTTTAACCCCAGCCCTGTCTACTCTAAGTACCACCCTCTGTGGTATACTCTAGGTATGCGCGCACGGCGAAAATGATCGTTTCGGCGAAATTCCTGGGCTGTCCAGTCAAATATGACTTTAATTCGATGCAAACAAGCAAATAAGGCCATTACAGATGAAGTTCCCGCAAGAAAATCAATAAAATCCCTCATTTTCTCAGTCTTCACTGTTTACTTTCTGGAACCTTCTCGCCGGATACCAGCTATGGGTCATTTCCTTTAACCCCAGCCCTGTCTACTCTAAGTACCACCCCCTGTGGTATGCTCTAGGAACGCGCGCACGGCGAAAACGATCGTTTCGGCGAAATTCCGCTGCTGTCGGGTCAAATATGACTTTAATTCGATGCAAACAAGCAAATAAGACATACTAAGACCATAATCGATAGATACTTAGCTGCTATTTCTTTTCACGTGCAAGATTCAACTCGCCGGCTACTAGCAATGAGCCCGTACCTAGAGCATACCACAGGTGGAGGTACTTAGAGTAGACAGAGCTGGGTTAAATAGAAAATTCCAAGAAGGAAGGTTCCATAGAATTCTACTGTGTCTTTCTGTTGTGTGGGAAACGTACCCAGTCGGCATATGATTTATATTCTTGTTTATCCTAAAGTCTGGGAAAGTAACTGACATTTGACCCTGGATCCTTAGCTCTGTAAAGGTAGGTTATGATACAAAACTGCATCATACTCACCGGTCACAATACAGTGATAAAATATAGTAATAAATTGCTAACATATCAACCTGCTTGGAAATTACATAAAGTGTCTTTATTAAAAATTAGCTGATACTCATGCCAACACTGTATTAATGCATCTTAACAATCAATGTGCAGAGCTTTCATGCACAAGCAACCCTTAAAGGTTTTTAGCGTCATGGGAAAACAATCAGATGTTTAACCAACACAGGGGTGCATGACACTCAATATTCAAAGTGATGCAATGGTGTGCTGTGTTACATTAGTTAATGTGCTAACACAGCATGCCTCATTAACAATTTATATAAAGCTTAAATAAGATATAGCCAGCACTTTTCTAGGATTTTAGATATAGCTAGCACTTTCCTAGCATTTTATTAATGTACTGTCATAATCTATAGCCATAACGCATTACTGCATCAGCAGCACTTAAATGGTAAAGGAAAATTTATTGCTTTGTCCTAAAGAATAAGATTCTTCCAATGACGCAGTGAATAAACACCAGTTCACTGACTTGATATGTTTAGCTAGTAGTATAACGATTAAATTGTACAAGGGAAAAAAAATATCTAAGTAAATATCCAAATTTTGACTGAAATACATAATCTTAATTGGAATTCGGGCCTATACCTAAGCTTATTTTCAAAGCCTTGCTTATATTAAACCCAAAAGGTCTCTTAACCAGGCTTATAAACGAGGCATGCTTATATATTGGGGCCAGGCTTATATTAAAAAAAAATAAGGTATATCGAGCATTTTAAGCCTCTGAAAGGTTTACTGTGGCTCATAACATCTCCAAGATTGCCAGGGTGCGGCTTATAAAGAAAAAGAAAAATACCTCGTCAAGCATTTCGAGTCTCTGAAAGGTCTACTGCGGCTTATAGCATCTCCAAGATTACCGGGGTGCGGCTTATAATCAAAAATACCCATCAAGCATTTTAAATCTCTTGAGTTAATACATAAATTCGAATCTAAAATGGTACCCTCAATTTTGACTGAAATACATAATCTTAATTGGAATTCCAGCCTATACCCAAGCATATCTTCAAAGCCTGGCTTATATTACACCCAAAAGACCTCTTAACCAGGCTTATAAACGAGGCCAGGCTTATATTATAAAAAAATATGGTATATCAAGCATTTTGAGCCCCTAAAAGGTCTACTACGGCTTATAACATTTTCAGGATTGTCAGGGTGCGGCTTATAAACAAAAATACCCCGTCAAGCATTTTGAGCCTTTAAAAGGTCTACTGCAGCTTATAGCATTTCCAAAGATTGCCAGGGTGCGGCTTATAAACAAAAATACCCCGTCAAGCATTTTGAGCCTTTAAAAGGTCTACTGCAGCTTATAGCATTTCCAAAGATTGCCAGGGTGCGGCTTATAAACAAAAATACCCCATCAAGCATTTCGAGTCTCTGAAAGGTTTACTGCGGCTTATAGCATTTCCAAGATTGCCAGGGTGCGGCTTATAAACAAAAATACCCCGTCAAGCATTTTGAGTCTCTAAGGGGATTACTGCAGCTTATAGCATCTCCAAGATTGTTAGGGTGCGGCTTATAATCAAAAATACCCATCAAGCATTTTAAACCTCTTGAGTTGATACATAAATTTGAATCTAAAATAATACACTCAATTTTGACTGAAATACATAATCTTAATTGGAATTCTGACCTATACCCAAGCTTATTTTTAAAACCTGGCTTACATTACACCCAAAAGACCTCTTAACCAGGCTTATAAACGAGGCAGGCTTAAATTTTAGGCTAGGCTTATATTAAAAAAAACATACGGTATATCAAGTATTTTGAGCCTCTCAAAGGTCTACTGCGGCTTATAGCATCTCCAAGATACTGAGTGTCATGCACCCCTGTGTTGGTTAAACATCTGTTTGTTTTCCCCATGACGCTAAAATCCTTTAAGGGTTGCTTGTGCATGAAAGCTCTGCACATTGATTGTTAAGATGCATTAATACAGTGTTGGCATGAGTATCAGCTAATTTTTAATAAAGACACTTTATGTAATTTCCAAGCAGGTTGATATGTTAGCAATTTATTACTATATTTTATCACTGTATTGTGACCGGTGAGTATGATGCAGTTTTGTATCATAACCTACCTTTACAGAGCTAAGGATCCGGGGTCAAATGTCAGTTACTTTCCCAGACTTTAGGATATAAATCAAATGCCTTGCTACAATGCACCTATATTGATTATCTTAAGTATAAGAGAAAATAAATAGGGATTATATTAAACCTTAAAGTGGTCACTAATGCATTGATGCATCATACCCATCGGTCGTCATAATGCATGAATATGAGCCTAGCAAGTAATATAAACTTCACTAAGGGATTGCAGGGTGTGGCTTATAATCAAAAATACTTGTATGGTTGGCATAATACTTATGCAAAAATAAAATGCACTTATCCAAAATAATAGGTATTTTCTGGATATTCAAATAATATAGGTCTTCTTTGGATATTTTTTTAGAAATATCCAAAGAAGACCTATATATATACTACTAAGGTGAACTCTTTTTTTTTCTTTTTTTTTTGGACTTTAATTAACTGCTATGTTCATTTAAATAATGCTATAGAGCAGACCAAGTTTTATTGATTACTCAAAGGTTGAGACCATCAACAATATCAATATGGATGTAAACATGAAAAGGGATATGAATATGAATATGAAGTGGCGCGGTTTCTATACCTGCTTCTCATTGTCAATTATAACCTAATTTCAGGTTCAACCTTATATTTTCTATCCTCATCACAGCCTCCTTGAATTTTACCTTTGTTGTAGCTTTCTGAATCTCCTCAGGTAGAGTATTATCAACTCTGAGAAGTAAATCTTCAAATATCAAAACTTTCATATGTTGCTGGGAAAGCGATTGCAACAGGAATACAATACCTCAAATCCTCTCACAGCTGATAGAAAGTAACATATTACATTCACTTTAGACGATTGTAATGGTTTTTGTTTTACCAATTCGGTGGTTCGGGCCTTACGGATTAAGAAAGAAGGAGTAAGGCAGTGATTCAAGTGTATGCCAATGCTTTTATTTAGGATACTCTATGGCTACCTGGAAGGTGGTGGTGGGGCAGCTAATCTCGATTAAAGTACATCTAGGGGCTCGGAGGCCTGGAGGGCCTCTGATGTAGCGGCTGAGCCCAGGTCTTTATATATGGACCCTGGTGTTTGTCGCCAGATGTCCCACAGGCCTGGATCGGTGCTGCCACCTATCTGGAACCTTAGGAACACCCAGCGACTGGACTCACCCACCACGCCAGACGGCACCTGTATGTATATTATAGTATAATACCTCTACACGATGCTTGAGTTGTTGAAGTGGTGTGCAATCTAATGGAAATGATCCATATACATCAACACTGAGGCTATGTTGCATTGACTATGATATTGATCATGATTCAGATATGTAGTAACAGAATAGTCTCAAAACACTTGTTTTATCTTCAATCTATTCTTTTAAACCCCCTTTATTCTCACAGTGGTTTCAGATTTTGTTTTAGCATCTGTTTTAGATATTTAACTTCTGTCATTTTCAAGCAGCCTTAGTTCATATTTGCAATGAATGCTGGGACCATCACACAGACTCCCTTTGACCCAGTAATTCCAGCCCCCACGGCTAACATAGTGGTTCAAATGGGAACAAGACACACACAGACTCATTACTGATTCTGGCCATGATGGAATGAGGCCATGTAGAGATGAACTGTTGACTCTGGTGACAAGTACAGATGGAAGCATTGTGTGTCTGAGACGGTGGTACAGAGTTGGAGGTTAAACGTGGGTCAGGGGGTAGCATGGGGTCCAGATGGTTGTCTCATAGTTTGGGTGTCCCTACTATGGAGGTTAAATGAGTGGGAATCAGGTACCAGAAATACCTTATATTTATATATCACATTCAGGTTTTACTTGTGTGTGTTCAACTGATCTGTGACATATTACGGTAGTGCTAGGCCAGGTAGTATGAGGCCAGACTGAGACTCATCTGTGACATATTACAGTAGTGCTAGGCCGGGTAGTATGAGGGCAGACTGAGACTCATCTGTGACATATTACGGTAGTGCTAGGCCAGGTAGTATGAGGCCAGACTGAGACTGATCTGTGACATATTATGGTAGTGCTAGGCCATGTAGTACAAGGCCAGACTGAGACTCATCTGTGACATATTACGGTAGTGCTAGGCTGGGTAGTATGAGGCCAGACTGAGACTCATCTGTGACATATTACGGTAGTGCTAGGCCAGGTAGTATGAGGCCAGACTGAGACTGATCTGTGACATATTACGGTAGTGCTAGGCCATGTAGTACGAGGCCAGACTGAGACTGATCTGTGACATATTACAGTAGTGCTAGGCTGGGTAGTATGAGGCCAGAATGAGACTAATCTGTGACATATTACGGTAGTGCTAGGCTGGGTAGTATGAGGCCAGACTGAGACTGATCTGTGACATATTACGGTAGTGCAAGGCCATGTAGTACGAGGCCAGACTGAGACTGATCTGTGACATATTGTAGTAGTGCTAGGCCGGGACAGTAGTTCTAGGCCAGGTAGTATGAGGCCAGACTGAGACTGCTCTGTGACATATTGCAGTAGTGCTAGGCTGGGTAGTATGAGGCCAGACTGAGACTCGGTTCTAAACATGGGTCTATAGAGGGACAATGGTAAAGCCATGCAGACTACAGACTACAGCGACGACAGGGACATGTATAATGAAGGCCCTTACAACATGACTGCATCAAGGCAGGGGTAAAGCCCTAATTACTACAGGGGCATACTGAGGTGAATACAGAGGGGACGGGGAGGCCACAACATACAACATAACAGGATGGATACAGGGATTGGGAGGAGGAGGGAGGCAGGACGAAGGGAAAGGTGGATGAACTAGGGATGGGGGCCAGAGGCGAATGTCATGTAGTATAGAGAACAGAGGAAATTATGCAAATATATGTAACTCAAAAACTGAAATAAAGATTAATTCCCGATGTATTGGCCTTTTGGTATGTAGGCAGGTGAGGTACAATAGTAGAACTGCAGCACTAATAGCATGCAATGTAACCTTGACCTGACAGTGTTCATGTATTAGTCCTGAGGTAAGGCAGGTGCAGTACAATAGTAGAACTGTATGTATTGTAACCTTACCCTGACAGTGTCCATGCATTAGTCCTGAGGTAAGACAGGTGCAGTAAAATAGTAGAACTGTATGTATTGTAACCTTACCCTGACAGTGTTCATGTATTAGTCCTGAGGTATGTAGACAGGTGCAGTACAATAGTAGAAATGTATGTATTGTAACCTTACCCTGACAGTGTTCATGTATTAGTCCTGAGGTATGTAGACAGGTGCAGTACAATAGTAGAACTGTATGTATTGTAACCTTACCCTGACAGTGTTCATGTATTAGTCCTGAGGTATGTAGACAGGTGCAGTACAATAGTAGAACTGTATGTATTGTAACCTTACCCTGACAGTGTTCATGTATTAGTCCTGAGGTATGTAGACAGGTGCAGTACAATAGTAGAACTGTATGTATTGTAACCTTACCCTGACAGTGTTCATGTATTAGTCCTGAGGTATGTAGACAGGTGCAGTACAATAGTAGAACTGTATGTATTGTAACCTTACCCTGACAGTGTTCATGTATTAGTCCTGACGTAAGGCAGGTGCAGTACAATAGTAGAACTGTATGTATTGTAACCTTACCCTGACAGTGTTCATGTATTAGTCCTGAGGTAAGACAGGTGCAGTACAATAGTAGAACTGTATGTATTGTAACCTTACCCTGACAGTGTTCATGTATTAGTCCTGAGGTAAGACAGGTGCAGTACAATAGTAGAACTGTATGTATTGTGAACTTACCCTGACAGTGTTCATGTATTTGTCCTGAGGTATGTAGACAGGTGCAGTACAATAGTAGAACTGTATGTATTGTAACCTTACCCTGACAGTGTTCATGTATTAGTCCTGAGGTAAGGCAGGTGCAGTACAATAGTAGAACTGTATGTATTGTAACCTTACCCTGACAGTGTTCATGTATTAGTCCTGAGGTATGTAGACAGGTGCAGTACAATAGTAGAACTGTATGTAATGTAACCTTACCCTGACAGTGTTCATTTATTAGTCCTGAGGTATGTAGGCAGGTGCAGTACGATAGTAGAACTGTATATATTGTAACCTTACCCTGACAGTGTTCATGTATTAGTCCTGAGGTATGTAGACAGGTGCAGTACAATAGTAGAACTGTATGTAATGTAACCTTACCCTGACAGTGTTCATGTATTAGTCCTGAGGTAAGACAGGTGCAGTACAATAGTAGAACTGTATGTATTGTAACCTTACCCTGACAGTGTTAATGTATTAGTCCTGAGGTAAGGCAGGTGCAGTACAATAGTAGAACTGTATGTATTATAACCTTACCCTGACAGTGTTCATGTATTAGTCCTGAGGTAAGACAGGTGCAGTACAATAGTAGAACTGTATGTATTGTAACCTTACCCTGACAGTTTTCATGTATTAGTCCTGAGGTAAGACAGGTGCAGTACAATAGTAGAACTGTATGTATTGTAACCTTACCCTGACAGTTTTCATGTATTAGTCCTGAGGTAAGACAGGTGCAGTACAATAGTAGAACTGTATGTATTGTAACCTTACCCTGACAGTGTTCATGTATTAGTCCTGAGGTATGTAGACAGGTGCAGCACAATAGTAGAACTGTATGTATTGTAACCTTACCGTGACAGCGTTCATGTATTAGTCCTGAGGTATGTAGACAGGTGCAGTACAATAGTAGAACTGTATGTATTGTAACCTTACCCTGACAGTGTTCATGTATTAGTCCTGAGGTATGTAGACAGGTGCAGTACAATAGTAGAACTGTATGTATTGTAACCTTACCCTGACAGTGTTCATGTATTAGTCCTGAGGTAAGGCAGGTGCAGTACAATAGTAGAACTGTATGTATTGTAACCTTACCCTGACAGTGTTCATGTATTAGTCCTGAGGTAAGGCAGGAGCAGTACAATAGTAGAACTGTATGTATTGTAACCTTACCCTGACAGTGTTCATGTATTAGTCCTAAGGTAAGGCAGGTGCAGTACAATAGTAGAACTGTATGTATTGTAACCTTGACCTGACAGTGTTCATGTATTAGTCCTGAGGTAAGGCAGGTGCAGTACAATAGTAGAACTGTATGAATTGTAACCTTGACCTGACAGCGTTCATGTATTAGTCCTGGGGTAAGACAGGTGCACTACAATAGTAGAACTGTATGTATTGTAACCTTGACCTGACAGGGTTCATGTATTAGTCCTGAGGTATGGCAGGTGCAGTACAATAGTAGAACTGTATGTATTGTAACCTTGACCTGACAGTGTTCATGTATTAGTCCTGAGGTATGTAGACAGGTGCAGTACAATAGTAGAACTGTATGTATTATAACCTTACCCTGACAGTGTTCATGTATTAGTCCTGAGGTATGTAGACAGGTGCAGTACAATAGTAGAACTGTATGTATTGTAACCTTACCCTGACAGTGTTCATGTATTAGTCCTGAGGTAAGACAGGTGCAGTACAATAGTAGAACTGTATGTATTGTAACCTTACCCTGACAGTGTTCATGTATTAGTCCTGAGGTATGTAGACAGGTGCAGTACAATAGTAGAACTGCATGTATTGTAACCTTACCCTGACAGTGTTCATGTATTAGTCCTGAGGCAAGACAGGTGCAGTACAATAGTAGAACTGTATGTATTGTAACCTTACCCTGACAGTGTTCATGTATTAGTCCTGAGGTAAGGCAGGTGCAGTACAATAGTAGAACTGTATGTATTGTAACCTTACCCTGACAGTGTTCATGTATTAGTCCTGAGGTATGTAGACAGGTGCAGTACAATAGTAGAACTGTATGTATTGTAACCTTACCCTGACAGTGTTCATGTATTAGTCCTGAGGTATGTAGACAGGTGCAGTACAATAGTAGAACTGTATGTATTGTAACCTTACCCTGACAGTGTTCATGTATTAGTCCTGAGGTATGTAGACAGGTGCAGTACAATAGTAAAACTGTATGTATTGTAACCTTACCCTGACAGTGTTCATGTATTAGTCCTGAGGTAAGACAGGTGCAGTACAATAGTAGAACTGTATATATTGTAACCTTACCCTGACAGTGTTCATGTATTAGTCCTGAGGTATGTAGACAGGTGCAGTACAATAGTAGAACTGTATGTATTGTAACCTTACCCTGACAGTGTTCATGTATTAGTCCTGAGGTAAGACAGGTGCAGTACAATAGTAGAACTGTATGTATTGTAACCTTACCCTGACAGTGTCCATGTATTAGTCCTGAGGTATGTAGACAGGTGCAGTACAATAGTAGAACTGTATGTATTGTAACCTTACCCTGACAGTGTTCATGTATTAGTCCTGAGGTATGTCGACAGGTGCAGTACAATAGTAGAACTGTATGTATTGTAACCTTGACCTGACAGTGTTCATGTATTAGTCCTGAGGTAAGACAGGTGCAGTACAATAGTAGAACTGTATGTATTGTAACCTTACCCTGACAGTGTTCATGTATTAGTCCTGAGGTATGTAGACAGGTGCAGTACAATAGTAGAACTGTATATATTGTAACCTTACCCTGACAGTGTTCATGTATTAGTCCTGAGGTATGTAGACAGGTGCAGTACAATAGTAGAACTGTATGTATTGTAACCTTACCCTAACAGTGTTTATGTATTAGTCCTGAGGTATGTCGACAGGTGCAGTACAATAGTAGAACTGTATGTATTGTAACCTTACCCTGACAGTGTTTATGTATTAGTCCTGAGGTATGTAGACAGGTGCAGTACAATAGTAGAACTGCATGTATTGTGACCTTACCCTGACAGTGTTCATGTATTAGTCCTGAGGTAAGGCAAGTGCAGTACAATAGTAGAACTGTATGTATTGTAACCTTACCCTGACAGTGTTCATGTATTAGTCCTGAGGTAAGGCAGGTGCAGTACAATAGTAGAACTGTATGTATTGTAACCTTACCCTGACAGTGTTCATGTATTAGTCCTGAGGTAAGACAGGTGTAGTACAATAGTAGAACTGAATGTATTGTAACCTTGACCTGACAGTTTTCATGTATCAGTCCTGAGGTATGTAGACAGGTGCAGTACAATAGTAGAACTGTATGTATTGTAACCTTGACCTGACAGTGTTCATGTATTAGTCCTGAGGTATGTAGACAGGTGCAGTACAATAGTAGAACTGTATATATTGTAACCTTACCCTGACAGTGTTCATGTATTAGTCCTGAGGTATGTAGACAGGTGCAGTACAATAGTAGAACTGTATGTATTGTAACCTTACCCTAACAGTGTTTATGTATTAGTCCTGAGGTATGTCGACAGGTGCAGTACAATAGTAGAACTGTATGTATTGTAACCTTACCCTGACAGTGTTTATGTATTAGTCCTGAGGTATGTAGACAGGTGCAGTACAATAGTAGAACTGCATGTATTGTGACCTTACCCTGACAGTGTTCATGTATTAGTCCTGAGGTAAGGCAAGTGCAGTACAATAGTAGAACTGTATGTATTGTAACCTTACCCTGACAGTGTTCATGTATTAGTCCTGAGGTAAGGCAGGTGCAGTACAATAGTAGAACTGTATGTATTGTAACCTTACCCTGACAGTGTTCATGTATTAGTCCTGAGGTAAGACAGGTGTAGTACAATAGTAGAACTGAATGTATTGTAACCTTGACCTGACAGTTTTCATGTATCAGTCCTGAGGTATGCAGACAGGTGCAGTACAATAGTAGAACTGTATGTATTGTAACCTTGACCTGACAGTGTTCATGTATTAGTCCTGAGGTAAGACAGGTGTAGTACAATAGTAGAACTGTATGTATTGTAACCTTACCCTGACAGCGTTCATGTATTAGTCCTGAGGTAAGGCAGGTGCAGTACAACAGTAGAACTGTATATATTGTAACCTTACCCTGACAGTGTTCATGTATTAGTCCTGAGGTATGTAGGCAGGTGCAGTACAATAGTAGAACTGTATGTATTGTAACCTTACCCTGACAGTGTTCATGTATTAGTCCTGAGGTAAGATAGGTGCAGTACAATAGTAGAACTGTATGTATTGTAACCTTACCTTGGCAGTGTTCATGTATTGGTCCTGAGGTAAGACAGGTGCAGTAAAATAGTAGAACTGAATGTATTGTAACCTTACCCTGACAGTGTTCATGTATTAGTCCTGAGGTATGTAGACAGGTGCAGTACAATAGTAGAACTGCATGTATTGTAACCTTACCCTGACAGTGTTCATGTATTAGTCCTGAGGCAAGACAGGTGCAGTACAATAGTAGAACTGTATGTATTGTAACCTTACTCTGACAGTGTTCATGTATTAGTCCTGAGGTAAGGCAGGTGCAGTACAATAGTAGAACTGTATGTATTGTAACCTTACCCTGACAGTGTTCATGTATTAGTCCTGAGGTAAGGCAGGTGCAGTACAATAGTAGAACTGTATGTATTGTAACCTTACCCTGACAGTGTTCATGTATTAGTCCTGAGGTATGTAGACAGGTGCAGTACAATAGTAGAACTGTATGTATTGTAACCTTACCCTGACAGTGTTCATGTATTAGTCCTGAGGTATGTAGGCAGGTGCAGTGCAATAGTAGAACTGTATGTAATGTAACCTTACCCTGACAGTGTTCATGTATTAGTCCTGAGGTATGTAGACAGGTGCAGTACAATAGTAAAACTGTATGTATTGTAACCTTACCCTGACAGTGTTCATGTATTAGTCCTGAGGTAAGACAGGTGCAGTACAATAGTAGAACTGTATATATTGTAACCTTACCCTGACAGTGTTCATGTATTAGTCCTGAGGTATGTAGACAGGTGCAGTACAATAGTAGAACTGTATGTATTGTAACCTTACCCTGACAGTGTTCATGTATTAGTCCTGAGGTAAGACAGGTGCAGTACAATAGTAGAACTGTATGTATTGTAACCTTACCCTGACAGTGTTCATGTATTAGTCCTGAAGTATGTAGACAGGTGCAGTACAATAGTAGAACTGTATATATTGTAACCTTACCCTGACAGTGTTCATGTATTAGTCCTGAGGTATGTAGACAGGTGCAGTACAATAGAACTGTATGTATTGTAACCTTACCCTAACAGTGTTTATGTATTAGTCCTGAGGTATGTCGACAGGTGCAGTACAATAGTAGAACTGTATGTATTGTAACCTTACCCTGACAGTGTTTATGTATTAGTCCTGAGGTATGTAGACAGGTGCAGTAAAATAGTAGAACTGCATGTATTGTGACCTTACCCTGACAGTGTTCATGTATTAGTCCTGAGGTAAGGCAAGTGCAGTACAATAGTAGAACTGTATGTATTGTAACCTTACCCTGACAGTGTTCATGTATTAGTCCTGAGGTAAGGCAGGTGCAGTACAATAGTAGAACTGTATGTATTGTAACCTTACCCTGACAGTGTTCATGTATTAGTCCTGAGGTAAGACAGGTGTAGTACAATAGTAGAACTGAATGTATTGTAACCTTGACCTGACAGTTTTCATGTATCAGTCCTGAGGTATGTAGACAGGTGCAGTACAATAGTAGAACTGTATGTATTGTAACCTTGACCTGACAGTGTTCATGTATTAGTCCTGAGGTAAGACAGGTGTAGTACAATAGTAGAACTGTATGTATTGTAACCTTACCCTGACAGTGTTCATGTATTAGTCCTGAGGTAAGGCAGGTGCAGTACAACAGTAGAACTGTATATATTGTAACCTTACCCTGACAGTGTTCATGTATTAGTCCTGAGGTATGTAGGCAGGTGCAGTACAATAGTAGAACTGTATGTATTGTAACCTTACCCTGACAGTGTTCATGTATTAGTCCTGAGTTAAGGCAGGTGCAGTACAATAGTAGAACTGTATGTATTGTAACCTTACCCTGACAGTGTTCATGTATTAGTCCTGATGTAAGATAGGTGCAGTACAATAGTAGAACTGTATGTATTGTAACCTTACCTTGGCAGTGTTCATGTATTGGTCCTGAGGTAAGACAGGTGCAGTAAAATAGTAGAACTGAATGTATTGTAACCTTACCCTGACAGTGTTCATGTATTAGTCCTGAGGTATGTAGACAGGTGCAGTACAATAGTAGAACTGCATGTATTGTAACCTTACCCTGACAGTGTTCATGTATTAGTCCTGAGGCAAGACAGGTGCAGTACAATAGTAGAACTGTATGTATTGTAACCTTACTCTGACAGTGTTCATGTATTAGTCCTGAGGTAAGGCAGGTGCAGTACAATAGTAGAACTGTATGTATTGTAACCTTACCCTGACAGTGTTCATGTATTAGTCCTGAGGTAAGGCAGGTGCAGTACAATAGTAGAACTGTATGTATTGTAACCTTACCCTGACAGTGTTCATGTATTAGTCCTGAGGTATGTAGACAGGTGCAGTACAATAGTAGAACTGTATGTATTGTAACCTTACCCTGACAGTGTTCATGTATTAGTCCTGAGGTATGTAGGCAGGTGCAGTGCAATAGTAGAACTGTATGTAATGTAACCTTACCCTGACAGTGTTCATGTATTAGTCCTGAGGTATGTAGACAGGTGCAGTACAATAGTAAAACTGTATGTATTGTAACCTTACCCTGACAGTGTTCATGTATTAGTCCTGAGGTAAGACAGGTGCAGTACAATAGTAGAACTGTATATATTGTAACCTTACCCTGACAGTGTTCATGTATTAGTCCTGAGGTATGTAGACAGGTGCAGTACAATAGTAGAACTGTATGTATTGTAACCTTACCCTGACAGTGTTCATGTATTAGTCCTGAGGTAAGACAGGTGCAGTACAATAGTAGAACTGTATGTATTGTAACCTTACCCTGACAGTGTTCATGTATTAGTCCTGAAGTATGTAGACAGGTGCAGTACAATAGTAGAACTGTATATATTGTAACCTTACCCTGACAGTGTTCATGTATTAGTCCTGAGGTATGTAGACAGGTGCAGTACAATAGAACTGTATGTATTGTAACCTTACCCTAACAGTGTTTATGTATTAGTCCTGAGGTATGTCGACAGGTGCAGTACAATAGTAGAACTGTATGTATTGTAACCTTACCCTGACAGTGTTTATGTATTAGTCCTGAGGTATGTAGACAGGTGCAGTAAAATAGTAGAACTGCATGTATTGTGACCTTACCCTGACAGTGTTCATGTATTAGTCCTGAGGTAAGGCAAGTGCAGTACAATAGTAGAACTGTATGTATTGTAACCTTACCCTGACAGTGTTCATGTATTAGTCCTGAGGTAAGGCAGGTGCAGTACAATAGTAGAACTGTATGTATTGTAACCTTACCCTGACAGTGTTCATGTATTAGTCCTGAGGTAAGACAGGTGTAGTACAATAGTAGAACTGAATGTATTGTAACCTTGACCTGACAGTTTTCATGTATCAGTCCTGAGGTATGTAGACAGGTGCAGTACAATAGTAGAACTGTATGTATTGTAACCTTGACCTGACAGTGTTCATGTATTAGTCCTGAGGTAAGACAGGTGTAGTACAATAGTAGAACTGTATGTATTGTAACCTTACCCTGACAGTGTTCATGTATTAGTCCTGAGGTATGTAGACAGGTGCAGTACAATAGTAGAACTGTATGTATTATAACCTTACCCTGACAGTGTTCATGTTTTTGTCCTGAGGTATGTAGGCAGGTGCAGTACAATAGTAGAACTGTATGTATTGTAACCTTACCCTGACAGTGTTCATGTATTAGTCCTGAGGTAAGGCAGGTGCCGTACAATAGTAGAACTGTATGTATTGTAACCTTACCCTGACAGTGTTCATGTATTAGTCCTGAGGTAAGGCAGGTGCAGTACAATAGTAGAACTGTATGTATTGTAACCTTACCCTGACAGTGTTTATGTATTAGTCCTGAGGTAAGGCAGGTGCAGTACAATAGAAGAACTGTATGTATTGTAACCTTACCCTGACAGTGTTCATGTATTAGTCCTGAGGTAAGGCAGGTGCTGTACAATAGTAGAACTGTATGTATTATAACCTTACCCTGACAGTGTTCATGTATTAGTCCTGAGGTAAGACAGGTGCAGTACAATAGTAGAACTGTATGTATTGTAACCTTACCCTGACAGTGTTCATGTATTAGTCCTGAGGTATGTAGACAGGTGCAGTACAATAGTAGAACTGTATGTATTGTAACCTTACCCTGACAGTGTTCATGTATTAGTCCTGAGGTATGTAGGCAGGTGCAGTGCAATAGTAGAACTGTATGTAATGTAACCTTACCCTGACAGTGTTCATGTATTAGTCCTGAGGTATGTAGACAGGTGCAGTACAATAGTAAAACTGTATGTATTGTAACCTTACCCTGACAGTGTTCATGTATTAGTCCTGAGGTAAGACAGGTGCAGTACAATAGTAGAACTGTATATATTGTAACCTTACCCTGACAGTGTTCATGTATTAGTCCTGAGGTATGTAGACAGGTGCAGTACAATAGTAGAACTGTATGTATTGTAACCTTACCCTGACAGTGTTCATGTATTAGTCCTGAGGTAAGACAGGTGCAGTACAATAGTAGAACTGTATGTATTGTAACCTTACCCTGACAGTGTTCATGTATTAGTCCTGAAGTATGTAGACAGGTGCAGTACAATAGTAGAACTGTATATATTGTAACCTTACCCTGACAGTGTTCATGTATTAGTCCTGAGGTATGTAGACAGGTGCAGTACAATAGAACTGTATGTATTGTAACCTTACCCTAACAGTGTTTATGTATTAGTCCTGAGGTATGTCGACAGGTGCAGTACAATAGTAGAACTGTATGTATTGTAACCTTACCCTGACAGTGTTTATGTATTAGTCCTGAGGTATGTAGACAGGTGCAGTCAAATAGTAGAACTGCATGTATTGTGACCTTACCCTGACAGTGTTCATGTATTAGTCCTGAGGTAAGGCAAGTGCAGTACAATAGTAGAACTGTATGTATTGTAACCTTACCCTGACAGTGTTCATGTATTAGTCCTGAGGTAAGGCAGGTGCAGTACAATAGTAGAACTGTATGTATTGTAACCTTACCCTGACAGTGTTCATGTATTAGTCCTGAGGTAAGACAGGTGTAGTACAATAGTAGAACTGAATGTAATGTAACCTTGACCTGACAGTTTTCATGTATCAGTCCTGAGGTATGTAGACAGGTGCAGTACAATAGTAGAACTGTATGTATTGTAACCTTGACCTGAGAGTGTTCATGTATTAGTCCTGAGGTAAGACAGGTGTAGTACAATAGTAGAACTGTATGTATTGTAACCTTACCCTGACAGTGTTCATGTATTAGTCCTGAGGTATGTAGACAGGTGCAGTACAATAGTAGAACTGTATGTATTATAACCTTACCCTGACAGTGTTCATGTTTTTGTCCTGAGGTATGTAGGCAGGTGCAGTACAATAGTAGAACTGTATGTATTGTAACCTTACCCTGACAGTGTTCATGTATTAGTCCTGAGGTAAGGCAGGTGCCGTACAATAGTAGAACTGTATGTATTGTAACCTTACCCTGACAGTGTTCATGTATTAGTCCTGAGGTAAGGCAGGTGCAGTACAATAGTAGAACTGTATGTATTGTAACCTTACCCTGACAGTGTTTATGTATTAGTCCTGAGGTAAGGCAGGTGCAGTACAATAGAAGAACTGTATGTATTGTAACCTTACCCTGACAGTGTTCATGTATTAGTCCTGAGGTAAGGCAGGTGCTGTACAATAGTAGAACTGTATGTATTATAACCTTACCCTGACAGTGTTCATGTATTAGTCCTGAGGTAAGACAGGTGCAGTACAATAGTAGAACTGTATGTATTGTAACCTTACCCTGACAGTGTTCATGTATTAGTCCTGAGGTATGTAGACAGGTGCAGTACAATAGTAGAACTGTATGTAATGTAACCTTACCCTGACAGTGTTCATGTATTAGTCCTGAGGCAAGACAGGTGCAGTACAATAGTAGAACTGTATGTATTGTAACCTTACCCTGACAGTGTTCATGTATTAGTCCTGAGGTAAGACAGGTGCAGTACAATAGTAGAACTGTATATATTGTAACCTTACCCTGACAGTGTTAATGTATTAGTCCTGAGGTATGTAGACAGGTGCAGTACAATAGTAAAACTGTATGTATTGTAACCTTACCCTGACAGTGTTCATGTATTAGTCCTGAGGTAAGACAGGTGCAGTACAATAGTAGAACTGTATATATTGTAACCTTACCCTGACAGTGTTCATGTATTAGTCCTGAGGTATGTAGACAGGTGCAGTACAATAGTAGAACTGTATGTATTGTAACCTTACCCTGACAGTGTTCATGTATTAGTCCTGAGGTAAGACAGGTGCAGTACAATAGTAGAACTGTATATATTGTAACCTTACCCTGACAGTGTTCATGTATTAGTCCTGAGGTATGTAGACAGGTGCAGTACAATAGTAGAACTGTATGTATTGTAACCTTACCCTGACAGTGTTCATGTATTAGTCCTGAAGTAAGACAGGTGCAGTACAATAGTAGAACTGTATGTATTGTAACCTTACCCTGACAGTGTTCATGTATTAGTCCTGAGGTATGTAGACAGGTGCAGTACAATAGTAGAACTGTATATATTGTAACCTTACCCTGACAGTGTTCATGTATTAGTCCTGAGGTATGTAGACAGGTGCAGTACAATAGTAGAACTGTATGTATTGTAACCTTACCCTAACAGTGTTTATGTATTAGTCCTGAGGTATGTCGACAGGTGCAGTACAATAGTAGAACTGTATGTATTGTAACCTTACCCTGACAGTGTTTATGTATTAGTCCTGAGGTATGTAGACAGGTGCAGTACAATTTGTAGAACTGCATGTATTGTGACCTTACCCTGACAGTGTTCATGTATTAGTCCTGAGGTAAGGCAAGTGCAGTACAATAGTAGAACTGTATGTATTGTAACCTTACCCTGACAGTGTTCATGTATTAGTCCTGAGGTAAGGCAGGTGCAGTACAATAGTAGAACTGTATGTATTGTAACCTTACCCTGACAGTGTTCATGTATTAGTCCTGAGGTAAGACAGGTGTAGTACAATAGTAGAACTGAATGTATTGTAACCTTAACCCGACAGTTTTCATGTATCAGTCCTGAGGTATGTAGACAGGTGCAGTACAATAGTAGAACTGTATGTATTGTAACCTTGACCTGACAGTGTTCATGTATTAGTCCTGAGGTAAGACAGGTGTAGTACAATAGTAGAACTGTATGTATTGTAACCTTACCCTGACAGTGTTCATGTATTAGTCCTGAGGTATGTAGACAGGTGCAGTACAATAGTAGAACTGTATGTATTATAACCTTACCCTGACAGTGTTCATGTTTTTGTCCTGAGGTATGTAGGCAGGTGCAGTACAATAGTAGAACTGTATGTATTGTAACCTTACCCTGACAGTGTTCATGTATTAGTCCTGAGGTAAGGCAGGTGCCGTACAATAGTAGAACTGTATGTATTGTAACCTTACCCTGACAGTGTTCATGTATTAGTCCTGAGGTAAGGCAGGTGCAGTACAATAGTAGAACTGTATGTATTGTAACCTTACCCTGACAGTGTTTATGTATTAGTCCTGAGGTAAGGCAGGTGCAGTACAATAGAAGAACTGTATGTATTGTAACCTTACCCTGACAGTGTTCATGTATTAGTCCTGAGGTAAGGCAGGTGCTGTACAATAGTAGAACTGTATGTATTATAACCTTACCCTGACAGTGTTCATGTATTAGTCCTGAGGTAAGACAGGTGCAGTACAATAGTAGAACTGTATGTATTGTAACCTTACCCTGACAGTGTTCATGTATTAGTCCTGAGGTATGTAGACAGGTGCAGTACAATAGTAGAACTGTATGTAATGTAACCTTACCCTGACAGTGTTCATGTATTAGTCCTGAGGCAAGACAGGTGCAGTACAATAGTAGAACTGTATGTATTGTAACCTTACCCTGACAGTGTTCATGTATTAGTCCTGAGGTAAGACAGGTGCAGTACAATAGTAGAACTGTATATATTGTAACCTTACCCTGACAGTGTTAATGTATTAGTCCTGAGGTATGTAGACAGGTGCAGTACAATAGTAAAACTGTATGTATTGTAACCTTACCCTGACAGTGTTCATGTATTAGTCCTGAGGTAAGACAGGTGCAGTACAATAGTAGAACTGTATATATTGTAACCTTACCCTGACAGTGTTCATGTATTAGTCCTGAGGTATGTAGACAGGTGCAGTACAATAGTAGAACTGTATGTATTGTAACCTTACCCTGACAGTGTTCATGTATTAGTCCTGAGGTAAGACAGGTGCAGTACAATAGTAGAACTGTATATATTGTAACCTTACCCTGACAGTGTTCATGTATTAGTCCTGAGGTATGTAGACAGGTGCAGTACAATAGTAGAACTGTATGTATTGTAACCTTACCCTGACAGTGTTCATGTATTAGTCCTGAGGTAAGACAGGTGCAGTACAATAGTAGAACTGTATGTATTGTAACCTTACCCTGACAGTGTTCATGTATTAGTCCTGAGGTATGTAGACAGGTGCAGTACAATAGTAGAACTGTATATATTGTAACCTTACCCTGACAGTGTTCATGTATTAGTCCTGAGGTATGTAGACAGGTGCAGTACAATAGTAGAACTGTATGTATTGTAACCTTACCCTAACAGTGTTTATGTATTAGTCCTGAGGTATGTCGACAGGTGCAGTACAATAGTAGAACTGTATGTATTGTAACCTTACCCTGACAGTGTTTATGTATTAGTCCTGAGGTATGTAGACAGGTGCAGTACAATTTGTAGAACTGCATGTATTGTGACCTTACCCTGACAGTGTTCATGTATTAGTCCTGAGGTAAGGCAAGTGCAGTACAATAGTAGAACTGTATGTATTGTAACCTTACCCTGACAGTGTTCATGTATTAGTCCTGAGGTAAGGCAGGTGCAGTACAATAGTAGAACTGTATGTATTGTAACCTTACCCTGACAGTGTTCATGTATTAGTCCTGAGGTAAGACAGGTGTAGTACAATAGTAGAACTGAATGTATTGTAACCTTAACCCGACAGTTTTCATGTATCAGTCCTGAGGTATGTAGACAGGTGCAGTACAATAGTAGAACTGTATGTATTGTAACCTTGACCTGACAGTGTTCATGTATTAGTCCTGAGGTAAGACAGGTGTAGTACAATAGTAGAACTGTATGTATTGTAACCTTACCCTGACAGTGTTCATGTATTAGTCCTGAGGTAAGGCAGGTGCAGTACAATAGTAGAACTGTA
The DNA here is from genome assembly GCA_949317995.1 of Acholoe squamosa. Classification (NCBI taxonomy): domain Eukaryota; kingdom Metazoa; phylum Annelida; class Polychaeta; order Phyllodocida; family Polynoidae; genus Acholoe; species Acholoe squamosa. Next base: position 92,194,447 of record OX439037.1, read on the forward strand.
TGTATTGTAACCTTACCCTGACAGTGTTCATGTATTAGTCCTGAGGTATGTAGACAGGTGTAGTACAATAGTAGAACTGTATATATTGTAACCTTACCCTGACAGTGTTCATGTATTAGTCCTGAGGTAAGACAGGTGCAGTAAAATAGTAGAACTGTATGTATTATAACCTTACTCTGACAGTGTTCATGTATTAGTCCTGAGGTAAGACAGGTGCAGTAAAATAGTAGAACTGTATGTATTGTAACCTTACTCTGACAGTGTTCATGTATTAGTCCTGAGGTATGTAGACAGGTGCAGTACAATAGTAGAACTGTATATATTGTAACCTTACCCTGACAGTGTTCATGTATTAGTCCTGAGGTATGTAGACAGGTGCAGTACAATAGTAGAACTGTATGTATTGTAACCTTACCCTGACAGTGTTCATGTATTAGTCCTGAGGTAAGACAGGTGCAGTACAATAGTAGAACTGTATGTAATGTAACCTTACCCTGACAGTGTTCATGTATTAGTCCTGAGGTATGTAGACAGGTGCAGTACAATAGTAGAACTGTATATATTGTAACCTTACCCTGACAGTGTTCATGTATTAGTCCTGAGGTATGTAGACAGGTGCAGTACAATAGTAGAACTGTATGTATTGTAACCTTACCCTAACAGTGTTTATGTATTAGTCCTGAGGTATGTCGACAGGTGCAGTACAATAGTAGAACTGTATGTATTGTAACCTTACCCTGACAGTGTTTATGTATTAGTCCTGAGGTATGTAGACAGGTGCAGTACAATGGTAGAACTGCATGTATTGTGACCTTACCCTGACAGTGTTCATGTATTAGTCCTGAGGTAAGGCAAGTGCAGTACAATAGTAGAACTGTATGTGTTGTAACCTTACCCTGACAGTGTTCATGTATTAGTCCTGAGGTAAGGCAGGTGCAGTACAATAGTAGAACTGTATGTATTGTAACCTTACCCTGACAGTGTTCATGTATTAGTCCTGAGGTAAGACAGGTGTAGTACAATAGTAGAACTGAATGTATTGTAACCTTGACCTGACAGTTTTCATGTATCAGTCCTGAGGTATGTAGACAGGTGCAGTACAATAGTAGAACTGTATGTATTGTAAACTTGACCTGACAGTGTTCATGTATTAGTCCTGAGGTAAGACAGGTGTAGTACAATAGTAGAACTGTATGTATTGTAACCTTACCCTGACAGTGTTCATGTATTAGTCCTGAGGTAAGGCAGGTGCAGTACAATAGTAGAACTGTATGTATTGTAACCTTACCCTGACAGTGTTCATGTATTAGTCCTGAGGTAAGACAGGTGCAGTACAACAGTAGAACTGTATATATTGTAACCTTACCCTGACAGTGTTCATGTATTAGTCCTGAGGTATGTAGGCAGGTGCAGTACAATAGTAGAACTGTATGTATTGTAACCTTACCCTGACAGTGTTCATGTATTAGTCCTGAGGTATGTAGACAGGTGCAGTACAATAGTAGAACTGCATGTATTGTGACCTTACCCTGACAGTGTTCATGTATTAGTCCTGAGTTAAGGCAGGTGCAGTACAATAGTAGAACTGTATGTATTATAACCTTACCCTGACAGTGTTCATGTATTAGTCCTGAGGTAAGATAGGTGCAGTACAATAGTAGAACTGTATGTATTGTAACCTTACCTTGGCAGTGTTCATGTATTGGTCCTGAGGTAACACAGGTGCAGTAAAATAGTAGAACTGAATGTATTGTAACCTTACCCTGACAGTGTTCATGTATTAGTCCTGAGGTATGTAGACAGGTGCAGTACAATAGTAGAACTGTATGTATTGTAACCTTGACCTGACAGTGTTCATGTATTAGTCCTGAGGTATGTAGACAGGTGCAGTACAATAGTAGAACTGTATGTATTGTAACCTTACCCTGACAGTGTTCATGTATTAGTCCTGAGGTATGTAGACAGGTGCAGTACAATAGTAGAACTGCATGTATTGTAACCTTACCCTGACAGTGTCCATGTATTAGTCCTGAGGCAAGACAGGTGCAGTAAAATAGTAGAACTGTATGTATTGTAACCTTACCCTGACAGTGTTCATGTATTAGTCCTGAGGTAAGACAGGTGTAGTACAATAGTAGAACTGAATGTATTGTAACCTTGACCTGACAGTTTTCATGTATCAGTCCTGAGGTATGTAGACAGGTGCAGTACAATAGTAGAACTTTATGTATTGTAACCTTGACCTGACAGTGTTCATGTATTAGTCCTGAGGTAAGACAGGTGTAGTACAATAGTAGAACTGTATGTATTGTAACCTTACCCTGACAGTGTTCATGTATTAGTCCTGAGGTATGTAGACAGGTGCAGTACAATAGTAGAACTGTATGTATTATAACGTTACCCTGACAGTGTTCATGTTTTTGTCCTGAGGTATGTAGGCAAGTGCAGTACAATAGTAGAACTGTATGTATTGTAACCTTACCCTGACAGTGTTCATGTATTAGTCCTGAGGTAAGGCAGGTGCCGTACAATAGTAGAACTGTATGTATTGTAACCTTACCCTGACAGTGTTCATGTATTAGTCCTGAGGTAAGGCAGGTGCAGTACAATAGTAGAACTGTATGTATTGTAACCTTACCCTGACAGTGTTTATGTATTAGTCCTGAGGTAAGGCAGGTGCAGTACAATAGAAGAACTGTATGTATTGTAACCTTACCCTGACAGTGTTCATGTATTAGTCCTGAGGTATGTAGACAGGTGCAGTACAATAGTAGAACTGTATGTATTGTAACCTTACCCTGACAGTGTTCATGTATTAGTCCTGAGGTATGTAGACAGGTGCAGTACAATAGTAGAACTGTATGTATTGTAACCTTACCCTGACAGTGTTCATGTATTAGTCCTGAGGTATGTAGACAGGTGCAGTACAATAGTAGAACTGTATGTATTGTAACCTTACCCTGACAGTGTTCATGTATTAGTCCTGAGGTATGTAGACAGGTGCAGTACAATAGTAGAACTGTATGTAATGTAACCTTACCCTGACAGTGTTCATGTATTAGTCCTGAGGTATGTAGACAGGTGCAGTACAATAGTAGAACTGTATGTATTGTAACCTTACCCTGACAGTGTTCATGTATTAGTCCTGAGGTAAGGCAGGTGCCGTACAATAGTAGAACTGTATGTATTATAACCTTACCCTGACAGTGTTCATGTATTAGTCCTGAGGTAAGACAGGTGCAGTACAATAGTAAAACTGTATGTATTGTCACCTTACCCTGACAGTGTTCATGTATTAGTCCTGAGGTAAGACAGGTGCAGTACAATAGTAGAACTGTATATATTGTAACCTTACCCTGACAGTGTTCATGTATTAGTCCTGGGGTATGTAGACAGGTGCAGTACAATAGTAGAACTGTATGTATTGTAACCTTACCCTGACAGTGTTCATGTATTAGTCCTGAGGTATGTAGACAGGTGCAGTACAATAGTAGAACTGTATATATTGTAACCTTACCCTGACAGTGTTCATGTATTAGTCCTGAGGTATGTAGACAGGTGCAGTACAATAGTAGAACTGTATGTATTGTAACCTTACCCTAACAGTGTTTATGTATTAGTCCTGAGGTATGTCGACAGGTGCAGTACAATAGTAGAACTGTATGTATTGTAACCTTACCCTGACAGTGTTTATGTATTAGTCCTGAGGTATGTAGACAGGTGCAGTACAATAGTAGAACTGCATGTATTGTGACCTTACCCTGACAGTGTTCACGTATTAGTCCTGAGGTAAGGCAAGTGCAGTACAATAGTAGAACTGTATTTATTGTAACCTTACCCTGACAGTGTTCACGTATTAGTCCTGAGGTAAGGCAAGTGCAGTACAATAGTAGAACTGTATGTATTGTAACCTTACCCTGACAGTGTTCATGTATTAGTCCTGAGGTATGTAGACAGGTAAAGTACAATAGTAGAACTGTATGTATTGTAACCTTACCCTGACAGTGTTCATGTATTAGTCCTGAGGTAAGGCAGGTGCAGTGCAATAGTAGAACTGTATGTATTGTAACCTTACCCTGACAGTGTCCATGCATTAGTCCTGAGGTATGTAGACAGGTGCAGTACAATAGTAGAACTGTATGTATTGTAATCTTACCCTGACAGTGTTCATGTATTAGTCCTGAGTTATGTAGGCAGGTGCAGTGCAATATTAGAACTGTATGTATTGTAACCTTACCCTGACAGTGTTCATGTATTAGTCCTGAGGTATGTAGGCAGGTGCAGTACAATAGTAGAACTGTATGTATTGTAACCTTACCCTGACAGTGTTCATGTATTAGTCCTGAACTAAGACAGGTGCAGTACAATAGTAGAACTGTATATATTGTAACCTTGACCTGACAGTGTTCATGTATTAGTCCTGAGGTAAGGCAAGTGCAGTACAATAGTAGAACTGTATGTATTGTAACCTTACCCTGACAGTGTTCATGTATTAGTCCTGAGGTAAGACAGGTGTAGTACAATAGTAGAACTGAATGTATTGTAACCTTGACCTGACAGTTTTCATGTATTAGTCCTGGGGTAAGGCAGGTGCAGTACAATAGTAGAACTGTATGTATTGTAACCTTACTCTGACAGTGTTCATGTATTAGTCCTGAGGTAAGACAGGTGCAGTACAATAGTAGAACTGTATGTATTGTAACCTTACCCTGACAGTGTTCATGTATTAGTCCTGAGGTAAGGCAGGTGCAGTACAATAGTAGAACTGTATGTATTGTAACCTTACCCTGACAGTGTTCATGTATTAGTCCTGAGGTAAGGCAGCTGCAGTACAATAGTAGAACTGTATGTATTGTAACCTTACCCTGACAGTGTTCATGTATTAGTCCTGAGGTATGTAGACAGGTGCAGTGCAATAGTAGAACTGTATGTATTGTAACCTTACCCTGACAGTGTTTATGTATTAGTCCTGAGGTAAGGCAGGTGCAGTACAATAGTAGAACTGTATGTATTATAACCTTACCCTGACAGTGTTCATGTATTAGTCCTGAGGTAAGACAGGTGCAGTACAATAGTAGAACTGTATGTATTGTTACCTTACCCTGACAGTGTCCATGTATTAGTCCTGAGGTAAGACAGGTACAGTACAATAGTAGAACTGTATGTATTGTAACCTTACCCTGACAGTGTTCATGTATTAGTCCTGAGGTAAGGCAGGTGCAGTACAATAGTAGAACTGTATGTATTATAACCTTACCCTGACAGTGTTCATGTATTAGTCCTGAGGTATGTAGACAGGTGCAGTACAATAGTAGAACTGTATGTATTGTAACCTTACCCTGACAGTGTTCATGTATTAGTCCTGAGGTATGTAGACAGGTGCAGTGCAATAGTAGAACTGTATGTATTGTTACCTTACCCTGACAGTGTTCATGTATTAGTCCTGAGGTAAGACAGGTGCAGTACAATAGTAGAACTGTATGTATTGTAACCTTACCCTGACAGTGTTCATGTATTAGTCCTGAGGTAAGACAGGTGCAGTACAATAGTAGAACTGTATGTATTGCAACCTTACCCTGACAGTGTTCATGTATTAGTCCTGAGGTAAGGCAGGTGCAGTACAATAGTAGAACTGTATGTATTGTAACCTTACCCTGACAGTGTTCATGTATTAGTCCTGAGGTATGTAGGCAGGTGCAGTACAATAGTAGAACTGCATGTATTGTAACCTTACCCTGACAGTGTTCATGTATTAGTCCTGAGGTATGTAGACAGGTGCAGTACAATAGTAGAACTGTATGTATTGTAACCTTACCCTGACAGTGTTCATGTATTAGTCCTGAGGTAAGGCAGCTGCAGTACAATAGTAGAACTGTATGTATTGTAACCTTACCCTGACAGTGTTCATGTATTAGTCCTGAGGTATGTAGACAGGTGCAGTACAATAGTAGAACTGTATGTATTGTAACCTTACCCTGACAGTGTTCATGTATTAGTCCTGAGGTATGTAGGCAGGTGCAGTACAATAGTAGAACTGTATGTATTGTAACCTTACCCTGACAGTGTTCATGTATTAGTCCTGAGGTATGTAGGCAGGTGCAGTACAATAGTAGAACTGTATGTATTGTAACCTTACCCTGACAGTGTTCATGTATTAGTCCTCAGGTAAGGCAGGTGCAGTACAATAGTAGAACTGTATGTATTGTAACCTTACCCTGACAGTGTTCATGTATTAGTCCTGAGTCAAGACAGGTGCAGTACAATAGTAGAACTGTATGTATTGTAACCTTACCCTGACAGTGTTCATGTATTAGTCCTGAGGTAAGACAGGTGCAGTACAATAGTAGAACTGTATGTATTGTAACCTTACCCTGACAGTGTTCATGTATTAGTCCTGAGGTATGTAGACAGGTGCAGTACAATAGTAGAACTGTATGTATTGTAACCTTACCCTGACAGTGTTCATGTATTAGTCCTGAGGTATGTAGACAGGTGCAGTACAATAGTAGAACTGTATGTATTGTAACCTTACCCTGACAGTGTTTATGTATTAGTCCTGAGGTAAGACAGGTGCAGTACAATAGTAGAACTGTATGTATTGTAACCTTACCCTGACAGTGTTCATGTATTAGTCCTGAGGTATGTAGACAGGTGCAGTGCAATAGTAGAACTGTATATATTGTAACCTTACCCTGACAGTGTTCATGTATTAGTCCTGAGGTATGTAGACAGGTGCAGTACAATAGTAGAACTGTATGTATTGTAACCTTACCCTGACAGTGTTCATGTATTAGTCCTGAGGTATGTAGACAGGTGCAGTACAATAGTAGAACTGTATGTATTGTAACCTTACCCTGACAGTGTTCATGTATTAGTCCTGAGGTATGTAGGCAGGTGCAGTACAATAGTAGAACTGTATGTATTGTAACCTTACCCTGACAGTGTTCATGTATTAGTCCTGAGGTATGTAGGCAGGTGCAGTACAATAGTAGAACTGTATGTATTGTAACCTTACCCTGACAGTGTTCATGTATTAGTCCTGAGGTAAGGCAGGTGCAGTACAATAGTAGAACTGTATGTATTGTAACCTTACCCTGACAGTGTTCATGTATTAGTCCTGAGTCAAGACAGGTGCAGTACAATAGTAGAACTGTATGTATTGTAACCTTACCCTGACAGTGTTCATGTATTAGTCCTGAGGTAAGACAGGTGCAGTACAATAGTAGAACTGTATGTATTGTAACCTTACCCTGACAGTGTTCATGTATTAGTCCTGAGGTATGTAGACAGGTGCAGTACAATAGTAGAACTGTATGTATTGTAACCTTACCCTGACAGTGTTTATGTATTAGTCCTGAGGTAAGACAGGTGCAGTACAATAGTAGAACTGTATGTATTGTAACCTTACCCTGACAGTGTTCATGTATTAGTCCTGAGGTATGTAGACAGGTGCAGTACAATAGTAGAACTGTATGTATTGTAACCTTACCCTGACAGTGTTCATGTATTAGTCCTGAGGTAAGGCAGGTGCAGTACAATAGTAGAACTGTATGTACTGTAACCTTACCCTGACAGTGTTCATGTATTAGTCCTGAGGTATGTAGACAGGTGCAGTACAATAGTAGAACTGTATGTATTGTAACCTTACCCTGACAGTGTTTATGTATTAGTCCTGAGGTAAGACAGGTGCAGTACAATAGTAGAACTGTATGTATTGTAACCTTACCCTGACAGTGTTCATGTATTAGTCCTGAGGTATGTAGACAGGTGCAGTACAATAGTAGAACTGTATGTATTGTAACCTTACCCTGACAGTGTTCATGTATTAGTCCTGAGGCATGTAGACAGGTGCAGTACAATAGTAGAACTGTATGTATTGTAACCTTACCCTGACAGTGTTCATGTATTAGTCCTGAGGTATGTAGACAGGTGCAGTACAATAGTAGAACTGTATGTATTGTAACCTTACCCTGACAGTGTTCATGTATTAGTCCTGAGGTAAGGCAGGTGCAGTACAATAGTAGAACTGTATGTACTGTAACCTTACCCTGACAGTGTTCATGTATTAGTCCTGAGGTATGTAGACAGGTGCAGTACAATAGTAGAACTGTATGTATTGTAACCTTACCCTAACAGTGTTCATGTATTAGTCCTGAGGTAAGGCAGGTGCAGTACAATAGTAGAACTGTATGTATTGTAACCTTACCCTGACAGTGACTTTTGGTATGTAGACAGGTGCAGTACAATAGTAGAACTGCAGCACTGACTGCATGCAATGTAACCTTGACCTGGGAGTGCTCATGGAGACTCTATTCATACATTGTAGTGTTTCATTTATATTGACAGAATTAGGGTAGTTTAACCTTAAGATGCCCCATACACTCTGTGATGTCAGCAAGCAAATCTGAAAGTTGCTTTGTGAGATAGACACTATATGTGAAGGTCTGAAGGCTAGCCCACCTTATGTGTATATGTACAGAGGGATATTAGACTAAGCTGTTAGTATATTGACACCTACACCTCCTTCTTTACTAACTCCTCCTCTGCCTAATGGGACCCTTGTATGAGGATCCAGTCTGTAAATATCTTTTGTCATAAACTCACCAGGAGTTATGGGCTTACTCACATCATGGACAATTTGTGGTTGGGAAGTCCCTTCGTATTCATCACAGACATCATGGTAACAGACATCATAATTGTACTTAGCTACTATTGTTGTTTCTGTTTTGTTTTGTTGTTGTTTTTTCTGGGGGGATTCAAGATGTGCAATTGATGAAAAATGGCTGCTCTGTAGCACTGGACTTATATATCTAGTTGTTGTCAGTTGTTGGCAATTGGTAACATAAAGGGATGATTCATATTTAAATAATCATAATCTACATCTTGAGTAGGTATCAAGAAGTGGTATCGAAACCTATGGGCATTTTGGTGCTGCAATAAACTAGATAAATATATATATATATATATATATATATATATATATATATATATATATATATATATATATATTAGTTTCTAATTACACCATTATTCTGTACATGATTCAATCAAAGTTCTATTTCCAGCCCACTTACAGCCTATCATCAACCAGCCTCAGGGAGCCTTTTGTCACATACAGATCACCTTGTCATATAAATCATTTTCTATTCAAGGCAGAAAGGTATGAACCAGAGCCTGCTTGCCGGTCAGACGAAGCCTTAATTACTCTGACTTGCACTGAAAGCTTCTTGTAGAGGCTGTTATCAGGACCATTTTCATTTCCTGTTCACATAAAACAGGACTAGAAGTCACACTAGAATCCAGAACATAATCATCTCAATGTAGTATTCACTGATTCTATAACAAAGGTCAACCACTGCATTCATTTGATGGCATGGCTTTGATGTGTTGTAACAGGGTTAACATTGAGGACAGCAGTGTCATTAAGCTGGAACTCCTGATGACAGCAGTGTCATTAAGCTGGAACTCCTGATGACAGCAGTGTCATTAAGCTGGAACTCCTGATGACAGCAGTGTCATTAAGCTGGAACTCCTGATGACAGCAGTGTCATTAAGCTGGAACTCCTGATGACAGCAGTGTCATTAAGCTGGAACTCCTGATGACAGCGGTGTCATTAAGCTGGAACTCCTGATGACAGCGATGTCATTAAGCTGGAACTCCTGATGACAGCGGTGTCATTAAGCTGGAACTCCTGATGACAGCGATGTCATTAAGCTGGAACTCCTGATGACAGCGATGTCATTAAGCTGGAACTCCTGATGACAGCGATGTAATTAAGCTGGAAATCCTGATGACAGCAGTGTCATTAAGCTGGAACTCCTGATGACAGCGATGTCATTAAGCTGGAACTCCTGATGACAGCGATGTCATTAAGCTGGAACTCCTGATGACAGCGATGTCATTAAGCTGGAACTCCTGATGACAGCGGTGTCATTAAGCTGGAACTCCTGATGACAGCGATGTAATTAAGCTGGAACTCCTGATGACAGCAGTGTCATTAAGCTGGAACTCCTGATGACAGCGATGTCATTAAGCTGGAACTCCTGATAACAGTGTTGTCATTAGGCTGGAACTCCTGATGACAGCAGTGTCATTGAGGTGAAACTCCTGATGACAGCAGTGTCATTAAGCTGGAACTCCTGATGACAGTGGTGTCATTAGGCTGGAACTCATGATGACAGCAGTGTCATTAAGCTGGAACTCCTGATGACAGCAGTGTCATTAAGCAGAACTCCTGGTGACAGCAGTGTCACTAAGCTGGAACTCCTGATAACAGCGGTGTCATTAACCTGGAACTCCTGATGACAGCAGTGTCATTAAGCTGGAACTCCTGATGACAGTGGTGTCATTAAGCTGGAACTCCTGATGACAGCAGTGTCATTAAGGTGGAACTCCTGATGACATCGGTGTCATTAAGCTGGAACTCCTGATGACAGCAATGTCATTAAGCTGGAACTCCTGATGACAGCAATGTCATTAAGCTGGAACTCATGATGACAGCGGTGTCATTTAGCTGGAACTCATGATGACAGCAGTGTCATTAAGCTGGAACTCCTGATGACAGCAGTGTCATTAAGCTGGAACTCATGATGATAGTGGTGTCATTAGGCTGGAACTCATGATGACAGGTCACTGCCAGGTTAAGGACTGCATGATATCAAGTCATCAAAACTAGACAATTTGTTTACATGCTGCACTCTGCTTTAACAAGCAGGAGTGAGTCGGTATTCGATGTATATACATGCATATTCAGATTTCCACCTCTTGTAGGGCGCTTGTGATTGGAACATGTCAATACTCCATACTCTCCAGGCCTAGGCCAAATAGAATTCTCCAACTTAGCTGTACAAGCTTTAAGCATCATGAGGTTAGAACGTGTTAAACCCACACCTACAGCCCTTAAAAATGAACATATCAAACTTTCATTTACCTAACATATTGTCTCTAATGAAACATATATCACACTTCCCAAATATAAGGACAACTAATGGTGTTCAGTGGCACTAACATCATGAATTGACGTCACCAAATCTACTTAACTACTAGAAATAATTGCCCACTTTGGATATACAAAGTGAGAAAATAAACACCTTTTCTATCCTATAACCCAGTACATATGTCATACCGTGTCACTAAGTGCCACATTGAACTGTTTTAGTTCCATTTAACAAATACTACCTTTTCATAGGTTACACACTAATGTAGAAGGGGTCAGGGATGGTTCTGGATATTTGGTTTACGTCCATCAGTCACTGCTCACCATTTGGTCTGGACATGTAACAGTAACCATTATTTACAGCACAGCAACACAGGGAGTATGGGGCTGGTCTTACTCAATCGACAGCCGCTAATGAAGGCGTGTATCGTGCACATAGGTCAACAGCATGTACTAATGAAGTGCTCATCAGTAGACTCACAAGTACTTCAAGACTGCATCATCCCATCATCAAGGAATATATAGCCTGCATTAACCTGCATTATCAGCCTTTGAAGGGTTAAGATGCAGCTGTGGTTGTCATATTAGCTTTAACCTTTGCACACAGATATCGGTGGATAAAAGGTGCAAGTCCATATGAGTTAACATGATGCTGACATTTGATGTATCTGAGGTTTATGATGTTGTTTTTGTTGTTGTTTTTTTTTTCATTTCATAAGAGTATATTTTCCAATGTCATACAGGAGGAAAAAAGGCTGTCACTTATGATGAGAAAGAAATGTGGGACGACATTTAACCTTGTGATATGGCAGAACAGACACATTGTTTCTCTATCCTCAATTAATGTGTTGACACATCACCAACACATATCCATCACATCTCATCTGTTTTCACTCCATGACACCAAAAGTACACTGCAAAAATGGTGTTTAGATCCTAAACACAATTCTAAACATATTCTTGCAACGTTTTTGTAATCACATTAATTTCCTAAACATGTTTAACCAAACAATGTGCTTAGCTCAAGTGTCTCGAAATGTAGGTGTTTAGGTTAAAACTTTGTATTTAGATATATGAATTTTTGTGTTTAGGTGTTTATAATTTTTTGTGTTTAGATGTTTAATTGATTCGATGGAGAGTTAAGGTTTGCAGACATGTATGAATTAAAAAAACAGAAATATATATTTTTTTTTCATTTACTGGGGAAGGGGGACAGCATCAGGTATTTACTTGTCAAAGTCTCCAAAGCCCTTTCTATTCACATAACATTCTATGAAATGAAACCATGATAAGCATGGGATTTGGGGACATTTGTCACAACTTTTGATTATAACTGTGCAGATAGTCCATTCGAAGGTAGTGCTGCTACCTGGTGTGGGTTCAACATCTAAGTATCTAAACATATTGATGTTTAAATCTAAACACCTATTATTCAACTGTCTCAACTCTAAACATCTAAACATGTTTAGCTTAAATGTTTATGTAGTTAGAATAAAAGTGTTCATTTCCTAAATGTGTACTCAATGAGACACCTAACTGACCTATATGTTTAGGTTTTAAACATGTTTAGACCTAAACATGTTTAAAATCTAAACACCATTTTTGCAGTGTATCTACAACCATGGATCAATGAGCGGAGATATGTGGACATGCAAATTATCTATAGAATGATGGATTACAGTCATTCAGCAGCCAGGACATCATACACAAACTGTCCATGACGTACAAACAGTCTGTAGAATGATAGATTTTAGCCGTACATCAGCCAGGACATCATACACAAACTGTCCATGATGTACAAACGGTCTGTAGAATGATAGATTTTAGCCGTACTTCAGCCAGGACATCATACACAAACTGTCCATGATGTACAAACGGTCTGTAGAATGATAGATTTTAGCCGTACTTCAGCCAGGACATCATACACAAACTGTCCATGATGTACAAACAGTCTGTAGAATGATAGATTTTAGCCGTACTTCAGCCAGGACATCATACACAAACTGTCCATGATGTACAAACAGTCTGTAGAATGATAGATTTTAGCCGTACTTCAGCCAGGACATCATACAAAAACTGTCCATGATGTACAAACAGTCTGTAGAATGATAGATTTTAGCCGTACTTCAGCCAGGACATCATACACAAACTGTCCATGACGTACAAACAGTCTGTAGAATGATAGATTATAGTCAGTCATTGTAAGAATGCCTGTTGGTTCGGTATGAATTTTGACTTTACTCAATACCACCATATCAGCTTAATACAATCCTAAAATATCAGTGTGATGCATCTGGACGGTGCCGGTAAGGAATGAGAAACGCTCAGGCATCATTTTATCTTTAATGTCAATATTTAATTAACTCTGACCACCATGAGGACAGACTCCCAGGGGCACTTTTATATCATGTGACACACAACCAGGCAGTCGCTCAGATGATGGCAGAGGGTCCTTCAAAGCAAACTCTGCTTATCCTTCAGATTACTCTGATTACTTAGATATGAGCTCTAAGGTATGATAGATACTCCGAAGAGCACCAAGCTAGAGCTCTACCCAGATACAATTCAATGAGTTCTCACTCTCAAACAGCCAGTACATGCAGTAGTGCATGGGTGTGGACCACTAAATTTGACATGGTGACATGGCAATTTCTTAAAATCGACATGTGACATGAGAGGTTCTTAGAGGTGACATGGGACATGGGGATTTAAGTGACATGTGACATAACCATTTATTAAAATCGACATGTGACATGAGAGGTTCTTAGAGATGACATGGGACATGGGAATTTAAGTGACATGTGACATAACCATTTCTTAAAATTGACATGTGACATGGGGGACCCCCCATCCACACCCCCTAGTGCGGGCACCTAGTAGGTCTCTGTCATCTTCTTCTGATAAAATGTCCAACAGAAATAATTTTTGGTGGTCATATCTTTACTGACTATATTTTACCCCTATATTATATATCTATGAAGGTGATTGGAGCCCGGCATGACCAATGTCAAGGTTACTACCTTCCCATCACTCCCCAGTTATTAAGTAATAAAGTTAAGGGTGGGCTTAGCCTGCCAATTTGTGGTTACACTACATCATGCCTTGGACTTATTTATTTAAAAAGTTACTGGGGTAGGTTGAGTTTATTTTGAAATATTATGTGTCCATCAAAGCAACACGATTTATGTATATGGAGATTTTAAATCAATCACCCCTCATTGACTGTAGAACTTAAGTTTATTATGTGAGGAAGATGTGAAGTACTGATTCAATCTCAGCAGCAATTGGTGAGTAAAGACGGAAGTCTGGAAGCTGGAGCCTCCATACCTCAGCTTTACAACCATCTGTCATTAATGACATTAATTACTGCATCTACTGGTGGTGCAGTTCTCATCTGATTAATTAACCAAGGAGCTGAATTAGCTCTGTCTGATAAGATCCCGGTAGTATATGATGTCGTCATGTCACAGTCTGTGCAGGAAACGTCCACACTAAGAATGTGTAAAGTGAGCGAACATTAATGTATGGTTGGAAAATACGGAACATGAGGCACTTGAACAATGAGGTTCATGTATCCTGCATCCTCACAATGACAGAGAAGCCCTGCTCTATCATTAATGACCACTGGTTACTGTGCCTTTGGGAGGGTCATTATTAATTAGATGAATATGGCAAATGGGGATGGGATGTCATAAAATTATTTCAAAGGGAAGCAACCTGAAGAAACAAAAGATGAAACCTGGGCTGAGGAGGAATTTTTATGTATTGTTGTCTTCCAACATACACATGCATGCTCTTCCTGTTTAAGACATATGGAGTTAACCAAAGCCTCACAGATTAATTGAGGTGAGGTGTTAAATTGGCACCTTTAAATCAATGAGATATGAGACTTTGATTCAAGGCTGGCAGCATGAAACCAAATCCTAATATGAAAGCTGCTGTCCCTCCCACAGGAGATAGGAGTCTGTAACATGTAAGAAAACTGTAAGTTCAGATTCTGAGAAGTTTAAATCAAGCCAAGGATGTAACATTATATGTGATTTCAAACCTCCGGGAGGTGAAATTGGAACTGACAGATCTAAAAGTGACACTACATGCAAGTGTCATTTCCTCAAGCTGAAAATGTTACAATGAAACATAAACTGCAAGACAGCTTCTGTACATGTTTATGATTCCTCTTCCCTCCTTTGTCCATTTTTAGGTGCATCTTCATCTCTTATGGTATGCACGTCTTTGAGGGATGAGTCAGATTTTAAGCAGTACAATGCAGAAGAGGAAATTATGGTAGAGTATAAAGATAAAAAACGATATAGAGGAAATGCAAAATGGTGATCATCATATCATCTAGGGATCGATGGAAGAAGTCCAGCACTGTCTAAGAATGAATGAGTGTAATCAAGATTCCAAAAGAACAAGTGAGAAAAGGGCATGACATGTAATAAAAGAGTCCGTGACATGGGTAGCATTCAGAAATGCCTTAGTGAGACCTTTACCCTTTTATGTACAGCCCAATGTATTAAGACAGCATGGTGCACTGGTGAATAGTGACCAGGCAATACTTTTCATATTTTTTATTTCTATGTAGAGCATGGCAGATGAATATAGCATGGAGGACGGATTTCCCTGATAACATAAGATAATTGCTAACTGAGCACGATCTGACAATAAACTCTTCAAGGGCTGCTGAAGGATCTATTTATAAAGGGGTCAGCTTCAGATGCACAGGCACCTATAGATCAGCCCCAGTGTCCTGTCAACATCCACCCCCATCCTACCATCCCCTGATTGACCCCATCCGTCTCCACTCTCTGACCTGAATATCAAGGTTAATACCTTGTCCAAAAGGCTGGCCTCATTATTCTTTTATATACTCTGAGGTCACCCAAATAATGCTGGGGGCATTTTAGAAATAGCAAGACAATATGACCTTTACCTTAGTGTAAGGGACATCTATGAAGTCAAATCGGCTGCTACTTCCTGACCAAGGTCATTTGGTTATCACAATGAGGCTGCCAGAACTGCCACAAGTCTGGGACTTTGAACAGGCGGGATGTGACGTCCCTGGCACCTGCTGCACCATGTGTCTACCAGGATGGGCCCTAAAGATGCTTTGTAGGAATCTACACACTAGTCTAGTAAACACTTAGCAATTCTGAGCGGTACAGGATGGAGAAACTTATCTGAGAGGAAATTAGCCTAATGAAGCAACAATAGCTTGGAAGGCTGCCATTTAGATTGATATATCTAACTGAGACCTGTTTACATCATGTGGTATGATGACATTAGCCAAGGGTTCTTCAGAAGCAGCTCTTTTCCCTTTTACTCACTGAGCCAGGTATGAAGTGAAGAGTAAGAAAGATTCCATGCCATAAACAGGGCCTCTGTTCTTACCCAGACCTAATTAGGACCCTCCGATGCTATATTCATACAGTCCTAGCGGGTGGAAGTAGTAGGCCTTTATGTTGTCTTCCTTGTCTGTGTGCCCCCCTATGTAGGTCCTTTGTGTTCCCTACACAGTCTTCCTCTGTTATTAACACTGTCTCTGATCTAGGTCTGCACAAAGGCCAGGCATTAATAGAAAAAAGTCTTATCTAATCTGGAGGCACTGACATGTTCTGGTAGAACTTCTTTAACATGCCCACAAGGTTGGAGGAAGACGTTTATGGTAATATTTAAACTACAGGAAACTTAGGAACCTATTTTTTGTGGCAGTCTTTGGCAATGACTGAATTGGAGCTGCCTGATTAATGGTGCTAATTCTGTCATCATGCGGCACCTACACCAACACCGACTATCACAAAACCATTGTTGCCCTCAGAGGTTGCTGACAGCAGTATGAATCGCCCGTCCTCCTACACACCTAATGCCATACACCTGGGTTGCTGACAGCAGTATGACTCCCCTGAGACCTGTTTCATAAGCATTCTTTATCTAAGATCAATCTTTTCACTCTAGGAGTGATCACTTAAGATCAGTCATTTAGGAATGACTACAAGTGTTTCAGAACAAGCTGTCACTCCTATTGGAACATAAGACTGGTCCTATAGAAACAGCTGTCAATTAGGCATAGGAGCAGTAATCAAGATCAATTGTAAGGTCACTTACTGGCCAATTATCCGGCCTGTAAGATCAATCACCTAGGTCAGAATATGGCTTTACTTTATTATTCCATGATAGAAAATGGTATTAAAAGGGGTAATTTCCATTTGCTATATGCCTGACTTCATGCATTAGAAAATATTGTGGGATTTCACTTGTTGATAGGATTTTTCACATTTATGTGTACCCTCAACCTTCCACATAAATCAGCTACTTTATGTTGGTCATAAGTCACTCTTACATTGACCCTTTAGTAGTAAGTTTCACTCCCCATTTAGTTTTGAAACACTTCCGCTAAGAAGCCTAAGATCAATCTTAGGATGACCATAGGAGTGATCTTTCTCGTACACCAATCTTACTCGTACATGGGGGTTGTGAAACAGGTCTCTGTCCTCCTACACACCTATTGCCATACAGCTGCTACTCCATAATGCACCATGCCACACGGCGGTGTTATCAACGCCTGTACTAACAATTTCCTCCTGGAGGCATGTGTGTGGGTGGATTCTGATCTCTAACAATTTGTGGGTTTCTATAGTTGACGCTTATCTCAGCTGCTTCTACCTAAATCAAAATTAGATTGTTTCTCTGGATGAGTAGACTGGGACATTATTGCTACATTGGCATTTAGTTCATATCACTCTCAGACAAACACCAGAAAAATTGTGTAAGATCAAGTTGCTGCTTGACTGCCACAGCAGAACAAGGGAATGTTCCCATTTGTCATTATCAAGTTTTGTCAACACCTTTTCTGAATGTCATTTGCATTATTCTATTCTACTCACCACACAGGTATTTAGACTAAAATACAGTAAAGAAATACAAAGAGGACAGCATAGAAAGACACTCTGATATTTTCCTGGGCATTTCTACTAACTGCCTACATAGGTAGTGAAGCTAAAGGTACAGCAAGGTGATGTGGTCTAGATGGGCTGTGACTTGTATAGAGGCAGGAGGCACCACATACCACATTAGTATTACACAAAGGCATCCATTTTACCACAATCTGATTATATCATAATGATGCTGTGGAGGCATTTTCCTTTACCCATCCCATGGCTCAGTGGCAGCACCATCTCACTCATTGGTCAGGGGCACTTATTAGGCCCAATGGCTTCACATCAGGGCCTCATTTGAGAACAGATGACACAGCAGATTATCTGCCTTTCCTGTTTCAATTTCCCTGTAGTATTTCTTTATAAGGATATTTTTAGCAGATCACACTTTGTCTTAATTCCTCATGTGGTTGTTTCTGGTCTTTATCTTGGTACTTTGATCCTTAAAGTTTATTATGCCTGGTATTAAGTTTACTTTAGGAAAGACCTTTCCTGATATCGACAAAATCTGCAGTGTAGTGTACAGATATGAATGCCTTATAAGAATATATAGATAGAAATGACTCTGGCATAATCTCTGAAATTCTCATTGAATATGCATTACAATCCACTGAAAGTGGGCACGTGTCCATCATTTTTTAAAACTCAGAATAAGATCATGATACTTAATTTTCTTGATAGCCCTATATCTTGGCTCTTTGGAAAGGTTCATTCAAGTAACACTTCTACCACTTGCCATGGTAAAAGCATTGCCAAATGGAACTAGTCGACTCATCAAAAATAATTTTCATGTGAAATGCCAAAAAATCTGACTAGTTGAGACACTGAGGGCACTGTTCAAATAATATACTAACAAAACTAACCTAAACTATAGCACTTTACTGGGCAAATGAAAATACATCAAGACAGATGCTAATGTGTCAAGGTAATCTAAGGATAAAGTCCTTTCAAATATGTTTCACAATGCCACCAACAGAGACAAAATAATCCTGTGATAACACAATCATGGCCAAATACATAAAAAAAAAACAAATCAAAGTAAACGTTTGTGACATTGCCGAACACCTAAAGGTGCACAAAGGGCTCCCATGTCCTGGTATTACCAGCAAAAAAAGCTATAAAAGCTGTCATCATAGAACTGTAACACCCTGCTTTATGACCTGGTGTATGGTTATAGGCTGGTCACTGGGTAATGACGGAACGAATATCACCATAACAAGACATAAACAAGCCTATATGCCAATACCAATAATGGTAATAGGACTGTGTATGTATGGCCAAATCTACACATCCTGTATTGTATTACATGTATTGACTGATTCTCCTGAATGGACATTATGAGTTTAAGGTCATTTAGGTAATTGTTTTTTTTTGGAGTTGGAAGCTGCGTCAGCAGCCGGGAGCGTAGCGAGCCGGGAGCGTAGCGACCGTAGCAACTCCATAATGTTTTCGGTTTTCTCCCTATGATGTCACCTATGACGTCATTGGTGATGTCATGCTGTCTCAGTGACGTCACCCGCAGTGGCTATAGTGATGAAGTGGCAACTCCTATCCGTGGTCCTTGCCACATTTTTCTTCTTGTACAACAGTATATTCATAAAATGGCAAGTTGAATGGAGATATGATACAGATACAGTCAAGTCTCAACATATATATGTTTTCCATTCAACAGGTGGTGTTTCGCTCTTTGGCTAATGAAGAATTTATAAAGGCTGTTTGTAATTTGGTAAGGGCCGAAGACATTTTCACTCTCCTGTGGTGTCTATCCCACTTCTAGACAGGTAGACCTTTGTATCAGGGTTACTCTTTGCTAAATAACTTGAATCTATACTTTACAGCGAAAAACAGTCAGTGTGCTGTCAGTACGATCAGAGACAGGCTAAACTTTCCCTTGTATAAGCTGACACATTGTTCTAAGGTTTCTAACAGAACAACACAAACAGGAAGGCAGAGGTCTGTGTTAGTAAGGGCAGGAGTCGTTCTGTGTAATGGCTTCCCACTGCCTAAAGTGGCTCTGTGCAGGAGCTGGCTAAAAATGCCCTCGTTTCTAGTCCTTTCTTTTCATGTAGCTATAACTTGTCCCTTTTATTGCTCACAAGTGGTCATTCAAGTATGGTGCTAAAAAAGGGGGATTTGAGTAGGTACCTAGTTGGGAGAAGTCAGTCAGTATAATATACTATAGAGTGTGTGACATGAGTAGATACCTGATAGTGCAGCTTTCTCTGTTTGAAACAAGGCAGGTGACTTTTCAGACTAATGTGGTGAGTGCAAGTTGAATGTTAAAGCAGAGCATGACTTCTTTTGAAAAGAGGGTACCTACTGACAGCTCTCTTTACTATAGGAGCAACACACTCTTGGGGAAATATGACTGACTGGGAGGGTTGATTGATGAGACTTTATTGCACAGTCAGAACTTTGATGGAGTTCCGGATCGTCTACATCTTCCCACTACTCCAGCCCCACGATGCCTTCTGCTGGTCAATGCACTGCCCACCGCACCCAGCACAGTATGGGTAAAAGCAGTCCACACCCAACTTACACTCACAGTATCGGTAAGAGAAGTCCACACCCACCCCAACCAGCACAGTATGGGTAAAAGCAGTCCACACCCACCCCAACCAGCACAGTATGGGTAAAAGCAGTCCACACCCACCTCACACTCACAGTATGGGTAAAAGCAGTCCACACCAACCTCACACTCACAGTATAGGTAAAAGCAGTCCACAACCACCTCACACTGACAATATGGGTAAAAGCAGTTCACACCCACCTCACACTCACAGTATGGGTAAAAGCAGTCCACACCCACCTCACACTCACAGTATGGGCAAAAGCAGTCCACACCCACCCCACCCAGCACGGTATGGGTAAAAGCAGTCCACACCCACCTCACACTCACAGTATGGGTAAAAGCAGTCCACACCCACCCCACCCAGCACAGTATGGGTAAAAGCAGTCCACGCCCACCTCACACTCACAGTATGGGTAAAAGCAGTCCACACCAACCTCACACTCACAGTATGGGTAAAAGCAGTCCACAACCACCTCACACTGACAATATGGGTAAAAGCAGTTCACACCCACCTCACACTCACAGTATGGGTAAAAGCAGTCCACACCCACCTCACACTCACAGTTTGGGCAAAAGCAGTCCACACCCACCCCACCCAGCACGGTATGGTTAAAAGCAGTCCACACCCACCTCACACTCACAGTATGGGTAAAAGCAGTCCACACCCACCCCACCCAGCACAGTATGGGTAAAAGCAGTCCACGCCCACCTCACACTCACAGTATGGGTAAAAGCAGTCCACACCCACCCAACCCAGCACAGTATGGGTAAAAGCAGTCGACACCAACCTCACACTCACAGTATGGGTAAAAGCAGTCCACACCCACCCCACCCAGCACAGTATGGGTAAAAGCAGTCCACACCCACCCAACCCAGCACAGTATGGGTAAAAGCAGTCCACGCCCACCCCACCCAGCACAATATGGGTAAAAGCAGTCCACGCCCACCTCACACTCACAGTATGGGTAAAAGCAGTCCACACCAACCTCACACTCACAGTATGGGTAAAAGCAGTCCACACCCACCTCACACTCACAATATGGGTAAAAGCAGTCCACACCCACCCCACCCAGCACAGTATCGGTAAAAGCAGTCCACACCCACCCAACCCAGCACAGTATGGGTAAAAGCAGTCCACGCCCACCCCACCCAGCACAGTATGGGTAAAAGCAGTCCACGCCCACCCCACCCAGCACAGTATGGGTAAAAGCAGTCCACGCCCACCCAACCCAGCACAGTATGGGTAAAAGCAGTCCACGCCCACCCCACCCAGCACAGTATGGGTAAAAGCAGTCCACGCCCACCTCACACTCACAGTATGGGTAAAAGCAGTCCTCGCCCACCCAACCAGCACAGTATGGGTAAAAGCAGTCCACACCCAGCTCACACTCACAGTATGGGTAAAAACAGTCCACACCCACCCCACCCAGCACAGTATGGGTAAAAGCAGTCCACGCCCACCTCACACTCACAATATGGGTAAAAGCAGTCCACACCCACCCCACCCAGTGCAGTATGGGTAAAAGCAGTCCACACCCATCTCACACTCACAGTATGGGTAAAAGCAGTCCACACCCACCCCACCCAGCACAGTATGGGTAAAAGCAGTCCACACCCACCTTACACTCACAATATGGGTAAAAGCAGTCCACACCCACCCCAACCAGCACAGTATGGGTAAAAGCAGTCCACACCCACCTCACACTCACAGTATGGGTAAAAGCAGTCCACACCCGACCCACACTCACAGTATGGGTAAAAGCAGTCCACACCCACCCCACCCAGCACAGTATGGGTAAAAGCAGTCCACACCCACCTTACACTCACAATATGGGTAAAAGCAGTCCATACCCACCCCAACCAGCACAGTATGGGTAAAAGCAGTCCACACCCACCTCACACTCACAGTATGGGTAAAAGCAGTCCACACCCACCTCACACTCACAGTATGGGTAAAAGCAGTCCACACCCACCCCACCCAGCACAGTATGGGTAAAAGCAGTCCACGCCCACCTCACACTCACAGTATGGGTAAAAGCAGTCCACACCCACCTTACACTCACAATATGGGTAAAAGCAGTCCACACCCACCTCACACTCACAGTATGGGTAAAAGCAGTCCACGCCCACCTCACACTTACAGTATGGGTAAAAGCAGTCCACACTCACAGTATGGGTAAAAGCAGTCCACACCCACCCAACCCAGCACAGTATGGGTAAAAGCAGTCCACACTCACAGTATCGGTAAAAGCAGTCCACACCCACCCAACCCAGCACAGTATGGGTAAAAGCAGTCCACACTCACAGTGTCGGTAAAAGCAGTCCATACCCACCCCAACCAGCACAGTATGGGTAAAAGCAGTCCACACCCACCTCACACTCACAGTATGGGTAAAAGCAGTCCACACCCACCTCACACTCACAGTATGGGTAAAAGCAGTCCACGCCCACCCCACCCAGCACAGTATGGGTAAAAGCAGTCCACACTCACAGTATCGGTAAAAGCAGTCCACACCCACCGAACCCAGCACAGTATGGGTAAAAGCAGTCCACGCCCACCCCACCCAGCACAGTATGGGTAAAAGCAGTCCACGCCCACCCCACCCAGCACAGTATGGGTAAAAGCAGTCCACGCCCACTTAAAACTCACAGTATGGGTAAAAGCAGTCCACACCCACCTCACACTCACAGTATGGGTAAAAGCAGTCCACACCCACCCCACCCAGCACAGTATGGGTAAAAGCAGTCCACGCCCACTTAAAACTCACAGTATGGGTAAAAGCAGTCCACACCCACCTCACACTCACAGTATGGGTAAAAGCAGTCCACGCCCACCCCACCCAGCACAGTATGGGTAAAAGCAGTCCACGCCCACTTAAAACTCACAGTATGGGTAAAAGCAGTCCACACCCACCTCACACTCACAGTATGGGTAAAAGCAGTCCACACCCACCCCACCCGGTGCAGTATGGGTAAAAGCAGTCCACACCAACCTCACACTCACAATATGGGTAAAAGCAGTCCACGCCCACCCCACCCAGCACAGTATGGGTAAAAGCAGTCCACACCCACCTCACACTCACAGTATGGGCAAAAGCAGTCCACGCCCACCCCACCCAGCACAGTATGGGTAAAAGCAGTCCACACCAACCTCACACTCACAGTATGGGTAAAAGCAGTCCACACCCACCCCACCCAGCACAGTATGGGTAAAAGCAGTCCACACCCATCTCACACTCACAGTATGGGTAAAAGCAGTCCACACCCACCCCACCCAGCACAGTATGGGTAAAAGCAGTCCACACCCACCTTACACTCACAATATGGGTAAAAGCAGTCCACACCCACCCCAACCAGCACAGTATGGGTAAAAGCAGTCCACACCCACCTCACACTCACAGTATGGGTAAAAGCAGTCCACACCCGACCCACACTCACAGTATGGGTAAAAGCAGTCCACACCCACCCCACCCAGCACAGTATGGGTAAAAGCAGTCCACACCCACCTTACACTCACAATATGGGTAAAAGCAGTCCATACCCACCCCACCCAGCACAGTATGGGTAAAAGCAGTCCACACCCACCTCACACTCACAGTATGGGTAAAAGCAGTCCACACCCACCTCACACTCACAGTATGGGTAAAAGCAGTCCACACCCACCCCACCCAGCACAGTATGGGTAAAAGCAGTCCACACCCACCCCACCCAGCACAGTATGGGTAAAAGCAGTCCACGCCCACCCCACCCAGCACAGTATGGGTAAAAGCAGTGCACACCAACCTCACACTCACAGTATGGGTAAAAGCAGTCCACACCAACCTCACACTCACAGTATGGGTAAAAGCAGTCCACGTCCACCTCACACTCACAGTATGGGTAAAAGCAGTCCACGTCCACCTCACACTCACAGTATGGGTAAAAGCAGTCCACGCCCACCTCACACTCACAGTATGGGTAAAAGCAGTCCACACCCACCTGACACTCACAGTATGGGTAAAAGCAGTCCACACCCACCCCACCCAGCACAGTATGGGTAAAAGCAGTCCACACCCACCTCACACTCACAGTATGGGTAAATGCAGTCCACACCCACCTCACACTCACAATATGGGTAAAAGCAGTCCACACCAACCTCACACTCCCAATATGGGTAAAAGCAGTCCACACCCACCTCACACTCACAGTATGGGTAAAAGCAGTCCACACCCACCTCACACTCTCAGTATGGGTAAAAGCAGTCCACACCGACCCCACCCGGTGCAGTATGGGTAAAAGCAGTCCACACCCATCTCACACTCACAGTATGGACGAGAGAAAGGTCTGAGCGATCCCACTTCACACACGGGTAGACAGAGCTAGTCCCTGCCCCAACACACAACATCGCCCATGCACTGACTTTTTTTTTTTAGTATATGATGCTATCAGACAAACAGTGAAAGACTCTGTATTGACTTCAGATCTTTTTCTTACAGGGTTCTTTAAAACCTGATTGTTTACATAGCATGATGTGCAATGAAGATAAATACTCGTATTGAATAGGTAGCTTTTTTATTCTTCCGATTTGTATGCTTCATTTGTTATCAGCGCATTCTATCTGTGCCAAAGGGTTAGAACATAGATCAGATCCTCCTGCTTAAATAGGCTCTACTCCCCCTGTATTACAATAAAATATATAAATAAAACATAGACCTGACTTATTAGGACCGTATCTCCCCATCCTGATACCTCTCAAAACACCTGCAGTCTTTCCTACAGTAGCCACATTCATGCATTGGATACAGCCTGACCCTGCCGAATCTAACTCGCCCACAGAAAATGTTTTGCATGTCAAAATGTGGGCAGTGCCTGATAGACTGAAGTGTCTGTGTTAAGGGTGGATGGAGATTCCATGTCCCTAAACAATGTCAGTTTGGGTGTTACTGTCCCTTAGGATCCAGGCCTCAAACAGGGACTTCTGCCCACATCATTCAGTAATCCCTTATCGGGGTAATAGGGAAACGGGGACTTCTGCCCACATCATTCAGTAATCCCTTATCGGGGTAATAGGGAAACGGGGACTTCTGTCCACATCATTTAGTAATTCCATATGGGGGTAATAGGGAAACAGGGACTTCTGCCCACATCATTCAGTAATCACATACGGGGGTAATAGGGAAACAGGGACTTCTGTCCACATCATTCAGACAGGGAAGCCTGAGTTCAATAACATTAATGTGATGCTGCTGCTAGACCTGGTCCACATTCTACTAGAACCATTTTATAATATGTCATATATCCAATTATACTCACGAGTGAATCCATTGCTATACAAAAACCATATCCAATTATACTCACGAAAGTATTGGGATTGGAGTTAAAATGTGTGTTTTGAAAAGCATGTGAGTAGGAAGAGAGGAGTTTATAAGATAGCAGGTTTGGATAACTCTGGCTGTCTGATGTCTCCACCACTCATCCATGCGGGTAATCCAGGGTGAGGGTGATGCCCTGGGGAGGCATCACATGACCTCCATGTGACCTGACTATTAAATACGTCATATCAGGGTATCAACCATGAGTTCTGAGATACATCACAAACATAGCCACGGTTGAATCTGTATACAGCTGTATAGGAATTCTCCTCATTTAACACAATAATGATACATTCTCTGTGCAGCATTGTATTGTTTCATCAGCTATGTGCACCGATGGGAAGGCCATGCTTGGTGCAAATCAAAAGGTTCCATTCATCGTATTTCCTGTCTTTGTTCTGACATTAACAGGATCAGTAAAAAGGCCAAGGTCACCTGTTAAAGACACCTGGAGGCAGTCACACTTGGGCCTCATCATTCACCCTGTGTCCACCCACAACATGCAGATCACATACCACCATCACCACTGACCACTAATCCCCATAAACCACAAGTCTGCCTCTGTCATGGTCACGTGATGTGTACATTCATACTAATTGGTTGGTAACTACTTCCTGTTCATGCTTTCAGAGCGGACATTGTCCTTCTACTGTATGATGACCTGACCATGTCCCATTACTTCCCTGAGCCACCTAAGGGACCCACCAGGTGCTAGAGGTAGAATGTTTGCTACATGTGCAGTAGGTTGGTGGTTTAAGCCCAACACTGACCTAGTGGTAGAAGGCGTGCTACATGTGCAGTAGGTTGGTGGTTCAACCCCCACACTGCAGTGGTGTCCTAGTGGTAGAAGGTGTGCTACATGTGCAGTAGGTTGGTGGTTCAAACCCCACCCTGCAGTGGTGTCCTAGTGGTAGGGTGTCATACATGTGCAGCAGGTTGGTGGTTCAAACACTGCAGTGGTGTCCTAGTGGTAGAAGGTGTGCTACATGTGCAGTAGGTTGGTGGTTCAAACCCCACACTGCAGTAGTGTCATAGTGGTAGAAGGTGTGCTACATGTGCAGTAGGCTGGTGGTTCAAACCCCACACTGCAATGGTGTCCTAGTGGTAGAAGGCTTGCTACATGTGCAGTAGGTTGGTGGTTCAAACCCCACACTGCAGTGGTGTCCTAGTGGTAGAAGGCTTGCTACATGTGCAGTAGGTTGGTGGTTCAAACCCCACACTGCAGTGGTGTCCTAGTGGTAGAAGGTGTGCTACATGTGCAGTAGGATGGTGGTTCAAACCCCACACTGCAGTGGTGTCCTAGTGGTAGAAGGTGTGCTACATGTGCAGTAGTTTAGTGGTTAAGACCCCACACTGCAGTGGTGTCCTAGTGGTAGAAGGTGTGCTACATGTGCAGTAGGTTGTTGGTTCAAACACTGCAGTGGTGTCCTAGTGGTAGAAGGTGTGCTACATGTGCAGTAGGTTGTTGGTTCAAACACTGCAGTGGTGTCACAGTGGTAGAAGGCGTGCTACATGTGCAGTAGGTTGGTGGTTCAAACCCCACACTGCAGTGGTGTCCTAGTGGTAGAAGGTGTGCTACATGTGCAGTAGGTTGGTGGTTCAAACCCCACACTGCAGTGGTGTCCTAGTGGTAGGGTGTCATACATGTGCAGTAGGTTGTTGGTTCAAACACTGCAGTGGTGTCCTAGTGGTAGAAGGTGTGCTACATGTGCAGTAGGTTGTTGGTTCAAACACTGCAGTGGTGTCCTAGTGGTAGAAGGTGTGCTACATGTGCAGTAGGTTAGTGGTTCAAACCCCACACTGCAGTGGTGTCCTAGTGGGAGAAGGTGTGCTACATGTGCAGTTGTGTAGTTGTAGAATCATGCTCTCAATTAACCTACCAATATCACATCTATTAAAGTAATTGCCCTATATTACATCACAATGGCCTCGTTTCTGGCCTATAAAACTCATCTATAAATTGATGGAAACCTCATTCAATAATGTGCCACCCCCATAATCCTCATATGACTTGACTCCTTATGTCCTCCATGCAGTCCTCAAAGTCTCGCTCGTTTCTCATGAGAAAGTAGAGGTCTTGATGGTCCTCGCTGTCATAGAATAAGGACGCATTATTGGCAGAGGTGTGGAAGTACATAACTTTGGGCAGTTCCTCCTCTTCTGTGCTGCATAAAAGTCCACCGAAAGAAACGGAGGCATTCTATGACTTCTTCCATCGACGAATCGCTTTCCGAAGAGGTGAATCTGATGTTGAAAATGCTGTTCCTAAGACTGCTAATCCACCTGCTATAGATTTAAAGTTGTCCTCCTATGTTTCTCTGTAAGACGGGTCTTTGTCTATCACTTCAGGAACAGAAGCGGTCTCTTAGCTCTGGAGGAGTTCATGGACAGGCACTCGTTCTTCATATTCGACCTAACTCTGGAAGATTCTCGCATCAACCTCATCAAACAAGGAAAACTGAGCATAGCACTCAGGTTTGCTACTCCCACCACCCACGCCATTTTGGCCATCCTGTGTTCCTTCTACTTGAGTGATTGATTGATTGATTGATTGATTGATTGATTTTATTACAACAAAGCTACGCGGTTTACACCACAACATTTCATCATGTTGGAATGATACAGACAACATCATCTAACTCACGGCTGACCCCTTCCAGGTGATCATCGCCGTGTTGAAAAACCACCCGCACACATGAAGACACTACCTGGGAACTTTTTCCAGTGACCAATGTCCTAAAACTCCGAAACCCTCCACATGCTTTGAAAGCAACACCGACCCTAGTTCTGAACCGTGTCAACATTGGGTGGCTTTCTACGTGAAAGTTTTCTACTTTGATCCCTATGGCATACCACCTCTAACTATATATCATCGCAAGTCAGACAGGCGAGGAAGCTTCAACAGAACGCAACTTTAGAACCTGTATGCCAAAACCTGTGGGGATAACTGCATCCACTTTCTCATAGAGGCATGTCGAAGCAAGGACCCCTCTCATAAAGTGGAAACCTTCTCTCAACTACCGAAAAACCTAATGGACAAAATAGTCCAACCATGGATGATGACATAGTTTGCACGGGGCATCTTACACATGTAAGGATAGGTGACACGGACGTCAGCAACGACGTGCAATAAAAGTGGTAATAGAACTAGTCCTGGAACTCGTAGACAAGTTGGTGAACAAGGTGACCACGTTGGAGGAAAAAGTGCACGTGTTGGAATGTGGAACACCACCAGCAGCAAGAAAATCGGGATGTTTTTGGAACTGTACTAAAAACTCTATTAGCATATAGGTGTAGAATGTGTGTGTGTCTTGTGTGTAACCCCTTTTTTGTAGTGAAAACCAAAAAAAGTGAGAAAAATGAAAAAAAAGCCTTCAAGTAGTTTTTTTCATGTGTTAGCAGCATAGTAGAAACGTTGTAGGTGCAAAACATATGGTACAACCACACCCCATGGCGACTAGAGAAATAAACAAGCTGCAGATAGCTACTCCAGCCGGCTGCTACAGCAGCAGGTGGTGTGTGTACCTTGGGCAAGACTCGATTTGGTTTAGTTTACGCTTTTGTCATACTAGTAATTGTGCAAGTTGTCATATGAGAAATATCCTATGACTAGTGGTATATAGTGTAAGATCATCAAGCTCTCATAATTGCGTTATTATCAGTTATCACTGGTTTATTCAGCTTTAGGCAACATGTAGGAACTATCAATCACACATATGTTAATATGCAGGTAATTTCCACATACAGTAAATATACAATTGTTTATAAAGTAAAATGTTCTGTTCCACTCCACCTGTGAGGTAATAATAATAATAATAATAATAATAATAATAATAATAATAATAATAATAATAATAATAATAATAATAATAATACAATGTCCAGTATAGTTCTAGGTGGGTTCCCACACCTAGCTCCTGACCTGCTGCTTAGAGGAATAATATAATAATGTTCAACTTTACCCTCTGGTAGGTGTCTTGTAGCAGGTATACTCTGGCCACTAGTGGTTCAGACCTATGCCTGTTCTGGCATAGTCTAACCCAGCATAGTGTAGAGCTATAGCAGGTAGCAGGAGTGATGACTGGAGATGTTACCTCTAGGGTGGTGCTGGATATTCTGCTTTCTAGGAGGAGCAGCCAGTGGTATTTGTACCATTTCCTGGCTTGGCCCCCTCAGACTGACTGGAGCCAGTGGCATCTGCCTAACTCTGCAATTGTTTGAGGGGAGTCTTTCATGTGTCACTGGCCATGGGTGCACAAAGGACCCCCATGGACGCCTCCATGTCCCCCATTGTCTTGGTCGGTTTTGCAACTTCAGACCCTCATATCTCGGTCGTTTACGCCGCTATAACCACCATTTTGCGCATGCGCGAACTTGAATATGTGAAGTTGTCAACGCCTGCTTTCTGGGCGCTTAACTTGCGCTGGTTTGTCTGTAGTGCATTCAGAGGTTGAATTAGTCTACATGGCGTAACTTCCTTAATAATAGAAGTTCCACCTTGTTCTTAGGCTCATTTTGACCGTCTAATTATGGGTTTTCCATAAATGCTTTGATAGTTGACCTAGGTTGCTCAAAAGCGACGCTAGAGTGACCGGAAGGTTATGGCATCGTGACTTATGTAATCTATTGTTCAGTGTTTGGGTGCTCAGACACCCATGACGGCGTCAGCGGTGCCCAGGCACCCCTAACGGTAGGCACTTACCTAATTTTTCAAAATCATATAGTATCTATTCTTTTTGTATACCATAGGATAGATCTCAAGAAAACAAGTGGATTTGCTTTTTGAATGAAGTCTCTATCTTAATTCAAAGTGATGTTAAGACCGTCCCAAGACCACAAAATGACCCCAATATTCTGCCACAATAACCCATACTTAAGAGTTTAATCAGGGTTCAAATTTTGTGATCATGCTAGTTGTGGTCAGAAATGCCTGGAACACTTAAATCACTGTTTCTAAGAAGATATTGACACTAGGAACTTGAAATAAAAAGTAGAGGAAAGGTCATTATGGGGTAATTCCAATGAACTATGGCCTGACCTTGATCTAGGTCAAGGTCATTTGAAGGTTGAATTTATGGATGATTTTTTTTTTTGTAAATGAGTAAACATTTGTTCATATTTAGCAAGAAGAGTGATAGAATCAATGATCAGTTGACTTTTTTCAATATTAACAAAGGTCTTACAGTGAAGGTCACAGAGAAGTCCTGGTAGTCAGTCCTCCAGTAAGAGCCAGGTGTGACCCTGGAGGGGTGAGCCTGTAGCTGTGGTGCAGTGGTGGTAGGTGTGAGTGCCACATCTCACACCACCCCTCCAGGTAGCTCCAGGGCCTGTGGGGTCACTAATTTTGCAGGGTCTATAAACCATACTGCAGGCTGTCTAAATGAACTGAACTAAACATTTTCTAGAAGATATCTAATCATAGAATTGGTGGGAACCATTTATTTTAAGGTGCAACATGCCCCTTCATGGTTAAAAATGGCCTTAAAGTTGAGTTAAAAATGTACTAAAAAAATACTCTCTGTTCCCTTCTTACAATAACTGATTAAATAGGTGCATGTGATAGATCTCTTCAAGCCCGTTAATATGGTACCTTAATTGTCCAGATCCCCCTGTAAACAACCTCAGAATGATAATTTTAAAATTGGAGAGGTAAAAAGTGGCACAGTATTGTTATATCACAGTTTTGGCCTCCGTGCACGGCAGACCCGCGCACAGGAGTTACTTCAGTGCCTACTAACGGCCGTTTGCATTCACTTACAAGTTATTATATTGTGCACTGGGTGATGTAACTTGTGTATCTTTGCCCTAGCTGGTGTGCAGTGGGGCATGAACGCTCTTATAGAAAGTTTGAGCGCTCTTATAGCCAATCCATGTATTAATTTCTCATGTATTCTTTGATTAATACAGTAATATGTCACAATTTATGGAATAATAAAATGGTATATGATACTTTCTGCTGTGCTGACCATGCCCACCACGTGGTCAGTGTGTTTTTGTTTACATTGTTGTTGTGATCATGTGAACCTTGGTCCCTTCCGGTTCGTAAGTAGGTCAAATCTATTTCAGTAGCTGTTCCAATGCACTTAGTTTGCTACTACTACTAGGATGTTAAAGGGTACTCCACCACTCTGTAGGCATGGAACTGCCACCTACTACTAATAATGAAGTTGGAGATGGAGTATGTGTTGAAGGTTACATGGTGATTGATTGTAGATTAAAAATGCATAATAAATGAGGTCACCTGCACAGAACACCAAGTACTGAGTCTTGAGAGTGGCTGCACCAGGGTTTATATCCCAACCCTGGGGCAACACAGGAAGTCAGTGTCCCCATGGTGACTGGTAGGTAAATAATGCTACATGGATGCTGATTGGCTGGATGATGCTTCCCCAGGTCTCAGGGAAGCGACCTGTGTGGATCCTGAGGCCTCAGAGAATGCTTTCACACCTTACATAATATATATATATATATATATATATATATATATATATATGGGTCAATCCACTGAAAGTGGGCACTTGTCCATGGTAGAGGGTCATTTTTAAAAACTAAGAATTAGATCATGAAACTTAATTTTATTGATAGCCCTATATCTTGGCTCTTAGGAAAGGTTCATTCAAGTCACTAACTCCCAAGTGGTCAGTTTTTATTGCAAATATTCAAAATTATGAAAATGTAATGGGCGTGAGCAAAATGAATTCTTCTCTACATCACAGAAATATTTGTCAGAACTACATGATTTTCAGTTAGGATATTTGACAAAAGGTCCCAAAGCCACACAATGAAGAAAATAGGAAAAAAAGATGGATATTTACAATACATAAGGAAATAATATGAATGTAATGGGCGTGAGCGTAATGGGCGTGAGCGAAACAACTTTCCCAGGCTTCAGACAGCAACTCAGCAATATAACCTCACCCAGAGTTAATCTAGGCAATAAAAATAATCTAAGAATACTTATAGGATGCATTTGGAATGCATCAAGCCTGCCAACATGCTTGCAGTGCATTTTACTCACGCCCATTACGCTCACGCCCATTACGCTCACGCCCATTACATCTGTCGGTTAACCCCTCTTTTTGGCATAACCAAGGCATGTAGAGACTCCAGTCTTTTTTTAAAATGACTTATTAACAATAGATCTTCAAGTTAGGCTGGTTGAAAGAAAGAAAACTTTGATAGTATTTGTCCTGGATGCAGAAATTTGAATGTAATGGGCGTGAGCAAAATGGACTTGAAAATACTTGAATATGTACTGCACAGTCATGCCTGCAAGTAGACCCTAAGTTTCTGTACCAGAAAATCCCCTATGATGACCCTAATCTTGGTGGGAAATAAGAAGATTGAGGGTAGAGATTTAGTAGGCCTACCAGTGTACTTTCATTTTGCTCATGCCCATTACAGCACCTGTATTTGGTTATGGAAATGAACAGGGGAAAAGGAATGTCAACCAGAGCACCTCCAAACAACATGAAAATGTTAGATAGGACCCCCCACTATGGAATAGATAAAATTATATTGGTCTGTTGCTGTTTGGCTTGATGGTATAGACCCTGGGATGAGGTGGAAATTGAATAAAAAGGCAATTTTTGGCCATTTTTGAAATTTGGGCCACCATATCTAAAAAAATAGCAGGCCGACATATGTAAACTTGCCCTTCTTTTGAAGCCCAAGGTGTTTTCTTTGAAATGAAACCAGAAATAAGAAGAATGATTACTTACTTTTTATTTTACAGCCCCCTGTATCCAAAAAAGACCAAAAAAGACCCAGGTGCCCACTTTCGGTGGATTGACCCATATATATATATATATATATATATATATATATATATATATATATATATATATATATATATTGTGAAAAATAAGTTATAATCCTTATAGGAATGACTGCTTTCACACCTACATGTATATATTGTTAAGTTAAGTTATAATCCTTTGGCTTTCATAGATGAATGCTGGTTCGGTTGTGCCAGCATTTACAATTATATTTTGTACAGTGTGTTACATAATAGTACAATAAGAAGGCATAATGGCGTGTGACAAATGTGACATGAAGCAGAAGTAATAAAACATAATCCTGCCCTACGTCTATTGCCTATGGGTGCTGCCTGGGCTGTTAAAGACAGATGGTCGTGAACAGCCTACTACTAACTAGGTTCTACTAAAACACCATGTCCCTAGGCACCATGAAGCAATCCACTCAACCACTGCCGGCTGTTACTCATTTAGAACTATTTCACTTTCACTAATGTTAGAAGGTAATGTGAGAAGTGTTGGTGCTGAACTACTCTTTGTGGTAAACACAAAGTTCTGATTTAATGACAAATGGTAAATGTGCTGCAGGCTGTCAAACTGTGGCAGATGTTTTAAATTCCTGTAACATGAGTTCCAATGTCAGACTCTACAGGTGTGCTTGGGGTGATATAACAGCAATATACAGAGCTCATTATTCTTTTTTATCCAGATTGAATGTACATGTATATTTGCTGTAGGAGCAGAAAATATATGTCTAGCAATATAAAGCCTAAAGGAGAACATTAAGTCATAATAGAGGACATGGCAGCCAATTTTACATTTTCCTACACACGTGTCCTGGTTGCCTGTTTTTACTGCCTTTATGTAACTGTACATTAACTACATTAATGCATGGTATGTCTGAGATTCCAGACGATTTCTTACACGAATATGTGATTTGAGCATACAACATTTCATGTTTTCTAGGGTAGGTTTTGAAAAAAAAAATATATATATATTTAAGTCATTTCCATACTCGGTTTACATCTCCGAGCACTTGTGTAAGTGTTTGCCCTGCCTGTGTTCACATGTCACATAAAAATACCCATCATACCTGACTACCTTCCTTATTGCATGCTGTTCTCTTACAGTCAGTGTACCTCTGCTACACTGGTATTTGTCTTATTACACATTTCTTGACATGCTATTATTTATCTCCTCTCAAACCATGGTGGTAGGCCGAATTAGATGTCTTTAAACCTTCAACATAATGATCAGAATGGACTTGTGATGCTCTGATTGTCATACTAATCTGTTTTTGTAACAATATCCCCAACTATACAGAGCTGCTGTATACATAGGCAAAGGTTCAGAAGCGGGAACAATCTCAAATAATAATTTCAAAAGAAAATTACCCTAATTTGATTGTCATGTTCTGAAAACCAGTTTGAATGCACAGGGGAGTCTGCCACTAATTGGTGTTACAAGGCAAAGGGAAATTGAAGGATCCTTTTTCACAAGCTGATGTGATGAGTAATGAATTAAGGTGTGACCCTACGACCTTCAACCTTTTTACAAGTTATTCCTTCAGGCACATCTGTAAATAACCTTAATTGATTACGATACTATTCTCACTTTTTTTTAATTACAATTTCTCACATTTCCTTCTTACAACATTTTCCAATTAGAAACTTCTTAAATTTCCATGCAGGTTTTCTGCAATATCTTATCTGTCCATCACAACTGTCAAACTTTGTTCCGCAACAGAAGGGAAATATGGGTCTTTTCTATCCACTTTCCATCAATAAACCTTCAGACTTTAAACAAAAATGACAGCAGTAATCATTACATCATAGTCAATGCATCATCCAATTTAACCGTTATGAATGATGTTTTAGAGTGATCCATTCTTAATAGTAATCAATCGGGGCAAGAAGAGTATAGAGGACTTCTCTACCTTCCTCCAGTAAAGAAATTGGAAACAGTGGCAATGTTTATTTCGGCCAATGGAATTTGCTGCCACCCACTTCCACTGTCCAGGGTGATATGTAGGAGAGTTTGGTGAGAATATTGCTGTACGGTATTGAAACTTATCAAGGAAGGTCTACATAAGAGTCCTCTAGGTTACAGATTGAGGTTTTACAAGTAATATGAAACATAATATTTGATAGAATTATGTTGACAGCTACTTTGGGTACCTCCTACACCAATCATGGAACCATTAGAGCTTGAATAGTCTGTGTTCTAAGGTGTAAACATATATAACAGTACTATATATGTCTGTGTTAAATCCTCCTTAAACATATATAACAGTACTATATGTCTGTGTTAAATCCTCCTTTAGTGTTCTAAGGTGTAAACATATATAACAATACTATATGTCTGTGTTAAATCCTCCTTAAACATATATAACAATACTATATGTCTGTGTTAAATCCTCCTTTAGTGTTCTATGGTGTAAACATATATAACAATACTATATGTCTGTGTTAAATCCTCCTTAAACATATATAACAGTACTATATGTCTGTGTTAAATCCTCCTTTAGTGTCCTATGGTGTAAACATATATAATAGTACTATATGTCTGTGTTAAATCCTCCTTTAGTGTTCTAAGGTGTAAACATATATAACAATACTTTTTTTTTTTGAGGTTTGAAAATGTTTTATTGTCAAGTCACTATTCATACAGAAAGTGGTAAAATTAGACAATAATGTGAATCCTCGTTCAGTTATTACATTAAGTGGTTGTTTGCACATAGATCAATGAATAAAGATGGAAATTTATACAATGAAGAATGAGAACAATAATATAAACAGAAAAAATAAAATCTATATAACAAACAGTACATACTATGTACACAAATAGCAACCTCTATAATCTTACAATAAAATTTCAAAAAAAGGGCAGCAGCATGGTACACCAGTTTGTTACTATCAACAAGTTTTATACTAGCATGTATTACACTATACCAATAGGATATATATGGACAGATCAGTAGGTACAAAACATATCTTAAACAGATGATCAGCAGATATACAGTATGAGAGTATAGTCACTGTGAGCTCATGGATGAAATTCATGCGGTGTAGTCTTTCAACAGCTCCACATGAATAAATTCTAATAGAGGGTGTAGTCAGCAAACAACAGCTCCCTCTACTCAATCAGGATAAGGTGTAGTCTTTCAACAGCTCCCTAACCTGTATCTTTTTTCATATTACTCATCCAGCTCATTCAGCTCATCACCCATTAACATCATCTTGGACAAGTCTTGTATCTGCCTAATTCTTGCTTTAAATTTAAGTTTACTTTCACTGTGTTGGACATCAGCTCGGAGATTGTTCCATAACTCAACTCCTCTATATAGCGGCGAGTTGTTGAATCCCATGTTACGTGCTCTGGGAATGACTATCTTAATCTTTGATTCTGACCTCATACCTGGCCTTCTGATTTCCTCATCGACCCAATCTGGATTTCTTGATAATTTGTACATGAAGCTAAGCAATAATTCTTGTCGTCTCCTCATCAGGAGTGGGATATTAGCCCGTTCATGGAGCTCTTCTTCATTAAGATCCAAACCTCTGAAACAAATTTTCAGGCCTCTCTTTTGCATTCTGTCTAACTTTTTTAACAGGCCTTCATTAGCCCCCTCGTAGGCAAAACAAGCGTAATCAAAAACAGACATTATGGTGGTTTTATAGACTGTTACAGCAACTTTTTCAGATAACATGTTTCTGAATTTACTGAATCTAAAAAGACGGTGGTTAATTTTACTATTTAAATCCTTTAGTGCAGGTTCAAAACTCAATAGACTGTCTAACTTTAATCCTAAGTAGCAGTAGTTATTTAGAGTTTCAAGTTCTTTGTTATACAAATATAGTTTTTGGCCCCTGGACTTTGGTAACTTTTTGCATGAACCATACCACACAACTTTGGATTTATCCGTGTTAGCAGTAAGCCTCTTGGTTACAAACCAGGATTGTAATCGATTTAATGCCGTTTGTAACCTATTGGTTATAGTTTCAATTTTGTTGTTTGAGCTGTATATTACCAAGTCGTCTGCATAAAGATAATGTTTACAATCAGCAAGAACATCACTGACATCATTTATATATAGTATGAACAAGAGCGGTCCCAATACAGACCCTTGTGGGACACCAAATCGTACTGGGGCTTCATTAGAAACAAAGGAACCAATTTTAGTATACTGGCTTCTCCCAGTTAAGTAACTCATTAGCCAATTGAGTGTTGTGTCATGTAAACCAAGTTGTCCTAAAATTTCAACAAGATAGGCGTGATTAACACAATCGAACGCCTTACGTAGGTCAAGATAACAAACTCCAGTCAAATGGCCTCTATCTCTATTTTCATAGATATCGCTCAGGAGTCTGAAGACTGCATCTGCAGTCCCCAGTCCTGATCGATAACCAAATTGTTTTGCAGAAATAACATTTTTCTTATTTAGAATTTCATTTAGATGGCAATACATTATTTTTTCCGCAATTTTGGAAGGTACAGGTAATAGTGATATCGGCCGCCAATTGGTGATTAACTTTATATTACCGGGCTTGGGTATTGGATTCACCCTTGCCCTTTTCCATTTTTCAGGAAATATGCCACTGGTGAAGCTCAGTTCGTACAACCTAGTAACAGGATCTAACAAAAATAACAGTGCTGTTTTCAAAATATCACATCTAATACCATCAATTCCAGAAGTTTTGTTGACATTTATTTCTTTTATGAGCATCTCAACAAAGCCTTTTTCAACTCGCACAGGAATTTCAACTGGATCAACAGGTTCAGTCATTAATACACGCTCAGGATAACCATTATCTGTGAAAACTGAAGATAGTTTAGCACCAATATTTGAGAAATAATCATTTAAATAATTTACAGATTCATGCTCTGACTTGATAAAACCATCATCACCTATCAATTCTGGAGGGGCAATTTGCACCTCTGGTTTCAAAACTCCATTTAAAACTCTCCAGAATCGCTTTGGGTCAGACTTAGCCTCCTCCAGTGCAGACTTGACCTGATTGGCTTTTGAGTACCTGATAGCCTTATTAATTCTACAACGTAGCTGCCTGGCTTTATTGAGATAATAATCATCCTTAATTTTCGAAAACATTTCCACATTGTCCTCGCGTTCATTTATCATTGACAAGATGTCATGTGTCATCCATTTATTTCTTCTGTCCACAATCTCAATTTCAGACCAAGGACAGTACTCATCTAAGTATTCAATTACCAAGTTTTCAATGAATGACCATGCACCATCAGGGTCGTGCAGTTCATAAAAACCATCCCAGTCTGCCATTATTAGCCACTCTTTGAAAGTTTCTTCATCGTAACCTTTGTACTTTCTCACCCAAACTTTCTTTTTAATATAATCAACCTTCTCTCTTGTTTTTACAGCAAACACAGGCAGATGATCACTTACTAAAAAATTCAAGACACCAGATGTAATAGACTCATTGTAATTAGTCAATATATTATCTAAACATGATACAATAATCTTATAAGGTCTAGTGCACTGATTAATGAGTTTATGATAGCCGTTAAATCGGCAAGCATCGATTAGCTTTACAGTACTAGGTAGTTTTTCACGCAAGGTATTTATATTTATGTCCCCCATAATCCATTGTTCAAGCCCTTCTTTATCTGCAATTTCCATAACACGAGACAAATGTAGAAAAAACTTATCTATCTTGCCAGAAGGAGGTCTATATAGAGTGACCAATTGTAAAGTATGTGTCTTCAAGACTAGATCTAATACTAGACATTCAATATCCTTGTTACTACAACTAATGTCATTGCGTATCTTAACATCAAGATTAATGTCATCTCGAATGTAAACTGCTAAACCTCCGCCTTTCTTTCTTTTTCGGTCCAGCCTGAACAAATTCATGCCTTCCCAGTTTATTAGGTCATCATCATAGTCTTCATGTAACCAAGTTTCACTCATTCCAACTATATCAGCACCATCTAAATGGTCAAATATTTCCTGCCTTTTGTTAAACATGCTTCGCGTATTTAGATGTACCATTTTCAAGCCCTTCATATTTAGAAAATCGTTTAATCGTGTAGTTGTTGCCATTACATAAACAAATACAAGTAGACAATAGTTTATATACAAAAAATAAAGAATTATAAATTAAAAATAAAGGAGCCCCTGACTAAATTCTAGCCAGAGGCTCAGATATCCACCAACAGAAATAACCAACTTAATGTTCTGTGGGTGGAATACAACAAGAGAGAGGGAGCTAATACCAAGTTACTTATAAGATAATCTCAGCTCCGTGACAAAAGATAAAAAACCACGCATATGCAATATTGTGTTGTGTCAATGAGTAAGTCAACTCTGAGTTTTTAACTTAAATTTATATATATTATTGCATCTTATCAAATCAGTAAATTAGTTAAATAAATTACAAATAAGCACCTAAAGAAGGAGGGAAATAAAGTTAAAGTTAGAGGTTCAAAAAGGTTGTAAGCCCTTGGTTATTTTGATTCTAGTATAGAATATTTTCTTAGTCATGTAGAATCACATGAAAAGTTAGGGATTAATATTGATAAATTAATTATTAAGTTACTACTAGTGAAGGGTTAGTTAGCTCACCCAGTGTTACCGGACCTTGTACTAGTTTGGTCATAGATCTTATCTATGTATTCGTAGCTCTCTGAGACACCACAATGCACCCACTGTAATCATTCCACCGTCACCAGTAGTAATGTTCTTACCTACAAATAGAATAGAACAAAAATTACAATACATCAATAACAGTGACACATTTTTCAATTATGAAACGATTAGCTATTTAATTAGCATTTCATTGTATCATGCCATTCAAGTGACAAAAAACTGTAGACAAAAATAATACAGAAGTAGTACACGAGTAAATATATGTAACCATGCATTACTTAACACTAAGCGACCAAGAACATAGACCACCCTTTGTATAATCATCAATGTACCAACACCAGCTTGACTAAGCTTACAATGAGTGAAGCATGCATTTCTTTTATCGAAAGTTCCACTCTAAAATTTGGATGTGCTATGTGCATTAATTGCAACATGTTGCCTGGGGTAGAATAACAGGTCATTTTTAGAAAGTTCAGATATTTTATGAACTTATCAAGTGGTCATAATAGTCATAGTAGGTGCAATCCTCACGAATTGCTCCCAAGACAACCAGTCAGGTATCCCTTGGCTTTGTCAGTTATAGAAAAGGTGTATTAGGTGCAATCCTCACGAATTGCTCCCAAGACAACCAGTCAGTCAATGAACTTGTGTTATAATCTTATGGACAAATGCTCAGCCTAAGCATATTTTATTTATCTGAGCAGTCACCTCGTCCCATTCATACTCATCATCTTCTTCATCTTCCATTACATCATCAGCTCCAGCAACATTCTCAACCTTCTCAGGCGGCAGGATTTTCTTGACTACCTGGGCAATACGTGCTGCTAGTTCCTTCTTAACATCATCTGTGGCATGTAGGCCATCTCTCATTTTTTTAGGGCCATATTGGCATGAGAATTTCGGGGCTTTGCCAACCTTTCTCCCTTTCTTGCCCCGATTCCACCTGTTTTTGTGGAATACAGTGTGCAGCTTGATGGTGGGCATTTTATAGATGGTGTTGAGATATTGCACATCTCCCTTTAGGAGTTTGATGCTCCTATTCAATGCAGGCTGATTGGGATCTGGCAAGCTCTTGCGGTTGAATTTCTGAAGGTCCATGCCGAATATTGTACAAATAACATATTTGGTTTCAGGATGTTGTTTATTCAAGACCTGTAGTATCCGGCTTAGCCTGACTGAGACTACCGCCCTACAAGTGGCAGCATCAATGTGAGGGAAGTAGATGTCACGTTTCCCGTGAATATAGCGCCGCGCTGTAACATCGCAGGCTCCGGCCATGAACACGACCAGGTCATAAGCCTCAGTGTCAAGTTTTTTCAGCACTTTATCCTGAATTGTAGCAATGGGCCATGATTTATGAGCACACTCACCAACTTCATAATTTTCAGCATCATCTAGAGCGTCAGCTACCAGAACCCCCATTCCTTCACCACGAGAGTCCCCGGACAATACTATATGTCTGTGTTAAATCCTCCTTTAGTGTTCTATGGTGTAAACATATATAACAGTGCTATATGTCTGTGTTAAATCCTCCTTTAGTGTTCTATGGTGTAAACATATATAACAATACTATATGTCTGTGTTAAATCCTCCTTTAGTGTTCTATGGTGTAAACATATATAACAGTGCTATATGTCTGCATTAAATCCTCCTTTAGTGTTCTAAGGTGTAAACATATATAACAGTACTATATGTCTGTGTTAAATCCTCCTTTAGTGTTCTATGGTGTAAACATATATAACAATACTATATGTCTGTGTTAAATCCTCCTTTAGTGTTCTAAGGTGTAAACATATATAACAATACTATATGTCTGTGTTTAATCCTCCTTAAACATATATAACAATACTATATGTCTGTGTTAAATCCTCCTTTAGTGTTCTAAGGTGTAAACATATATAACAGTACTATATGTCTGTGTTAAATCCTCCTTTAGTGTTCTATGGTGTAAACATATATAACAGTACTATATGTCTGTGTTAAATCCTCCTTTAGTGTTCTATGGTGTAAACATATATAATAGTACTATATGTCTGTGTTAAATCCTCCTTTAGTGTTCTAAGGTGTAAACATATATAACAGTACTATATGTCTGCGTTAAATCCTCCTTTAGTGTTCTACGGTGTAAACATATATAACAGTACTATATATGTCTGTGTTAAATCCTCCTTTAGTGTCCTAAGGTGTAAACATATATAGTAGTACTATATATGTCTGTGTTAAATCCTCCTTTAGTGTTCTAAGGTGTAAACATATATAACAATACTATATGTCTGTGTTAAATCCTCCTTAAACATATATAACAATACTATATGTCTGCATTAAATCCTCCTTTAGTGTTCTAAGGTGTAAACATATATAATAGTACTATATGTCTGTGTTAAATCCTCCTTTAGTGTTCTATGGTGTAAACATATATAATAGTACTATATATGTCTGTGTTAAATCCTCCTTTAGTGTTCTAAGGTGTAAACATATATAACAATACTATATGTCTGTGTTAAATCCTCCTTAAACATATATAACAATACTATATGTCTGTGTTAAATCCTCCTTTAGTGTTCCAAGGTGTAAACATATATAACAATACTATATGTCTGTGTTAAATCCTCCTTTAGTGTCCTATGGTGTAAACATATATAACAATACTATATGTCTGTGTTAAATCCTCCTTTAGTGTTCTAAGGTGTAAACATATATAATAGTACTATATGTCTGCATTAAATCCTCCTTTAGTGTTCTAAGGTGTAAACATATATAACAATACTATATGTCTGTGTTAAATCCTCCTTTAGTGTCCTATGGTGTAAACATATATAACAATACTATATGTCTGTGTTAAATCCTCCTTTAGTGTTCTATGGTGTAAACATATATAACAATACTATATGTCTGTGTTAAATCCTCCTTTAGTGTCCTATGGTGTAAACATATATAACAATACTATATGTCTGTGTTAAATCCTCCTTTAGTGTTCTATGGTGTAAACATATATAATAGTACTATATATGTCTGTGTTAAATCCTCCTTTAGTGTTCTATGGTGTAAACATATATAACAGTACTATATGTCTGTGTTAAATCCTCCTTTAGTGTTCTATGGTGTAAACATATATAACAATACTATATGTCTGTGTTAAATCCTCCTTTAGTGTTCTAAGGTGTAAACATATATAACAGTACTATATATGTCTGTGTTAAATCCTCCTTTAGTGTCCTATGGTGTAAACATATATAACAGTGCTATATGTCTGCATTAAATCCTCCTTTAGTGTTCTATGGTGTAAACATATATAATAGTACTATATGTCTGTGTTAAATCCTCCTTTAGTGTTCTAAGGTGTAAACATATATAACAGTACTATATGTCTGTGTTAAATCCTCCTTTAGTGTTCTAAGGTGTAAACATATATAACAGTAC
Source organism: Acholoe squamosa (assembly GCA_949317995.1). NCBI lineage: Eukaryota > Metazoa > Annelida > Polychaeta > Phyllodocida > Polynoidae > Acholoe > Acholoe squamosa. Next base: position 92,238,044 of record OX439037.1, read on the forward strand.
TATATGTCTGTGTTAAATCCTCCTTTAGTGTTCTAAGGTGTAAACATATATAATAGTACTATATGTCTGTGTTAAATCCTCCTTTAGTGTTCTATGGTGTAAACATATATAATAGTTCTATATATGTCTGTGTTAAATCCTCCTTTAGTGTTCTAAGGTGTAAACATATATAACAGTACTATATGTCTGTGTTAAATCCTCCTTTAGTGTCCTATGGTGTAAACATATATAACAATACTATATGTCTGTGTTAAATCCTCCTTTAGTGTTCTAAGGTGTAAACATATATAATAGTACTATATGTCTGCATTAAATCCTCCTTTAGTGTTCTAAGGTGTAAACATATATAACAATACTATATGTCTGTGTTAAATCCTCCTTTAGTGTCCTATGGTGTAAACATATATAACAATACTATATGTCTGTGTTAAATCCTCCTTTAGTGTTCTATGGTGTAAACATATATAACAATACTATATGTCTGTGTTAAATCCTCCTTTAGTGTTCTAAGGTGTAAACATATATAACAATACTATATGTCTGTGTTAAATCCTCCTTTAGTGTCCTATGGTGTAAACATATATAACAGTACTATATGTCTGTGTTAAATCCTCCTTTAGTGTCCTATGGTGTAAACATATATAATAGTACTATATATGTCTGTGTTAAATCCTCGTTTAGTGTTCTAAGGTGTAAACATATATATAGTACTATATATGTCTGTGTTAAATCCTCCTTTAGTGTTCTAAGGTGTAAACATATATAACAGTACTATATGTCTGTGTTAAATCCTCCTTTAGTGTTCTAAGGTGTAAACATATATAACAGTACTATATGTCTGTGTTAAATCCTCCTTTAGTGTTCTATGGTCTAAACATATATAACAGTACTATATGTCTGTCTTAAATCCTCCTTTAGTGTCCTATGGTGTAAACATATATATAGTACTATATGTCTGTGTTAAATCCTCCTTTAGTGTTCTAAGGTGTAAACATATATAACAATACTATATGTCTGTGTTAAATCCTCCTTTAGTGTTCTATGGTGTAAACATATATAACAGTACTATATGTCTGTGTTAAATCCTCCTTTAGTGTTCTATGGTGTAAACATATATAACAGTGCTATATGTCTGTGTTAAATCCTCCTTTAGTGTTCTATGATGTAAACATATATAACAATACTATATGTCTGTGTTAAATCCTCCTTTAGTGTCCTATGGTGTAAACATATATAACAATACTATATGTCTGCGTTAAATCCTCCTTTAGTGTTCTATGGTGTAAACATATATAACAGTACTATATGTCTGTGTTAAATCCTCCTTTAGTGTTCTATGGTGTAAACATATATAACAATACTATATGTCTGTGTTAAATCCTCCTTTAGTGTTCTATGGTGTAAACATATATAACAATACTATATGTCTGTGTTAAATCCTCCTTTAGTGTTCTATGGTGTAAACATATATAACAGTACTATATGTCTGCGTTAAATCCTCCTTTAGTGTTCTATGGTGTAAACATATATAACAGTACTATATGTCTGCGTTAAATCCTCCTTTAGTGTTCTATGGTGTAAACATATATAACAGTACTATATGTCTGTATTAAATCCTCCTTTAGTGTTCTAAGGTGTAAACATATATAACAGTACTATATATGTCTGTGTTAAATCCTCCTTTAGTGTCCTATGGTGTAAACATATATAACAGTACTATATGTCTGTGTTAAATCCTCCTTTAGTGTTCTATGGTGTAAACATATATAACAGTACTATATGTCTGTGTTAAATCCTCCTTTAGTGTTCTATGGTGTAAACATATATAACAGTACTATATGTCTGCGTTAAATCCTCCTTTAGTGTTCTATGGTGTAAACATATATAACAGTACTATATGTCTGTGTTAAATCCTCCTTTAGTGTTCTAAGGTGTAAACATATATAACAATACTATATGTCTGTGTTAAATCCTCCTTTAGTGTTCTATGGTGTAAACATATATAACAGTACTATACGTCTGTGTTAAATCCTCCTTTAGTGTTCTATGGTGTAAACATATATAACAGTACTATATGTCTGTGTTAAATCCTCCTTTAGTGTTCTAAGGTGTAAACATATATAACAGTACTATATATGTCTGTGTTAAATCCTCCTTTAGTGTTCTAAGGTGTAAACATATATATAGTACTATATGTCTGCGTTAAATCCTCCTTTAGTGTTCTAAGGTGTAAACATATATAACAGTGCTATATGTCTGCGTTTAATCCTCCTTTAGTGTTCTAAGGTGTAAACATATATAACAGTGCTATATGTCTGCGTTAAATCCTCCTTTAATGTTCTATGGTGTAAACATATATAACAGTACTATATGTCTGTGTTAAATCCATCTTTAGTGTTCTATGGTGTAAACATATATAACAGTACTATATGTCTGTGTTAAATCCTCCTTTAGTGTCTAGAGAGCTCTTATCATCAAAGACCCCTTTAAGTTGAATTCACACCCCTTTAAGATGGATTCACACTTAACACTCCTTGAGGAAGTAGATGGGGCCTTGAGCCTGTCAACACAGCAAGCCACTAGCAGGACAAATACTGCCACTAGGGGTGTTAAGTCCCATTACGGGGCACTTTGTGGATATCGACTCCATGCTACAGTAGACCAGGAAGGTCTAAATGTCAATACACTGGTGAGTGAGACTTGCCGACTGCCTGGTCAGTGAGTAAAAATATACCAGACAGCTCTATTAAATAGTTTTAGATATCCAGATAGGTAAATGCTGTAGCAGATTTCAGTTTTTAATTTCTTTTTGTTCTTTTTTCCTTTAACTTGGGCTCAAAGACAAATATTAAATGACCAATAAAAGGGAGCTGACTCGATCAAACATTTCTTTTGAATGTGAAGCAGAAGTGTTTTCCTTAAGACTTCTGTACTGTAACTCTTTGACTTGAGGCAGAGAATTCAGAGGTAAATATCAAGTTTGACTGATGTATTTCCTGTTGATAGATTTCATTCCGCTCAATGAAGAAGGTTTTGCATTTAGGAAAGCAGGAACCAAAAAAAAGACAAGAACCTGAGAGAGGATAGATAATAGAATGAGAAAAAAAGAAACATTCCAAGCAGAGCTAGAATTACTAGCAGAGTCACATTTTGAAAAAAATAAAAAGTTGAATATATTCTGATCGGTATTGTTTATCAGTTAAGATTCAATCTTGGACCAGTCAAATTGGTAATAGGTCACATCATAAATCATCACAGGCTGCTTCCTCATCTCATTATGACAAATACACATATTCCATATCCCTTAAGCGGTTAAGGGATAGGTTATGAAATATGCCAATAGTACTTTCATAAGTCATTGCAGCCAATAGAATGAGAGGCCAATGACTGATCATCAGGAGGTGTACTCTGCTACAGTCAGTGAGTTGATACTGAGTGTGTGGCACCTCTGTATCTGAGAATGAAGGATGCCTTACAGTAAAAACAGGAGAAGGCAGAAATAGATAGAACTAAACGACCGTGGTGTACGAGGTGGTCGATCCACCACGAGGGGGAGACAACTCGTGAGGGGTGGATCGACCGAGGACACCAGGGGAGGTTAGTTCTATGTTTATTTTATGTTTTTAGAGCTTTTTGAATGTTTACATGCACCCAGAACGAGGCTGCAGTGGTGGATCAGCCGCTGTGGTGGATCGGCACACGTTACGCCACTGGGGGTGTGGTGATCGGCCGCGCAATGCTATCTCTACGGGAAGAAGTTATTCACATAAAATAAGGTTGGGACTGCACAGGCCTCAGCTGGTCTATGATAGTTGTATTAGTGATAAATCACTCTACATATATATACAGCCTTCAGGAAGTAATTTCAGGATAAGTGAAATGTAAATCTACAAATACCACATGCAGCAGTGCATCATGCCCACATGGTGCATCATGCCCTCATGGTGCATTTACTGCATCATACATACTATGTGCATTATTGCATCATGCCCACATGATGCATTACTGCATCATACATACTATGTGCATTATTGCATCATGCCCTCATGGTGCATTACTGCATCATACATACTATGTGCATTATTGCATCATGCCCACATGGTGCATCATGCCCACATGGTGCATTACTGCATCATACATACTATGTGCATTATTACATCATGCCCTCATGGTGCATCATGCCCACATGGTGCATTACTGCATCATACATACTATGTGCATTATTGCATCATGCCCACATGGTGCATTACTGCATCATACATACTATGTGCATTATTGCATCATGCCCTCATGGTGCATCATGCCCACATGGTGCATTACTGCATCATACATACTATGTGCATTAGTGCATCATGCCCTCATGGTGCATTAGTGCATCATACATACCTTGTGCATTATTGCATCATGCCGTCATGGTGCATAACTGCATCATACATACTATGTGCATTATTGCATCATGCCCTCATGGTGCATTACTGCATCATACATACTATGTGCATTAGTGCATCATGCCCTCATGGTGCATTACTGCATCATACATACTATGTGCATTATTGCATCATGCCCTCATGGTGCATTACTGCATCATACATACTATGTGCATTATTGCATCATGCCCTCATGGTGCATCATGCCCACATGGTGCATTACTGCATCATGCCCTCATGGTGCATCATGCCCTCATGGTGCATTACTGCATCATACATACTATGTGCATTGTTGCACCATGCCCACATGATGCATAACTGCATCATACATACTATGTGCATTATTGCATCATGCCCTCATGGTGCATCATGCCCACATGGTGCATTACTGCATCATACATACTATGTGCATTATTGCATCATGCCCTCATGGTGCATTACTGCATCATACATACTATGTGCATTAGTGCATCATGCCCTCATGGTGCATTACTGCATCATACATACTATGTGCATTATTGCATCATGCCCTCATGGTGCATCATGCCCACATGGTGCATTACTGCATCATGCCCTCATGGTGCAATACTGCATCATACATACTATGTGCATTATTGCATCATGCCCTCATGGTGCATTACTGCATCATACATACTATGTGCATTATTGCATCATGCCCTCATGGTGCATCATGCCCACATGGTGCATTACTGCATCATGCCCTCATGGTGCATCATGCCCTCATGGTGCATTACTGCATCATACATACTATGTGCATTGTTGCACCATGCCCACATGATGCATAACTGCATCATACATACTATGTGCATTATTGCATCATGCCCTCATGGTGCATCATGCCCACATGGTGCATTACTGCATCATACATACTATGTGCATTATTGCATCATGCCCACATAGGGCAATAGTTCATCATGCCCACATGGTGCATCATGCCCACTGGTGCATCATGCCCACATGGTGCATTATTGCATCATACATACTATGTGCATTAGTGCATCATGCCCTCATCCCATGTAGCAAGCCCGCTCGGGGCCAAATTGGTTTTACCCGGGATAAGGTGGTTCAAAGCGGGCAGTATTCAGTACATGGGTTTTAGGTTCGGCAGATGCTGGGTTTCCAGTCAGGGCCACACAGGGCAGCCCAAATCGGGCAAACCCACTTGAGCCCGTTGGGCTCCCAACAGGTTTTGTCCTCAGCATACGGTCTGGGCCACATTGGGCCGCCCGATTTGGGCACTGATCAGCTTTAAAATGGGCAACCACATTGGGCCCAGGATGGTTTCAAAATGGGCATCCCAAGATGGGTACTAAGCTGCATAAAGTCTTCCCAGTCTGGGGTGAGAGTGGGTTTGGACAGGGCAGCCTCATCTCCTGAACTGTTCTAAACTCTGTGATGAGTGTTCCCCCTCCCTCTCTCTTTTTTGTTCGTCCCTCCCCTATCCGTCCCCTACCCCTTCCATCTCCTCCTCATTCCACTCAACCTGCCCTGCCCTTTCCCCCTCTCACCCCGCTCTGCCCTGCCCTTCTGTCACCCTGCCCTCCCTGGGCCTCCCTAGCCCACTTAAAAGGGTCTCTTTCTCCTCTTTCCTATCCCCTCAGGATGTGTGTGGTGCACATATGCGCAGGCACTGACACATTCCTCTGTGAATTTGTGTAATGAGGATCTCGCCATGAATATGACCTTAGCTGTCAAAATGGCGTTAAACATCTATTACTCACTCACTCTCACTCCCAGCCCTCACCCTGCCATGCCCTGCCCTGCTCTCACCATGCCCTGCCCTGCTCTCGCCCTGCCCTGCCCTACTCTCGCCCTGCCCTGCCCTACTCTCATCCTGCCCTGCCCTCCTCTCACCCTGCCCTGCCCTGCTCTCATCCTGCCCTGCCCTCCTCTCACCCTGCCCTGCCCTGCTCTCACTTTTGCCTTGCCCTTCTCTCACCCTGCCCTGACCTGCTCTCGCCCTGCCATGCCCAGCTCTCACCCTGCCATGCCCTACTCTCACCCTGCACTGCCCTGGCATCTCCTTCGCTCACATGCCCTGCCCTGCCCTGCTCTCACCCTGCCCTGCCCTGCTTTTACCCTGCCCTGCACTCACCCTGCCCTGCCCTCTCACCCTGCCCTGTCCTACTCTCACCCTGCACTGCCCTGGTATCTCCTTTGCTCACATGCCCTGCCCTGCTCTCACCCTGCCCTGCCCTGCCCTCATCTCACCCTGCCTTGCCCTCTTCTCACCCTGCCCTGCCCTCCTCTCACCCTGCCCTGCCCTCCCCCCTCCCTTCCCTCCACCACTGCTGTAGGACACTTTCCCTATACCATTAATACACAGGTAGGTTCATAGTAGGGATCCAGATATTTCATGTAAAAGGCAACACTGACTAGTCCTGGAAAGAACAGCTTCATGTCTTTCTTTGTACTAGTAGGCTTGCAAGGTGTATTTGTGGTGTGGGGGCAAACAGGTCCCACACTTGGCCAGGTATAAGAGGACTATATATAGAGGCAATTGAGAAACCAAAAATATCCCCTGCCCCTGTAGGCCAGTCCATGGCAGACTCACTACAAAGTGGTTTCTCAGCACTCCAGGCAGAATTCTACTACCCATACCAAACTTATTTCTTTTAGAAATAGGACAACTGGAATAGACTACTAAATCAGATATGAAGTAATAATGTGCAGACTTTCTCATAGTCTGGAAATACTTAGATGTTTCTAGTCAAAAGTGCAAATCAAGGTCATCTGAGTAGTAGTGGAATGGCAACACCATTTCTATTGCACTGAACTTGGAACAAGAGCAGATATGCAGAGGTACAGTCATTATAAACTTGAAGGCTCTCTTCTCTACTCCTACATAGGGAATTAGTGGGGGAACATTGAGGCCAGAATGTCAATTTAATGAATCAAAGTGCCTTGTGTTGGCTGAATGAGTTTGATTCAAATGAATGGTACTGCTCTGCCTTTCCACTTGGGTAGATATTGCATTTACTGCTTTGGTGATGGGGGAGGGGGTAGATTAGCTCAAGGATTTGTTGCTTATTGACTTTAAAAAAAAAGAAAAGATTTTGGATAAATTTCTCAAAAAGAATTTTTAACATGTCACCACTAATTTTTCATCAAATCGGGCAGCCCACTTTAGGCCACACCAAAAACCCATGTTAAACTCACTTTGAGCCCAAATCGGTGAGCCCAATTTCAAACAGATCTGTGCCCGAATCGGTTAGCCCAGTGTGGCCCAGACCCTTTGCTGAGGACAAAACCCATCGGGCGCCCACTGTGTTAACCCAGTGTGGCCCACATCAGGAGCCCGCTCTGGCCCAGACTTGGGCCACACCATTTTTGCTACCTGGGATGGTGCATCATGCCCTCATGGTGCATAACTGCATCATACATACTATGTGCATTAGTGCATCATGCCCTCATGGTGCATTACTGCATCATACATACTATGTGCATTAGTGCATCATGCCCTCATGGTGCATAACTGCATCATACATACTATGTGCATTATTGCATCATGCCCTCATGGTGCATTACTGCATCATACATACTATGTGCATTAGTGTATCATGCCCTCATGGTGCATAACTGCATCATACATACTATGTGCATTAGTGCATCATGCCCTCATGGTGCATAACTGCATCATACATAATATGTGCATTATTGCATCATGCCCACATGGTGCATCATGCCCCCATGGTGCATTACTGCATCATGCATACTATGTGCATTATTGCATCATGCCCACATGGTGCAATAATGCCCACATGGTGCATCATGCCCACATGGTGCAATAATGCCGTCCCCATTTGATGTCATGATGCGTGAATGCAGCCCTGGTTCTCTTCCAGTCCTTCCATTTGTGAGCTTGAAAAGACATTCAATTGATTTTTAGATTGAGTGAAGTAGACAAATCTAATAGCGGTAAACCTCAAACAGGTAAGGAAGTGATAATCTGACCTTTGGTAAAGGATATCCAGACTTGTGTAAATGTTGCACGGTGTTTGTGTTACAGCTCTTCACACCGGGTCTTCACACTACTGCTTCCTTCTCACACCTTGGTAGAAGGGCATTTCTTTAAGAACCAGCAACTTTAACCCTTGCTTATGTTAACCATTTCAACTTCAAAGTCTGACAAAAACCTGTACAACTGGCATCAGGGTATATAATGCAAATCAACTGATTTGGGTATTTTCCCCGGTTTGCCACCTCCCAAACAGAGGTGTATGTGTAAGTAGGTTCAGACATACACTATAGTGGCCTATAGTAAACAGAGCACGGTTAGATTATGTACAATGTAGACATACATTTACAAACAATGAAACTCTCTCATTAACTTACTTATAAATATACACTAAATGTACCCCTACATAACTTACTACACATGTCACAACATAGTTTCGAGTTTCTAAAAGGTCAAGCAGTTGCCATTACAGCTACTGTGTGATTTATTGTAGTATTTCAGGGAAATTGATTAAATTCACTTATATGTGCTGTATCAAGGAGCCACTATATGGTTATTGCCTGTGTCTCTTTGACTTGAGTTACCTGTGAACCTATTAAACAGTTCTGAAGCAAATACCAAGTTTGCAGTGTATTTTCTGTTGATATGTTTATTCCACTATGTGAAGAAGGATGTGAAAATGGGGAAGATTGCCCTCGCTTCTTTAAAATGCTGGAAGAGGATAAGAACCTGGATATGGGGAAATCATGAAATGAAAAAAGTTAATAATTCAATCAGAGCTAGACTTGAGATTCCAGCACAATTATTTTGAAAAGTAAAAAGATGAATAAATTCTGTGCAGAATTATTGATCACATCTTACATCTCACTATGACAATACATGTAACCCACAGTCCTTAAATAGTGTGTAACCCACAGTCGTTTTTGATATTCTTAAGACCTTGCAGCTAATAGAGCCAATAGAATAGGTCAATGACTGATGGAGGACTGTCCTCTTGCACACTTAGACATCCAGTACTGAATATGTAACACTTAGAACTGTATTGCCTTATAACGAACTCCTTACAGTCGGAATCTGCTGGAGGGGGGGGGGCTGCACAGACCTCAGCTGGTGTAAGCTAATTGTATTAGTGATAAGTCAAGATGCCTTTATAAAGTTACAAACTTCGGGATGCAACTTCACCTGAAGTTATGTAAATCCTAGACCTGAAGGTACCACATGCTGCATTGGTACATCATGCCCACATGCTGCATTGGTGCATCATGCCCACACGCTGCATTGATGCATCATGTCCACATGCTGCATCGGTGCATCATGCCCACATGCTGCATTGATGCATCATGTCCACACGCTGCATTACTGCATCATGTCCACACGCTGCATTGGTGCATCATGCCCACATGCTTCATCGATGCATCATGCCCACACACTGCATCGAAGCATCACGCCCACATGCTGCATCGGTGCATCACGTCCACATGCTGCATTGGTGCATCATGCTCACACACTGCATCGAAGCATCACGCCCACACGCTGCATTGGTGCATCATGCCCACACGCTTCATTGATGCATCATGTCCACATGCTGCATCGGTGCATCATGCCCACATGCTGCATCGGTGCATCATGTCCACAAGCTGCATCGGTGCATCATGCCCACATGCTGCATTGGTGCATCATGCCCACATGCTGCATCGGTGCATCATGTCCACATGCTGCATTGGTCCATCATGCCCACATGCTGCATTGGTGCATCATGCCCACATGCTGCATTGGTGCATCATGCCCACATGCTGCATTGGTGCATCATACCCACATGCTGCATCGACGCCTCACGTCCACATGCTGCATCGGTGCATCATACAGGCATGTTAGATTTATGCATCATGTCTACATGCTGTGTGAATGCATATCAGGCAAAACTGGACAAAGAAAACTCATTTAAAAATCCTGTAAACCTGTACCATGTAAATAAGTGATCGATGAATCTTCTTACAGTCTTTACACTTGTGTAAGCATTCCACGGTGTTCACACTACTGCCTCCCTTACACACCCTGGTAAAAGGGGATTTCTTTAGGAACCAGCAACCTAAACCTCTGTTTATGTTAACCTTCCCAATTTCCCAACAGAAATATGAACAGCTGAACAGGTCCCATCAGGATATTTGTGCAAATCAACTACCACCTCCCAAACAGAGTGTCAGTAGGTTTTATCTGTCATAGTGGCCTATAGTAAACAGAAAACAGTTTGATAATATACACTTGCAACATGCCTCCATAAACTACCACACTCTCACATTAACTTACTAATATGCACCGTATACATGTGTACTCCTATATAACTTTATACATGTGTATCAACATAGCTGTTTAACCTTTCGGCTTAACAGTATTTAGCACCTTAAGCTCAAGCACTAATAATCCCATTACAACCAATGTGTGATTTCTTGTAATATTTTGTGGAAGGTTATAAAATTCACTTACAAGTATGAGCTGCATGATGGTGTCACCAATTCGGTGCCATCATGGAGATGGATTATGACACTTGATTCCAACACCATAATGGTAATGTGTGATATATTGTGTTGTCTGGGGGGAGAGTCACTGAGTGTGTCACAAACATCAGTCATACATCATCCAGCTATACATCACGATACATAGAGGTGTGACTAAGAATGCTGCAAGCTTCAATTACCTTAGTACCTGTATTCTAACATCATACAGGATTAAAACGAGAGAAGAAGATCTTCTAACACGTATTACAGCAGCTGCCTTCAGCAAATAGTGGCCATCAGGGAGCTTCTAACTGTAGGACCATCTACAAGGTTTGAGTACCATTGATATATAGGATAGTCACTTCCTCAACTTAAATCACTATAGTCCCTATACACCTAAAGGAAGTACTACCAGCAGGGTGATGCAGCCTGGTGACAACACTAGAATCAACCAATGCTACTAATTTACAGGAAATTATAACCATAGCACTATTCACCGGCAAATATCTGATCGTTATATGAAGATTCACTAGTACTATTTGTGCCAATATGGTTCTGTTATCAAGACAATAGTAGAGCTTTGAAAATTGAAATTTTGAGAGTCTTGTTGATAAAGAAAATGACAAGATTGTCAAAAATATACTTTTCCTATTTGAGTCTATAGCTCGGACATTGATTCCTATATGTTTCTGCCATAGAAGTAAGCACTTGTGTCTTTTTTGCACTTCTCATACTTATCAGTTTCAATTAATGAGCCATACGCACAAAACTTTCATGGGGTGTCTATAATTAGCCTTATATTATAGAAATATGAAATTCTTAGAAGACCATTTTGAGGCTTCTCTTAATAAACTGGTGACTGACTGACAGCTCTTAATGTGACATAGCCTGGGGAAGTGACATGCCTCACTACTACATCAAGCCATACACGTAGTACCTGGAGTACTGATTAGTTTCTGACTTTCACCTTCTCCGCTCAGTGCTACATCCACTAATGGATGTTTTTTCTATGAATAATCAAACCCAGGTATCTCCTAGGTATGATGTATGTAGCCGCCATGTTAATGCTGGCTAGGAATACCAGATATGAGAAGAACTGATGTAGATCTGTCAATTTATGACTACTGCATAAGGCGCTGTAATGGTACCCCAGTACTCATTGGTACATCACAACAGCACAATGGGAACAATTAGATAGCATCCTAAAGTATTAAAAGTTTGAAGAGGATTTTATTTGAACAGCATGCCCCTCCTACTGAAGGAGTGAGATATTGAATGGCACCGATCCCGACGCCAGAGGCACATGATTTCTGTTCAGAGGGGTGGCATGATTTGTAAATATGTCATATATGCTGACATATAATAATGTGAGCTGAGAAAAGTATCCTTTATTAGAAAAGTTGGATGTGGAAACTTGTATAAATGTGTATATGAGAGAATTGAGCCATTGGATATTTTAATAAACCTTTCCAGAACCTCATATTGTGATTCTGCCGTGGGTCCTTAATGCCAATTAATCAGCAGATATGACAAAAAGTAATATTTTGCACATGAGAAACATGATCTATCTACACCTTTCTAATATTAGGTACGTAGTAGTAGGCTGCTTAATATGCTTACTACAAGGAGACTTTGGTTAGGCACTGTCAGCAAAATGGAAGCCAGAGGGACAAAGCACACAGGGAGCAAACTTTGATTCTTGATTTATTGGTTCCCTTGTCATCAGTTTTTTGTACTAATTTATACATCTGAATTCCTGGTGACAATGATAAAATCAAATATAACCCAAAGGCAAATGACATATTAGATCTACATACCTTTAGTACTGAACTTAAAACAGTGAATGGTTCATGGTGTAAAAGAGCAAGAAAAATGTGGCTTAGACCATGGGTAGGAGTTGCCACTCTTACATCACTCACATGATGACGAAAACCCAAAACATAATAAGAGTTACGCAACATCGCTGTGTGGCGCTCTGTGCCAGGCAACTCCTAAAAAACACATGTGTTATCAACTTTCCTTTTAAGTTCATTATTTTGATTCTTTCTTCATAGACCACTGTTTTATTTGAGAGTGGCTGACAAGGTTGACAAGGTCACCAGTACCACACTGGGGAGACATTGTGGATCAGTCATTTCACAAAGCAATAATCATTAACATTAGATGTGCTACCTTTGTTTGTCACAATGACGACAACAAAGTCACCCCTTTGTATCACCTGCCTTTCCTTTAGCTGAAGGCTTAACCAAGCAATAATAGCTACAAAGTCATTATGCCATTTACAATCTCCTGCCATTTGCTTTTAGCTTCAGATCTTTCTTTTGTCATTGATATTGTTGTGAAAGCTTTGATTAAGTGAATACAGGTGTGTAATGTCACAATTTGTCTCACTAATGATGACAAAGCACAGCGTGGGGCATGAACGGCATCATGTTTAGCAGAAGAGAACATTTAATTCACACTAATGCTGATGTAGCACCGATCAGTAAATCTATCAGTTTTAATCACAAGTCACAAACTGAAAGTGGTACTTAAATAATGGTCCCTTTAATTACTCCCATTTGTGAGGAACTCCTAACTTGTGATATCAAACAGGATTATGATCACAGGGAAAATGCCTTCGATCAACACAGGTCCTGAGATGTAATTCCTGGGGTGTCCTAGACAACAGAATTCAGACCCTTACAATGGAATGTCTTAATCAAGAAGCTTAGTTTTAATCTTAGCTCCTTCAAAACTGTAAGCACATGTAATAAAGATATATATGATAGCATCACAGACATATATTAGATAACACCTGTTAATTAAGCATGTTTACAGGTCTATATCTGCCATGTGGCTGCACAGTTTGGAGTAGATCTGGTTGTAGGAATCTCTTAGAGGAGTTATCTCGTGACGATACTTCATGGATGATGACTCGATGGTATAAAAAGAAATTCCGATCTGAAAAGAAGCTTCAACATACAAGAGAACTTGAATGTATTTAAAATTGATGTCCTGAACATGCTATGTGTGATAAAGTAGACTGCTGGATACGTATATATCATGGTAATGAGATAATGTAACCTGAGATGAATATCTTATTTTCAAAAGACTGAATATCTGACAGTAATTTGATGTGTGAAGGCCTTTAAAGCTGTCATGTTTAGAAGACCTTTCTATCTCTTCTCCTCAGGTATCTACTTTATGAATTGAGAGCCAACACTTCACTACAGGTTTAATTGGAGCTAACTTTTGCTAAAAGTTCTTGAAGGGATTTCCACCAATGTGTGTACAGTGAAGTAGATGCAAATAAAGTTCCAATTTAATGCATGTTGTATCCTTGATGTTTAAATCCTGGATTAAGTACAAGGTAGTAGTAGTAGATACAGTATATGGACAGTCAGAGAGCTTGCTATGTAGAGTGGAGAATTTCATCCAATGTAAAGTGAAGTAGTAGTTCTAAAGATCTGTCTGTATGTTATATCCTTGAAGTTAAATATTGGATTAAGTACAATGTAGTAGATACAGTATATATATGTTCCTCTGCTAAAATATAACATATCATGGGGAACAATTGACCTTCCTATTTTAAAAAAAAACAAAACACGAGATATAGAGCTCAATTAACTCGAAAGATGAAACTCGGGCCTGCTAACCAGGGACGCTTTCATTTCACTTGTAACACGTCAGGTGGCAGCACCAAGTTGACGCTGCACCAATGATGGAGAGAAAGGCGTTTAAGTTATGGTTGCTATTTAGGCTAGAATTGCTCAGGTTCGCTCCTACCTACTCACTTGGATGCCTTAAGACGGTTGAAGGAATTTTGCTTGAAGGGGGTAAGTGATTAAAGCATGTTTTGAATTTTGAACGACATTTCATAAAGAAAGAAAAAGAAATCTGAAGGGAATTTTGGGTGTGATGCCTTAGGGAGCTTGTCTCCCACACCTCAGTGGACTATATAAGGCATCTGGTTACATAATCACCATGGAGGTGTACGAGTTTGACCTCGTTTTTCCAAATGGGACTCATCCTTCACCTCACTGTTGTCATGGAGGCAGGGAGGTAGGTGTTTGATAACTAATTTTGGCGGAATTTTGAAATTTGAGGGGTGAATGGGTGATTTGTGATTTTGAAAGAAATTTCGTTTTATTTTTTCAGCATCATACAAATCCAGTTCGCCGTCACTCCACCGGGGGCAATGAACGGCTTCTGAATCAGGTAGGTGTATGTTTTAATCAAGTCGACCGAGGTACCACATGTATGTATGTCAATGTTGTTGTTTTGACACGTACATTAAGTCCGGGCATTCGTGACAGATTGTTGTCATGGTAACACCCATGACGGGCATCATCATGATGTCAGTGCAAGCGTCATCAAGATGGTGACCAGGCACAGCATTTGGCGGGAAAGGCGGGCGTCCAGACGCCACAGCAGGTGCTTGTTGAACAGACCAATTAGTCTGGGAGCCACTATTGAAAAAGCAGCTTAAAGATGAAATTCGTTGCACCCCAATCGTAGCAATGGCCACATGGTATCAAATGAAAGCTTAGACCATTAGCTTTCAGATTAGACCAGGTGCTATTTTCACCTCATATCTCATGTTTAAGGGAAATCTTCACTTTCAAGGTCAAACCATGTGACCTTGATCTTGTTCAAGGTCTAACAGGCAACACACACTGATAGGCCTCTGATATATCGATCTCATGTCAAAATTTCATGAGTCCAGCCCTTATGGTTTTCAAGATATTGAGAACCAAAGTTTGATAACTGTTATTTTCCGGGAAAATGTTCAATTTTATGAAAACATTGGTTGCCATGGAAATGGGCCTATAAATCACACATGCTGGTCCAACCCAACGACCCACCTGGTCTAATCTGATTGGTATTGGTCTAAGCTTTCATTTGATACCATGTGACCATTGCTACGGTTGGGGTGCAACGAAATCAAATTTTCAGGGCACTGCCTCTTGGACTAAATGACCTAACTCGATGTAATGCGTTAGTCATGGTTAGCCGATGATGTAATCTAGTGTTAGGGTAAATGGTTAAGTGGCAGGTGCTAACTGATACATTTGGGGGAGATTTCGGGTTGTTGGGGTCAGGGTGGGGTTTGGGGTTCTGTAGGGGGATGGCATCCTGGGAGGGGATCCCCACATCAGCATTTCACCAATTTATCCGGCTCTTTATCCGGCGCTGCTGTGTTAGGGTAGCTGTGATCCCCACATAAGTGTGATGGTATGGTCCAGTTCTTACTGACATTTAGATTAACCTTCGGGCCGTTCTATCTTATGGGTCAGCAGGAGTGGCTGGTAGTGGCTTGTGGGGAAAGGCAGTACGGGAACCAGGGACGACCACTAGTGTGCGGTCGAAGAGGTACATAACCTTTGGAGGTTGGACCTCCTTGGGGTTTAATAACACCAGTTCCTTGGGATTAACCTTGCTCGTTTATGGCATGGGCATCCTGAGCCATCCGAATATCTCTCCAGGCGAACTATTTTGAGCTGTCCGGCAATGATCATGGTGACCTCATTTTTTCAGTGGATGTCCCAGTGGCTTCTGATAGGCCTGGTTAACCTTGGTTACAAGAGCTTGGAAGCTACAATGGAGGCAGGTCAGAGGTTTTTTACCACAAATCATGTTGGCTACTGGGAAGCTGTAGGTCTTTTCGCCCGGAATGAATCCAAAGGACGAACCTAGGAGTGTTATCCATGGGTTCCTGGCGGCCATAGGGCCAGTGGCGTAAGCTTCTCTTCACAAAGACTCCAAGGACTTACAGTGCAAATCACGACAACTGCAAAAGGACATCATTGCATCATAACGTCACATCAGTTGAATCCACTGATGCACCATTATGGGATCAGTGGGTGGTAGGCTCAAGGACCATTTCTGATTGGGATACTCGTCCAAGATGCAGGGTCCTACATGGTTGGAGTACTGTGAAAAGTGATGAGCTGCGCCAGCTGTGTCACATGCGTGTGCTCACGGCACATGATTATGCATCCAAAAATGGCGACAATTGGTGACAACAGGCTTAACCAGGGTGAGAATTCAAGCTGGTATCCTAGGTGTGTTATTGAATTGGTGGATTATATTGATGATCTATCATGGATACTCAATGCAGCGTCCTTGAGGGTGAGTACATCTTTAATTAGGGGTAGGAATTTTTTTTTATTATTAAGGTCCTTAAGACGCTGAAAGTTGGGGGGAGTGGTTGCTATGGTTACACCAGAAACATTGGCTGGCCTTTTTTTTTCAAAATGTCGCCACAGTGGCAAAATAATAGGCACTTCAGCGATAGGATTTAATGTGATAATCTGAATACAGGACAGATTGGAGTTTACAATTATCATTCGATGTTTTTTTTTGAGTGAGCATAGGCATGGTGTTGATACTATAGAAAAGGCTGCATTTTTTTTATTTCTACTTGACCTGAGTTAGAGCACTGAAGGAGAGATGGTGATATGTTGGTAATCAGTATATAGGAACTGTGAAATATCTGTTTGATCATGTAACCTGAAAATTACATGTGATGGACAGCTTTTGGTATGTCTAAAACAAATAGAGACAATGCACACATTGGGTGGTGAGGTGATAGCATGGCCAGTGTCAGGTCACAGCTTATAAATGCACCAACTTCACACATATCCATATCCATGTGATCCATCTCAATGTAAATGTGAGTGAGATTTTGACATGACTATATAATTCGGTAGTGCCTGTACCAGTGTGTACCCTGTAGAGTTGACTGTGGTGTCAAAGGGGGACTAAAAAGTGTCTTTGTTCTATTATAAATATAGTAGGTGTTTTCCCCCACAGTCCTACAGGTATGGGTACAGTGATGTGAAGTTTGTTTTGATTGTGCCAGTGCACTCTTCTCTTGTAATAGGCAGTAGAGTAGTCAGAAGTGGGGAGCCTTCTAACACACACTTTTCTGGGTCTATGTAGGCGCTAGAACATCCACCAACAGAAATCAGTCCTCAGGATAAGTGGGGAGGTTTCTTAATAGTGCTCTCAAACACACACTTTCCTAAATCTATATAGCTAGAAGAACAACCACCAACATAGATAATCAGTAAACAGAATGGGTGGGGAGGCCTCTCAGTATAGTCTCTAACACACACTTCTTTGGTTCTATGTACACACCTGCAAACTCGAGGTGAGGTAAAAAAAGTTAAGTGAGTCCAGTAGGGTGTTAAAAATCAGTTTTGTAAAGTTATGAGGGGTTCAATTTGTGAGTTTGCTGGTGAAAATAACATTGAGTAGAAGGTATCCTGTTTGGTCTGTAGTTCCAGGTTGAGTAGTATATTGCTGTTTAAATACTGGAGTTTAGAACCAATTGAGGACAGTGCATCATCAGTATCATTTTACTCCGTTGCTAAAAGGACTCGTCCCCGCTTTATGTTGAAGTAAATGCAAAAGATATTTCGCACATAGTTTGTGCTCAACACTGACCAGTCACATGGAATTAGATACCATGTAACCGAGACCATATTTAACCAAAGGTTCCAGTGGTTCTTCTCACAGCGACTCGCCACTCTACACACTGAGTTCTCTGACCGTCCATCATATACTGTATCTACTACCTTGTGCTTAATCCATCCAGAATTTAATAAAAAAAAGGATACAGGCTTTGGGACTTCATCTACATCTACTCCACTGTACATTGGTGGAAATTCCTTCAAAATCAAGCAAACGTTACACCTATAGCCTTCTACACTGCTCACTGATATTAGGATTAATCTATAAACCTACTTTACCAGCTGCACAACTAGGAACTTGGTGTAAACACCCAAAAGTGTGACACAAAACTGATATATGCACACCACAATGTCTCATATAGGACCCAATAATCAAGTGGTAATTGGAAAGGACTATTTTCCCTGCCAAAAGTCTTACTCAGACTCCTACAATGTAATTACTACAGACAAATTAAAGTTGTGTTACCTATCAGCACATCCACAACCTCTGCAAGACCTCCCAGAAATTTGGAAAACTTTTATAACATATCGGTAAATGTTACATTTTTCCATTTTGTAAAAAAAATGCATAGGTTAAAGGTGAGTTTTAACGCGTATTCTGTGTTGTACATAGTGAAATTTTGTGAGTAAATTTGTAAAAACAAAAAAGGTTTCAAGTTGTTTTTTCACATGTGTGCGTGTATTTTAAAATAAAAGCACCAACGCTGGTATCATGTTAGCAACGTAGTAGAAACATAGGATAACATTTACATGAAAAAATATGAAAAAAAGGGATTTTGGTTGTTGTGATCGCGGTTCAGCTCTTAACAATTATGGGTTGAAGTCGGCTAAGTGCCAACTACCCATGGTATACCAGCTGCTATGTTAGTTGGCACTTAGCCAACTTACATGCCTGAGGAGCAGTCTGGTACTGAAGGTTGCTGAGCCTTACTGTGGCCCGAATCCATTCTCTTATGATGCATTGGATGCATTGGATATATATAGCACCCCTTCTGAAGACTTCCAAAAAAAAAGGTGTTTTTAAGTTTAACTTACAGGAATAAATCATACACATCCATTAAGATAATGCACAAAAAAAAAAGACGACAGACAAGGAAATGAATTGTCTGCATTTGACATGTTCATGCTTGAGTGTATTAACCTTTTTTCTCTATGTTGTCCCTATTAATAGGGGGTGTCAGTCATTGCATGCGTCATTACTGGAGTGTCGCTCACCCCATACCCTATCCTGAATAAATTGTTTGTTATTCATCCACGAACCAGTGAGCATCAATGGGTGTGTGGTGGTGGTGGGAAAATGTTATGATAAGGGTAGGCGTGCTATGGTAGGGTGCAGCATGTAAGAGGTTAATTGGAACATGTTGATAGGGGTCATTTATTTTTGTAACGTTACGGTGGAAGAATGGTATAGTGTAGGGGGACAAAAAAAAACATGCTGGTTGCTGGATAGAATAGAATAGGTTAGGTAGAAAGTATAGTAGCATAGGATAGGGTAGAGTAGGGTAGGCTATGGGGTGGGGGGCACCCCTTAAGTAATAAGGGGGAGGGGGGACACACACCATATGCATATAACACATGCACACCTAATTATCCCCTACCTACCCCTACCTAATTTATTTACCTACCTACCTACCCACCACCCCTTTTATTTAAATAAACGCGCCCCAACTACAGCGCCACGAGAGTTTATTGCTACTGCGGATTTCCATAGCAACCAAACTCATGTTTTGCATTATAAATTAACATAAATTATCTCTCAGCCAATCAGAGCTCGGGAAAGTAGGTCACATGCCCATATATGGTCACTTCCGGTCTCAAAACTAGTTCACTTCCGGTTTGTAAGTAGGTCAAATAGATTTCAGTAGCTGTTCCTATGCCCTGAGTTTGCCCCTATATACTACTATCGCACACTGATTGTTCCTGATATACCAAGCCGACCTGCATGTACCATTACGTAAGCACTCTGCTGACTGCCGCACCACCCTTCTGTCAGGTGAGAATTGTTCTGCATGCAGACTGTTTAGGCATTTACTGGGTCAGGTCAGGCTTCCTTTCCTGTACACCAGCAGTGCTCGATGGCCCGTCTAATGTGTGGAAGATAAGGCCTTACATGTTATTGTGTCCTAAGCATAAATGAAGTATCCAATAAGCCAATTTTGTTGTGTTTTTGACCATAAATAGCCATTCCCAATCAGAGTTGATACATTCTTTTAATCCCTCTAAGTATTGATATATTGAAAAGTAATTCCATGAAAAATAAAGTGTAACATGAAGGGCAGTAATTCAGAGGGAAGAAATAGTGACAAAAGAGTGGAATACTAATTGAAATGAAAAGAAGAACACATAATGCTTCAATTACAACTTGTGGCAGAGTGGGTGTTAGTGGGTGTCATATCAGAATGACTGATGATGGCATGTAATGCGCAATCGCTGACTTCTGGATCATTTCATACCTGCATATGGGAACTCAAATGAAGGCAGATTCTGACAAGGTCTGAAAAAACTTACTCCAAATTGGCCCAAGGGTTAGATGGTATTCACCACTTGGGGGAAAATAAAAATCTATCAGGCAATTTTTAACCCCTAGGAGTAAATACCTCAAAATGATTCTTTCCAGCAGAGACAGGAGAGAGGGTATTTGAATGAGAGTTTTATTTCACACTTAGCAAGAAAAACTCACCCAGAATTTGAATGTCTAAAAGCTGTTCAGCATACATTGGCCAACTACAGCAGATGGTGTTGATGTCATTGCAACCCAGATTTTTTGCCCTGTTTTCTGTATCAAATACAATTTTCAGTGGCAATGACAACCAAATTAACCACCACTCCCTGTTTTTTTTAAATCAATCTCAATATGACAATGGCATAATGCTGTCAACTACATTCCTGTATTAGATCATGATTTGCCATCTACCCGGTCCCAACATCCAGACACAAGATGAAATAAGTACTGCCCCTGGCCTTAATCAGTCCCTAATCCCTCATCAATCTGGTGGTATGGCAAACACAGCTGGGTCCATAGAGAAAGGCCCGAAAGGCCAAAACTATACGTTACTCCTGTGCAGAGGTTTATAGAACAAGATTTATGTATACTCACATATATGTGAAGGAAATTACGATGGGTGTTTTGAAGGAGAAGATCAGCAATCTAATTGATGACATATTGATAAATCAATACTTTTAATAGGACCTATAACCTGATACTATGACATCATAACACACATCAGACTGGCTACATTAATCCTTGTTATATACTGAGGTTTTACTCTCCCAGACTCTGATTAACAGAGTTCTCTCGTAAACTGCACTGGTACAAAATGACAAACAAATGTTACGTTGATGATTGCATCATGCTCTTCTAACAAGGTTAGATATTCATTAAATCACCAACAACCACTTCTTGCTGCTGTCAAACATGCCCGACAACCTCACTTGTCATTCTACTTTAGAGGCAATATGGCCACTACCATGACAAGGTGTTATCTATGGTGTAAGAAGGAAACATTGTAATGGCGATGATAAATGAGATGTCATTATAGATGTAAATACAATGGATAATTTAGGAAGAGAGGAGAGTGTTACATAGTTTGCCTATGGAAGGAAAAATCAATGGAATCTATTAGTCATAGGTTTAAGCATTATTGAATACCCCCCAAAAAAAACTTGCTCCTGTCAGAGAATTTGTAGGTTTGCTTGGCGGCCTAACTTACAATTCTACTTGACAGGTAATGTGACCATCATTTTTATATCATAACTATGAATATGATGGTGCAAGAGGAAAATATGATTATCTCAATGTAGGGCCTGATGACAAATAGGATGTTATTCCAGATGAAAATACAATGGGTAATGCTGTGAATGAGGGGAGGGCTTAGGATGGAAAAGACGTCTATTGCTTTTTAAGGGTCCATTGTCAATGATACCATAATTGAAAGATGATAGATACTTGAGAGTTAATTGTTCATCATATACAGTGATGGAGCTGTTGGTATTGCATGTGAATGGATGAAAATAAAAGTCTAGTAAAATTGACAGCATCTTTTAGCATGGATAAGATGTCTATTGTATGACCTGCACTGTAAAGTGAACACCATGATGATATTAGAATTTGTGTAACAGAATAGACTAGTATTTGTAACTGCACAGAGCTGCTGCAGGAGGTAATTGAGGGACATACAGAGACAAAGTAGCTAAAGTTCTCCACCAAAGACTGTCACACACCAGTACTTCCAATCACATGGCACAATGAACCTGACTAATCAGTGTTTTACATCAATCTCGCTACTTCCATTCTAATCAGTATTATTTGTATTTACACCAATATCTGCCAGATGAATTAAAGAAGATCATGCAAGCAATCAGAAAGATAAAGGAATTAAAAGTAATATGTCAAATCCTGTGAGGCCTTACAACGTTTACATAGTATATTAGAACTATACAGATATCTTGAGTCATGATGCATGAATCCAGCAGTGATGAGAAGGGCCTACCTCAAGTTATACCCAGTATGAACATTTCTAAAAGGTAATGTTGTTTGAATTTCCTGACTGAACCAGTCTTTCCCATGACTGTAATGTGTAATTTAAAGACCTTTGTCATTAATGTTCATTCATAATTAGCATGATGCCCTGGGGTGCTGCTATACTGCACTGGTATCATGTGGTACTGCACTGGTATCATGTGGTACTGCACTGGTATCATGAGATGCTGCTATGCTGCACTGGTATCATGGGGTGCTGCTATGCTGCACTGGTATCATGTGGTGCTGCTATGCTGTACTGGTATCATGTGGTGCTGCACTGGTATCATGTGGTGCTGCTATGCTGCACTGGTATCATGGGGTGCTGCTATGCTGCACTGGTATCATGGGGTGCTGCTATGCTGCACTGGTATCATGGGGTGCTGCTATGCTGCACTGGTATCATGTGGTGCTGCTATGCTGCACTGGTATCATGAGGTGCTGCTATGCTGCACTGTTATCATGTGGTGCTGCTATGCTGCACTGGTATCATGGGGTGCTGCTATGCTGCACTGGTATCATGTGGTGCTGCTATGCTGCACTGGTATCATGGGGTGCTGCTATGCTGCACTGGTATCATGGGGTGCTGCTATGCTGCACTGGTATCATGGGGTGCTGCTATGCTGCACTGGTATCATGTGGTGCTGCTATGCTGCACTGGTATCATGAGGTGCTGCTATGCTGCACTGTTATCATGTGGTGCTGCTATGCTGCACTGGTATCATGGGGTGCTGCTATGCTGCACTGGTATCATGTGGTGCTGCTATGCTGCACTAGTATCATGTGGTGCTGCACTGGTATCATGTGGTGCTGCTATGCTGCACTGGTATCATGGGGTGCTTCACTGGTATCATGGGGTGCTGCTATGCTGCACTGGTATCATGTGGTGCTGCACTGGTATCATGAGGTGCTGCTATGCTGCACTGGTATCATGTGGTGCTGCACTGGTATCATGTGGTGCTGCACTGGTATCATGGGGTGCTGCTATGCTGCACTGGTATCATAAGGTGCTGCTATGCTGCACTGGTATCATGTGGTGCTGCACTGGTATCATGAGG
The DNA here is from genome assembly GCA_949317995.1 of Acholoe squamosa. Taxonomy (NCBI): domain Eukaryota; kingdom Metazoa; phylum Annelida; class Polychaeta; order Phyllodocida; family Polynoidae; genus Acholoe; species Acholoe squamosa. The sequence goes on from OX439037.1 coordinate 92,261,982, forward strand.
TGCTGCTATGCTGCACTGGTATCATGTGGTGCTGCTATGCTGCACTGGTATCATGTGGTGCTGCACTGGTATCATGAGGTGCTGCTATGCTGCACTGGTATCATGTGGTGCTGCACTGGTATCATGTGGTGCTGCTATGCTGCACTGGTATCATGAGGTGCTGCTATGCTGCACTGGTATCATGTGGTGCTGCACTGGTATCATGTGGTGCTGCTATGCTGCACTAGTATCATGTGGTGCTGCACTGGTATCGTGAGGTGCTGCTATGCTGCACTGGTATCGTGTGGTGCTGCTATGCTGCACTGGTATCATGGGGTGTTGCTATACTGCACTGGTATCATGTGGTGCTGCACTGGTATCATGAGGTGCTGCTATGCTGCACTGGTATCATGTGGTGCTGCACTGGTATCATGTGGTGCTGCTATGCTGCACTAGTATCATGTGGTGCTGCACTGGTATCATGGGGTGCTGCTATAATGCACTGGTATCATGTGGTGCTGCTATGCTGCACTGGTATCATGTGGTGCTGCACTGGTATCATGAGGTGCTGCTATGCTGCACTGGTATCATGGGGTGCTGCTATGCTGCACTGGTATCATGGGGTGCTGCACTGGTATCATGTGGTGCTGCTATGCTGCACTAGTATCATGTGGTGCTGCACTGGTATCATGGGGTGCTGCTATAATGCACTGGTATCATGTGGTGCTGCTATGCTGCACTGGTATCATGTGGTGCTGCACTGGTATCATGAGGTGCTGCTATGCTGCACTGGTATCATGAGGTGCTGCTATGCTGCACTGGTATCATGGGGTGCTGCTATGCTGCACTTGTATCATGTGGTGCTGCACTGGTATCATGGGGTGCTGCTATGCTGCACTGGTATCATGAGGTGCTGCTATGCTGCACTGGTATTGTGTGGTGCTGCTATGCTGCACTTGTATCATGTGGTGCTGCTATGCTGCACTGGTATCATGTGGTGCTGCTATACTGCACTGGTATCATGTGGTGCTGCTATGCTGCACTGGTATCATGTGGTGCTGCCCTGGTATCATGTGATGCTGCTATGCTGCACTGGTATCATGTGGTACTGCACTGGTATCATGTGGTGCTGCTATGCTGCACTGGTATCATGTGGTGCTGCACTGGTATCATGTGGTGCTGCTATACTGCACTGGTATCATGTGGTGCTGCTATGCTGCACTGGTATCATGTGGTGCTGCTATGCTGCACTGGTATCATGAGGTGCTGCACTGGTATCATGAGGTGCTGCTATGCTGCACTGGTATTATGGGGTGCTGCTATGCTGCACTGGTATCATGTGGTGCTGCTATGCTGCACTGGTATCATGTGGTACTGCACTGGTATCATGTGGTGCTGCTATGCTGCACTGGTATCATGTGGTGCTGCACTGGTATCATGTGGTGCTGCTATACTGCACTGGTATCATGTGGTGCTGCTATGCTGCACTGGTATCATGTGGTGCTGCTATGCTGCACTGGTATCATGAGGTGCTGCACTGGTATCATGGGGTGCTGCTATGCTGCACTGGTATCATGGGGTGCTGCTATGCTGCACTGGTATCATGTGGTGCTGCTATGCTGCACTGGTATCATGAGGTGCTGCACTGGTATCATGAGGTGCTGCTATGCTGCACTGGTATCATGTGGTGCTGCACTGGTATCATGTGGTGCTGCTATGCTGCACTGGTATCATGTGGTGCTGCACTGGTATCATGAGGTGCTGCTATGCTGCACTGGTATCATGTGGTGCTGCTATGCTGCATTGGTATCATGGGGTGCTGCTATGCTGCACTGGTATCATGTGGTGCTGCACTGGTATCATGGGGTGCTGCTGTACTGCACTGGTATCATGTGGTGCTGCTATGCTGCACTGGTATCATGAGGTGCTGCACTGGTATCATGTGGTGCTGCTATGCTGCACTGGTATCATGTGGTGCTGCTATGGTGCACTGGTATCATGTGGTGCTGCTATGCTGCACTGGTATCATGAGGTACTGCACTGGTATCATGTGGTGCTGCTATGCTGCACTGGTATCATGTGGTGCTGCTATGCTGCACTGGTATCATGTGGTGCTGCTATGCTGCACTGGTATCATGTGGTGCTGCACTGGTATCATGTGGTGCTGCTATGCTGCACTGGTATCATGTGGTGTTGCACTGGTATCATGTGGTGCTGCTATGCTGCACTGGTATCATGGGGTGTTGCTATGCTGCACTGGTATCATGAGGTGCTGCTATGCTGCACTGGTATCATGAGGTGCTGCACTGGTATCATGGGGTGCTGCTGTACTGCACTGGTATCATGGGGTGCTGCTATACTGCACTGGTATCATGAGGTGCTGCACTGGTATCATGTGGTGCTGCTATGCTGCACTGGTATCATGAGGTGCTGCACTGGTATCATGGGGTGCTGCTGTACTGCACTGGTATCATGGGGTGCTGCTATACTGCACTGGTATCATGAGGTGCTGCACTGGTATCATGTGGTGCTGCTATGCTGCACTGGTATCATGGGGTGCTGCTATGCTGCACTGGTATCATGTGGTGCTGCACTGGTATCATGGGGTGCTGCTATACTGCACTGGTATCATGAGGTGCTGCACTGGTATCATGTGGTGCTGCTATGCTGCACTGGTATCATGGGGTGCTGCTATGCTGCACTGGTATCATGTGGTGCTGCACTGGTATCATGGGGTGCTGCTATGCTGCACTGGTATCATGTGGTGCTGCACTGGTATCATGTGGTGCTGCTGTACTGCACTGGTATCATGTGGTGCTGCTATATCTACATTATCAGTGTATCACTTTGTATCACTTTGTGTCATTTCTTAAATATTTACAAACTAATTTCAGTACAGACCCAATGCACCATTTGATCTTCTAGTAGAAGGGTTTGGCCAAAGGTTTTGATAAAGGTTTTCAGATCAACAACGAGATAAATATTTGCAGCAATCACTAGATGGTATTCAGTTATATTACATAATGAAGGAACCTGATATATCTTTCTACATTTCACCACTAATTTTTCCACTTTATGTAGGGGTTATTGTACGAGGACAGGCTTGTAAGTGATATATATAACACAGGGGGCCTTATGCACCCCATTCAAGACTGTCCAAGTATAGTAACCAGCTTAAACCTCAGTCTGTATGCAATATATAAGAGGTGTGAAATCCACTGTGATTTAAAGAGTCATATATTACACTGGTTATCCCAGTAGGCATTTATGTGTTGTGTGCCATGGTCCTGTTGCATTATTACCTAGCTATTCCATATAGAACTCTCTGTCTAATGTACCCTGCCTCCAGGCAATTTGAATTACAGCTCACACTGTTAAACCTATTTGAAAACGTAACGATAAATCCTGAAATAAGAGAAATAGGAGACAGCAAAATGTATGAAAAAAGGTTTTTATGGCTAAAACATCAATGATTTGAAACTGAGCCAGAACTTGATTTGACAATCCTTATCTCATCTTGTTAACTAAGTAGACAGTGTCTGGGAGGTTTTCTTAAAACTATAATTTCACCTCTTCACCATTCATGTCTACTTGTTTGTCACCTGCTATAGATACTCAATCAGTCCGCAACAATAGCAGGACCATGGATTAGAAAGGCTGTACTCGGAAACTGCCCTGAGGCAATCCATTAAAAGGTATGTTGTAACATAATGCTGATGAAATAAAAAATCATGGCCTAAGTCTTTAGGTGTTGTGTTGGACAGTAACAGCAGACAGCTGTGAATAGATCGAGAACTATCTCACAATGCCTTGAGGCTCCATGAAGCACTCCTCCCCTCTCTCTATCCAGAGACTCACATTAAATGGTGTGCTGCTATTTCAGAAACAATTTAAAGCAATTAGTCATAAAAGGAAATGAACTAGATGCTGATCGAATGACAGCTACCTTGCTGCAGGCTGTCAAGCTGTCGCAGATGTTTTATATTCCTTTAATATGAAACAAATGCTACACTCTTTAGTGTGGCCCCTTCAGGTAGTTAGAAGTATCAAACTGTATACTTTGTTTTCATTTGTATCTAATGACTTCAGATTTAATGTTTATGCTTCAGGGTGAAAATGTTGTATATATGTGCTCCCTACATTATTTCAACTGAAAGTGACATATTATGACATCTACTCATATGCTCTATACCGCTAAGCTGTGCTGAGCTGTGGACAGCCTCTGCTTAAGACATAGCCTTTAATTGTACCAAGCTCTTTTAACTGTCCAGTTGATAGCTTCTGTGGAGTAATTCAGTCAGCTATCTGCACCTGCTGTAGTTATCATCTTACTTTACAGGTTATGGGGCTCAGGGGCAATTCACTACTGTAAACCCACATGTATAGACTGTGGCTTTAATTTGTATACCAGGTCCCCAGCCTTACCAATGCAGTTGTGGCTAGGCTGACTTCTCTAGTATGCCTTCAAGTGTATTGCTTTAATACCTGAGCTTCCTTTTCCAATTTGTGTTGTTCAGATTTGAATCTTGACTATTATCATGTTATTATTCAAATTTCCATGAAGCTCTAAGGGAAATAATGCAGCTCAAACCGCTCCTAATCATGTGCTCTGTCCTCACCTCTTGCTTCTCCCTATTCCCCATGGTGTCTAGTCCACACTTCCAGCCCCTTGTTAGCTGCTATTGGCATGCTATTGGGCTTATATGGATTTGCCAGGGGTTGTAATGTAGGGTGCTGCCCTGTCAGTTTGCCATTCAACTGGTACATGTCTCACTCTGTGGTTAGTGACAAAAAAGGCAGTAATTTGGTAACATTCCCACTCTCCTGTACTATCTATCCCCCTTCTGGATAGGTAGATCTTTACATCAGGACACATTGAAGGAGAATTCACAAACAAAAAGGTGTAAGTCTTTGTTAGTGAGGAAAGGAGGTATTTTGTGTAATGTGGGCACCCAATAATGGCTTCCTACTGCAGGAAGGGGCTCTGTGAGGTATTTGTCTGTGAAGCTATCAGGTGGAATATAACTGACTGTGAACGTCTGAGGTCTGTACAATGATTTTAGAAAGTGAATTAATCAGCTTTTCATAGCTTCTGGGCCAGTGGGATGAAGTCAGTAGTTTGGTAGGCTGGGTCTTGTTAATCGGTATTTCTGCCATATGTTTATGATGTTCCACAGGTTTCTATAGACACAACAGGACCTGTATGATGTATTCAGGGGGTAGAAAATATAGTTTTGGGTGGTGGTGTAGGTGGTGTGAAGTGTGGCAAATATGTTGAAAGGAGAGAAAAATGTGGATAAAGTAACACACCAGTAATTATCTTGCAAGCTCTGTGTTAAGGGTCATTGGAGACACCATGTCCCAAGACAAATACTGGGTGTCATGACCAGTCCCTCCGGATCCAGGCCTCAAGCCTTGGTAATAGGGTAACAGGGTCATCTTGCCCCGCAGAAAGGGATGCCTTCATGAATAATGGCATGACACTGTTACATATGGTCATTTTTTTACCAGGACCATCTTCCACATGTCTCATTACTTCAAAGCGTTCTGTACAACATTACTCTACATTATATGGGCGCGATGCTAGGATGTGCCACTACACAAGGTGGGGAGAGAGGCAATATTTCTGTTAATGTGGCTGTCTTACTCTATATACAAAGGTTTGAATGGTAGCAGGGTATCAGTCTGATATATACATGAGTGGAAGATAGGAAGGTCATGCATCCACACACCCTGAATGCATCTGAATAAACCAGGTCTGCGTTAGCCGTGTGGATGTGAATGTGGGGAGGAGGGAGTGTGTAGGTGTGAATGTGGGTGTAGTGAGTACAGTGTATGGATGGTAAGATGATGGTTATGTTAGGATTACCCCGGGTGCCTCACGTCTCCATCAGATATCCATCTGTGGGTGTGTATGTCGGTGGGTGAATGGAGGGGAGTGTGTGTATGGGTGTTTGTAAGATGGTGGGTTGAGGGTTGCATTGGGTGCCCGACGTCTCCATCATTTGTCAATTGGGGTAATCCAGAGTAACAATGAGGACTTGGGGAGGCATCACATGACCTCCATGTGACCTGACTGTGGAATGAGGCACATCAGAGAATCTACCACTAGATTTGAAATACATAATTCATCACCAACGTTACCCTGGTTGTATCTAGATGTATTCTGTATACAAATTTATATGATTTCTACACACTTAACAGATGACTCATTCACAGCACAGTCTTCAATGGCATTGCCTCCTAATCATATCATCAGATTATGAAATGTATCAATGGGAAGGCAACTCACAAAAGCCTCAATATAGATATCAACGGTCAGGAATGCTAAAACAAACAAATCCAATCAACATCAGTCATGAACTGATCCTTGCTGCCTTATCTTACTGGGTTATAACATATGGACTTTGATATCTTTATATACTCTAATTTAATGGTTCCAATCGTATTGGTTTGAGCTTGAACATATAAACTGTCATATTGTAATATTAAAAATTCATTTCTCCTCATTTAAGAAAAGGTTGTGCACACATTAAAAGCATGTTACTTGTTTCTTAAAATATCACTAATGACATCTTGTTATACATGTAAACACAATGTGTAATATGGATGGAGATATTTCATGATTTTCCTAGTGAAACAGTCATTGCCATGTGTAGCTTATAGTGTGGGTCTGTTGTACTGGAGGCTGTGCCCTTTGTGGGTCTCCTAGATCTAGGTGGGAGGGAGACCTCTTCAACAGGCCCCTGACTACGTAAGGTCTTTGTGTGTTGTTCTGCCAGCTTGACTGATAAGACCTTGATGTGTGGGGTAGACCTCACTGACGTGTGGGAGACCTCACTGACGTGTGGGAGACCTCACTGACGTGTGGGAGACCTCTCTGACGTGTGGGAGACCTCACTGACGTGTGGGAGACCTCACTGACGTGTGGGAGACCTCACTGACGTGTGGGAGACCTCTCTGACGTGTGGGAGACCTCACTGACGTGTGGGAGACCTCACTGACGTGTGGGAGACCTCACTGACATGTGGGAGACCTCACTGACGTTTGGGAGACCTCACTGACGTTTGGGAGACCTCACTGACGTGTGGGAGACCTCACTGACGTGTGGGAGACCTCACTGACGTGTGGGAGACCTCACTGACGTGTGGGAGACCTCACTGACGTGTGGGAGATCTCACTGATCGTGTGGGAGATCTCATTGATGTGTGGGAGATCTCACTGATGTGTGGGAGATATCACTGGTATGTGGGAGATCTCACTGGTATGTGGGAGATCTCACTGGTATGTGGGAGATCTCACTGGTATGTGGGAGATCTCACTGGTATGTGGGAGATCTCGCTGGTGACCTTTGTGGGCATGGTGTCAAGGTCACTGGGTGGGTGGAGTGGGTTTTACTGTGTGTATGATTGTTTTTAGTAATGTTGCCAGCTTAATTTTCAGGAGAGCATTGGGTAATTTGGGATCTTAGTAGGATGTTCTCCACCACTTTGTCATACTAGTAATTATGCATAATCAAGTTGTCATATGAGAAATATCATAAGACTAGTGGTATATAGTGTAAATACATTAAGCTCTCATAAAATAGTGTTATTTCCAGTTGTCACTGGTTTATTCAGCTTTAGGCAACATGTAAGAAATATCAATCATACAGTAGTTAGTATGTAGGTAATTTGTACATACAGTAAATATACAGTAAGTTATAAAGTATAATGTTCTGTTCCACTCCACCTGTGAGGTAATAATAATACAATGTCCAGCATAGTTCTAGGTGGGTTCCCACACCTAGCTCCTGACCTGCTGCTTTAGAGGAATAATGTAATAATGAATAACTTTACCCTCTGGTGGAAGTCTTGAGGAAGATACCCTCTAGCCACTAATGATAGAAACCAATGCCTGTCTAGCATAGTTTCACCATAGTGCAGTGGTATAGCAGGTAGCAGGAGATGACTGGAGATGTTACCTCTAGAGCGATTCTTGGTGTTCTGATTTCTAGGAGGTGCAGCCAGGCTATTTGTAGCAAATCTTGGAAAAGCACCTCAGACTGACTGGGGCCAGTGGCATCTGCCTAACTCTGCAATTGTTAGAGGGGAGTCTTTCATGTGTCACTGGGTGCACAAAGGACCCCCATGGGCGCCGCTGTGTCCCCCATTGTCTTGGTCGGTTGTGTAACTTCAAACCCCCATATCTCGGAAGTTTACGCCGTTACAACCGCCATTTTGTGCATGCGCGGAGTTGAATATGCCAAGTTTAAACTGCCTGCTTGATAGGCACGTAACTCACGCTGGTTTGTCTGTAGTGCACTCGGAGGTCAATTCAGTCTCCCTGGCGTAACTTCCTTAATAATGGAAGTTCCGCCTTGATCTTGGGCTCATTTTGACCGTCTAATTATGGGCTTTCCATAAATGCTTTGATATTTGACCTAGGTCGCTCAGGAGCGATGCTAGAGCGACCGGACGGTTATGGCATCATGCTTATGTAACCCATTGTTCAGTTATTAGAGTGCTCAGACACTCATGACGGTGTCAGCGGTGCTCAGGCACCCGTGACGGCCGGTTGCATTCACTTACAACTTATTAGTTTGTGCACTGAACCATGAGGTCGCACACTGAGACCCTCATTTTTTTTATATTGTGCAGTGAACCATTAGGTCGGAGCCTTTGATGTCATAAAAGTCTGTTGTAACTGACCTGGCTGGTGTGCAGTGGGGCATGAACGCTCTTATACAAAGTTTGAGTGCTCTTATAGCTCTAAGAACCAACCTATGTATTAATTTCATAGATATTCTTTGATTAATACAATAATATGTTAGAATTTATGGAATAATAAAATGGTATATCATAGTAGCTTATAGTTTTAAGCATTCGTTAAATCTGCAGCAGCCACTTCTTGCTGCTGTCGGAATCATCCTGACAGCTTTACACATTATTCTACTCACTGTGTAACATGGCTGTCATTTCTATATCATGTCAATGAAAAAAGGTGGTTTATGTGGTGCAAGTAGGAAACATGGATTTTATAGGGAAGATAAATGAGATACTGATATAGATGTAAGTACAATGGGTAGCCTAACGCAAGGAGGAACAGGTATTTTCTTCCTGGTGCAGTAAATTGAACAGCATCTCCATTGTATAAATTGAGTCCGAAATGATACAGTAAACTCAACAGGTGGGCTCACACTGCGAAAGATCAATCCTGATAACCCACTACTGGTGTATCTCCTCTCATTCACCAATATAGTGTCTTTAACAGGCTCGGGAAATGCTGATAATAAGACAGCACAGGGGATTATGCAACCACCAGCATTTAAGCTGGTGATAGCCTGGGCTGATAAAAGGCTGTTTAAACTCCAAACAAATTCAAATTTAGTAGTACGATGAGATTAGAACACTATTTACAATGCTAAGCTCCTGCAGCAGGAGTTTATGGAGGAGTAGAGACAAAGTTAACAATCATCAAATGCTCTCAAACATCACTGCCTCCAATCACATGACAGAGTGAACCTGACTAATCAACATTTATCATCAATCTCACTGTTCCCAACATTTTATTATATTTACACCAATCTGTGCTAGATTCACAATTACCTGGAACAGAGCTTTACCAAATCTTCCAGCTCAGAGAAATGTTTAGAGTGGAAATAACAAAGGCTAAATAGCAGCAGGAGTTCAGCGTTAATAGAAGACATGTGGTGACAATACCTAAACTCTCAATAAGCAGCCCCTGTGCACCATCAATTCACATGTTCATTCTACAGCATAATCTGCCAGTTAGAGTAAAACGCAGCTTCATAAAGACCTTCTGTATCGGAGCAATATTTAGAATAAAAAAAAATGATGGTAAGGCTGCAAAAGGGCAATGGAAAGCTAACAGAGCAGAGCAACAGGAAGTGGCATGGTACGGGTGTGAAAGGTGCCAGGGGGCAGGCAGACAGAGAAATACACTGACCGAGACAAAATAGTGATTGTGAAAGGAGGCACAATGAAAAGTTGGCTGAGTGATAATATGTAAAAGTTGCACGATAAGTAAAGCTGTGCTTATAGATCCATGACTGAGGGTGCCTCAGGGCCAGGTGTTATGGTGATATATTATGGTGTAGTCTGACACCTACACCCTGAGGGAACCTACAAAGCTGGAAACACAATGTATCCTAGAACAAAGCAGTACTCAGTCTAAAAACAACAACTTCAGCTTTGTGGCAAAGACTCTCACTCACACTGCTTCCCTAATATCAATGACTTTCAAATATATATAGGTAAGCATTTGCGGTTTGTTATAAGTCATCATTGTTGTCAGCTCCTATCTCACTAACACTAATGTTAACACAATGGTCGGTTGCAAATAGTTCATGGTGCAGTAACTATAATTGTGGTACAGTGCAGTAACTATAATTGTGGTACAGTGTACAGTGCAGTAACTATAATTGTGGTACAGTGTACAGTGCAGTAACTATAATTGTGGTACAGTACAGTAACTATAATTGTGGTACAGTACAGTAACTATAATTGTGGTACAGTGTACAGTGCAGTAACTATAATTGTGGTACAGTGTACAGTGCAGTAACTATAATTGTGGTACAGTGTACAGTGCAGTAACTATAATTGTGGTACAGTACAGTAACTATAATTGTGGTACAATGCAGTAACTATAATTGTGGTACAATGTACAGTGCAGTAACTATAATTGTGGTACAGTGCAGTAACTATAATTGTGGTACAATGTACAGTGCAGTAACTATAATTGTGGTACAGTGCACAGTACAGTAACTATAATTGTGGTACAATGTACAGTGCAGTAACTATAATTGTGGTACAGTGCACAGTACAGTAACTATAATTGTGGTACAATGTACAGTGCAGTAACTATAATTGTGGTACAGTACAGTAACTATAATTGTGGTACAGTGCAGTAACTATAATTGTGGTACAGTGTACAGTGCAGTAACTATAATTGTGGTACAGTGCAGTAACTATAATTGTGGTACAGTGCACAGTGCAGTAACTATAATTGTGGTACAGTGCAGTAACTATAATTGTGGTACAGTGCAGTAACTATAATTGTGGTACAATGTACAGTGCAGTAACTATAATTGTGGTACAATGTACAGTGCAGTAACTATAATTGTGGTACAGTGCAGTAACTATAATTGTTGTACAGTGCAGTAACTATAATTGTGGTACAGTGCAGTAACTATAATTGTGGTTCAGTGCAGTAACTATAATTGTGGTACAGTGCAGTAACTATAATTGAGGTACAATGTACAGTACAGTAACTATAATTGTGGTACAGTGCAGTAACTATAATTGTTGTACAGTACAGTAACTATAATTGTGGTACAATGCAGTTACTATAATTGTGGTACAGTGCAGTAACTATAATTGTGGAACAGTGCACAGTGCAGTAACTATAATTGTGGTACAGTGTACAGTGCAGTAACTATAATTGTGGAACAGTGCAGTAACTATAATTGAGGTACAATGCAGTAACTATAATTGTGGTACAGTGTACAGTGCAGTAACTATAATTGTGGAACAGTGCAGTAACTATAATTGAGGTACAATGCAGTAACTATAATTGTGGTACAGTGTACAGTGCAGTAACTATAATTGTGGAACAGTGCAGTAACTATAATTGAGGTACAATGCAGTAACTATAATTGTGGTACAGTGTACAGTGCAGTAACTATAATTGTGGTACAGTGCAGTTACTATAATTGTGGTACAGTGCACAGTGCAGTAACTATAATTGAGGTACAATGTACAGTACAGTAACTATAATTGTGGTACAGTGCAGTAACTATAATTGTTGTACAGTGCAGTAACTATAATTGTGGTACAGTGCACAGTGCAGTAACTATAATTGTGGTACAGTGTACAGTGCAGTAACTATAATTGTGGTACAATGTACAGTGCAGTAACTATAATTGTGGTACAGTGTACAGTGCAGTAACTATAATTGTGGTACAGTGTACAGTGCAGTAACTATAATTGTGGTACAATGTACAGTGCAGTAACTATAATTGTGGTACAGTGCACAGTACAGTAACTATAATTGTGGTACAATGTACAGTGCAGTAACTATAATTGTGGTGCAGTACAGTAACTAAAATTGTGGTACCGTCCAGAGTACAAAACCTATTCTAAGGAATGAACACTTTTTTTTGTGAATTGCCCATATGTAATTGCTATTATACCTATTCATGACTTGAATACCTTAAACATATCCTATAAGCTAGCTAGTACTATTTAGTTCATAACTTGCCCTGAATTGTGTAATGGATTGCTGTGGTGCTTCTTATCATGTTTACCAGGTCCTTTTTAAGGGGTTGGAAAGCTCTAATTCACAAGAATAAGTTTGAATCCACCCTAAATGGTGAGAATGAGAGTGACCAAAGATTTGGAAAGGATTTTGTTGGAGGTGGTATTCCCAAAATGGAACTGACTGACCTCAGGGAATCAATTCCCTGTTGGGTTGCCAAAAGATAATTGGTCATAGAAGTAGTTTAGGAGTGGTCAGGAACTGGTGAATGCTTCCTAATTGAGAACCAATTCCCAGCCAGATCCTTTCTCCAATTCCCTGGCCTTTTGACTATGGGAAGCATTCAGGTGGAATTAATCATGGAACCAGTTCCTCAACTTTTGCAATGCAGTCTAATTCAGAGTAAGTCAATTCCATTACAGTATAAGGTGGGAATTGGTCTCCCTGGGTGGAGAATCGGGAGGAACTGGAAGATGCATTAGTTACAGTGAGAATTGAATTCCAAATCTTTTCGCAACAGCCTGCAGACCCACCACTAGTAGGTGAAGTAAATCCTCTTTAGAGACTGGGAAGGTCTTAGTCCCTAAGACTAACTGAAGAGACCCGAAATGGGGATTTTGGAGGGGGTTCCCATCTTTCAAACCCACCACTTGTAGGCTAAATAACAACTCTGGGTTTGTTTGATCTCATTATGAGACATGATTGTGGACATGTAGGACATTTGTATCTTCCCCCTTATACTGTATTAAGAGAGAAGCTGAGAGCAATTGGATTTTAAGTATTTATTATCATGCACCAACCTAGACCAGGCCCTCACCTCAGGTTTAATCATGTTTTAGTTTTATTTGTCTGGTGTATCCAAACATACCACCTGTACAGACCAATGAAGGCCGAGTATAGAACTGCACAAATTGGCTTTCTTTCTTCTCCCAGAGCAGTCCACTGCGGAATCACTATGAGTGGTTTATTTGGTACAATTGTGCCATTAGGCGGTGCATGCATGTACTTCTACATTTATAGTTCCAATGTTCTGCACACAGACTGTTTAGGCATCTTATGGGTCAGGTCAGGCTTCCTTTTTGGCATATGCCCAGAAGTACTCAATGCCCATTCTACTTAGGTAAGGTCTTACATGTCAATGTGTCATCAGCATAGCTGAAGTGTCCAATAGGAAAGTTTTGTTGTGATTTTGACCATGAAAATTCATTTTTTAATTGATTCATTCTCTTAATATGTAGTGATTTGTAAAGACTTCCTGAAAGAAATACTGTAGCAGGAAGGAATGTAATGACAAAAAGCAGTGACAGAAAGGTAAATTACTAATTGAATGAAAATCTCTCCGGGAATGGATTAAAAGAAGTCGAATGCATAATGCTTCAATTCATTGAGACAGAGTGGGTGTTAGTGTGTGTCAAATCAGAATGATGGATGATGACATGGTATGAACTGAAAATGATTTCTGGATTATTAGACATCTGCATATTAGTACTCAGAAGTAGAAGTATATTGACAAGGGCTAAAAAGTGTGTGTGTGTGTGTCAAGGTGGTTTTATATTTCAATGCTCACTCCAAATTTGAAATTATTCAACATTTGGGGAAAAAATGAATAATGAATTTTTATTAAATCATTTTCGACCCCTAGAAGTGAAATGATTCTTGCCAGGAGACAGGAAATAAAAGTTTTATTTCCTACTCAACAAGAGCATCTTAATATCACCAAGAATTTAAATGTCTAAACACTGTTCACCTCATAAAAGTCCAAGGTACTCCGCCATCGGATTTTAATAGGTTCTATGGGTAGTGTGGACAAAGATAAAGTCTCAGTTAAAGTTTAATTACACCAGACATCTGACCTCAGGGACCTGCAGTACCTTTAAAGGACAGATATCCTAAATTAAAGATTAATTACATCGGAGCCCTGGCCCTTCCTGACAGACCTGAAATTCACATCACAGGATCTGCATGCGCAGATATTTTGAACAATCGCTGTCAGTTCAATTATTACAGGAATTCACTAAAAAGAACAACCTGGTTATTTGCTAAAGTCACAGTGACAATGTCTCATTTGACGTAACAGAGCAAATTGTTGTATTGTTCAGAACTGGATCTGAGTTCTGAACAGCCCCAGTGAGTTGATGGTTGCCTACACGGTCAGACTGCCGCAAGCTATTTACAGTACATTGCTTTTATTTTTGGAAACAGTAGTAGCAGCTGTTGGTACAAATATAATGACCCTACAGTAGCTTGCCCAATACCCAGTAAGCTACTGCACATTTACAATCGGAGCTAAGAGTGTATAGAAAGATAAAACACCTGAACTTCAATGGAAGTGATATACACTGCTTCAATCAGGGCCCCTGAAAACAACTTTGGTGTGTGCGCTTCTGACTAAGGCTGCAATTTTCCTGTAGTGCCGCTACTGTGTATGTGTGAAGGGCGGCCATGATGTAAAGTCTTCAAGATTTGCAAGGTTCCCTTGTCCACTGCACTGGTGCATAGTGACAAATATTAGGTTGATCAAAGCATGCTCTTATATAATGTTTAAATATTCATTAAAAAAAAAATCAGCAACATCCACTTCTTGCTGCTGTCAAATTTCAGTCTGTCTGACACTCTCAGACATCACTCTGCTTATTCAGATTTATGGGTGCTATCATGACCAGACAAATATGATGGTTCCAATGTCACAAGGAGGAAAAGTTAATCTTAACGTAAAACTCATGTCATTATTGATGATAGTGGTGGAATAATGAATGTCATATGCATCTTATAGGTTGAATTGTTCAGTAAATCACTAGGAACTTTGTTTTTGCTGCTGTTATGATTTAACAGTCTGTTTGACCGCGTCAATTATCAAGACTGTTTATAACAACAGAACTGCTGCAGGAGTTCTAAGGCTCTCCATCAAAGACTCTCACACATCAATAACTAGAATCA
This sequence comes from Acholoe squamosa, assembly GCA_949317995.1. Lineage (NCBI taxonomy): Eukaryota > Metazoa > Annelida > Polychaeta > Phyllodocida > Polynoidae > Acholoe > Acholoe squamosa. The sequence goes on from OX439037.1 coordinate 92,277,156, forward strand.
CACGTCATAATGAACCTGACTAATTAATGTTTGACATCAATCACACTGCTACCAATCTAGTCAATAGTATTCTGCATTTACACCAATATCTGCAAGATAAGAAGTTGGTGTCAAACACAGCTTCATAAGAATCTTATGTTTTAGAGCAATATTCAGAGAAGAAATGAGGAGAATCTTTCACACAGTTGGTGATGGAAACCTAGCAGGTGGATGATTGAGCAAAAACACAGACAGACACAGACATGAAGTTGTACTGTTTGGGATTGCTTCCAAAATAGATCTGCGGATCAGAAATCCTCTGTAGCCTGCAAACAGGAGCCCACAATGCCTAGAGGTACAGTGGTAATCTGTGGTCACATGGCTCAGTGTAAGGTTGCTGATTGGCTAGATGTGTGTCAGTAAAGGTCAAATGTTAGGGCAGGTCAGTGACACCCAGTGTAACCATAGGGTACCTACTGGCAACTACAGGTACTAGAAATGTAAGCCGATTTGTATCTTTCCTTTACAATTAGTATATTTGTATCGTAAGCTATTATAAAGCTAATGGTATCAAGGTATGGCTTAAAGTCATTGTTCTAGCTGGTTGCATTAGAAATGACATCTTCTGCAGGACTGTAAGATGGTGAGCAATACACATGCATCCCTGTCAATCAACAGTTACATCAATGACTATAGAACCTTCAAGCCCATTTACAGAATAGCTATACACAAGCTAAATATGCACAATTTTCCCCGTTTATACTACAGAAGTTTATCTGCCTCAGTTTTAACTGCTATGTTTCAAACCCATTTCAAAATCAAATTCATTACATAAACCATTTTTTTAGGGACATTACACCCTAAAATGTGAACCATGAAGAGGATCTCTGGAGGCGTGAGAGTGATGGATTGGATTCCACACAATCGAATCAATGAGTTAACGTTTTAGTTCCTGTTGTTCAAAGCTTGAGGTCACATGACACAAAGGGCTCTTAAAGAGATCTTTGATTAATTCAACAGGAATATAATTGAATTGCCTAAAAATGAATTAAATGGAAAAATCACTGTCATAGATCTGATGTTCTTGCACTGCATCTAAACACCCCCACCTTAAGTATCTTTTTACCTCCGATTGTGATGTGTTTAGTTAATACTGACACACCCACACACACACCATGTTAGAATTCAATTAAACAAACAGAACCATTTGTCAAATATCATGAATCTCCACAATTTCCCTCTTTTTGTGCATGCAGATATTATATACCTATTAATATAGAGACAGTCATTTAGAAATATAGAACGGCTGACACCTTTGTCTTTTTGCCTCTGATTGTTCTGGAGTTACTGCATGGTTGTTGACATTTGGATCAGTTTCACCTCACATTACCAAACAAGCCAAGCACTTAAGGACAAATGGATTACACAGTGGGTGGTTAAGGTTCTGTGTGTGACCGTTGCAAAGGGAGCAACGACTTTAACAGACCCTCCAAACATGATTAGAGTAGATTCATCAGTCTTTGTCTTAGGCTCCCTATGGGAGAGGATTTCCTTGTTTCCCCATAATGTACCTGAATGGAGATTTATCTCAGTGAAAAAGTGTGGACACAAACAGTGTGAAATAGACAAAGTGTGTATAGAAAGATAAAACACCTGAACTTCAATGTAAGTATTATACTCTGCTTCAATCAGGGCACCCTGTCTGTTTCCTTCTCTGTTTGTCTCTCTGTCCTCTGTCTTTGTCTCTATTTCTTTCTCCTTCTCGCTGGCCCATCAGTCAGACTTCACAAATTCTATCTACAGTCCCCTATAACAGACATGTTTATTAGTGTCCATGAGGCAGGGTACGGTACTGCATACAGATGGGGAGGGTTGGACACCTGCTGGTGTCATTATTGCCTTTTACATCATCTGCTGGCATGAAAGGTGCAGGGGTCTATCAATTTAGGGACACGATCAGGTGCTACTCATTTATATTTGATATATAGATCTGTCCTTTCTTCCTGTTATCATCCAATTAGATAGGCATTTACTTAGGCAGCCTGTCTTTCCATCAGACATCCCCATGTTTGTTACCCGTTAGATAACTATACCCATTGCAGGATGCACAGTGATATGGTAGTTCAGCCATGTTATTGTACTAGTGATGTAGGTAGTCTCAATAAAACACCAACCTAACATGTTTCTGATTAGCCAGTAACAAAGGAAACCTTGTAAGTAATTTGTCATCCATATGTCCTCTCTGACTTACACTATATAAACCATGGTAGAAACATCCAGTAGGAGGGCCTATAACTATATCAGTATAATTATCCAGCATTTCACCTCCATGTTTAGTGCAGACAGTGCAAAGCACTATATCTCAACTAATAGCCTGATATGCCATGAGGAGCTCATGTGACTGGCATTATCAAGATTCTCATATATTTCTATTCAGATATCAGAAAATTCTTCAAGGCATAACTTTATGAATATTTCCTGCAAGATTGCTTATTTAGCTATCCGAAACTTTTCTACAAGATCATACATCATTGTTTAGGCTAATATCACATTGTGCTCCTCCCAGAGGTCTTCAAGGGATGAATTCTAATGAGACTAATTGGTGACGGTGTGATACTGTTTTCAAAGGTTCCCTAGGCTGAGGTATACAAACACTGCAGGATAAATGGTGAGGGCAGAGTCTGTGAGGCTGTTTGTGGATGAAGATTGAAACTCCTGCTGTGTCTGGAATGATATTCTCAGATAGCCCAAATAGTAGATAGTTAAAGGTGTTCTGTTTGGTGGCTAGTTCAAGGTTTATTGACAAGGCTTGCATCAATTTCAGGTGCTTACATCGATGTTGCCATTCACATAGAATTCACAAAAGGGTTAAACTACCTGCCATTTAAACCACCCACTCATCACAATTCTATTCTGGACTTTGGATCACTTCTGTCATATACTATGGTTAAAACATTGCCAAAGGGAACTTCTCACGTTACCAGAAAAGTAATCTCATATGAAAAGGAAAATATCATGTTAAGTCAAAACACTGTGGCTGCCTGTTCAAATGCCGGCCAACAGCACTAATTTAAAGTTTGATCTCCTACAGATTAAGGGAGGTGGTTATGTATCAAAGATATCTAAAAACCAGGTCCTTTTTTTAAATTAAAAGTGTTTAGCAATGCCAGCAAAAGAGAAAACATGTTCCTAGGGTATCACAATTTCAGATTCATCATGACCAAATAAAGAAAAAAAACAAATCAAAGTAATAAGATCCTACATGTTTGTGATGATGACAAATACAAGTGCACACAGGGCTCCCATTCCCTGGTCTTACTGTCATTGTTGTCAGAGGACATTCTATAAAGCTTATGGCCATCGGGGGACTGCCTGACCCAATATGACCATAACAAGACATAAACAAGCCTATCTGCTAATACCAATAAGGTAATATGACTGCACATACACTGTGTATACATGTATCCAATATCTGTGTTGTATGTTTGGTCAGATTTCCTCAAAGCAGAACTGAGTGGAATCCTGCTTCAAGTCTATAAAGTGAACAAACATTTACTTTTGAGTAATTTTAGTGGACATCTCGATCTATTTCTTGTTCTGTAGGTAAAAGAAACGGTGTCATCCTTGGCTGTCTTTAACAAAAACTACTTATTGTTAAAGGGTCTGATGCCACTTTAATGGCATCACAGTGTAGAATGGCGCCATGGAAAATGGGATCCAGTTTCTCCATGATCCTGTAAATAATTGGTCTTCACATACAGTGCGTTGTATGCTTAAAATTGGAACACAGATATTTTAACCACCCCTGCCCCACTGGAATTCAGAGAGGACATTGATGGCAAGTACAGTGGCAGAGGACTCATATAGAGAAGTAGATCGAGTACAGTGGCAGAGGACTCATATGGAGAAGTAGATCAAGTACAGTGGCAGAGGACTCATATGGAGAAGTAGATCAAGTACAGTGGCAGAGGACACATATGCAGAGGTAGATCAAGTACAGTGGCAGAGGACACATGTAGAGAAATAGATCAAGTACAGTGGCAGAGGACTCATATGGAGAAGTAGATCAAGTACAGTGGCAGAGGATTCATATGGAGAGGTAGATCAAGTACAGTGGCAGAGGACTCATATGGAGAAGTAGATCAAGTACAGTGGCAGAGGACACATGTAGAGAAATAGATCAAGTACAGTGGCAGAGGACTCATATGGAGAAGTAGATAGGTTCTATCTTGGTACTATGTGAAGAGAGAGAGAAGGCGGTACAACAGCTGTATTCTGATTGCTATAAGCCTCACACATAAAGGTATTCAGTGTCTGGCAGCAATAAAAATGCAACCAAACTGCCTCTCTGATCCCCCCACATACTTACACAATTTTAACACTAACCCCTTTTATATGTCCTCCACATTTTGATAGCCTCAGCTCCTGCCCTGTTCTTAATCTCACTCCAGGATGGACATAACCTGCCAACACCTCCTCATTAACAGTACTGGTTACTGAAATGTATCTAGTTCATGAATTGAGGAGTTCAAGTATGGTGAAATGAGAAATGTCTTGTCATGAAACAGTTTCCCAGGGAGGTAATTCCTGTCATCATTATTAAATGGGGGAAGTGTGTAGGTTACAGCGAGTGATGGTGATGAAATAATGTATTAAGGCATGTTTCAGTTAGAAACCTCCCGTGGCCTCATGTTGTGATAAGTAGAGAACTCAACCACTTTTACTTTATGACTGTATTGTATCTTATACCATATATAACATCCATTATCGCTCATTATACTGTACTCGCCTATAATGTATGCAGTAGTACCACACCCTGCCACTAGGGATGGTACACCTGATGGTCATTGTGTATACACAGCCAGGTGCTAGTAAACCTGCCAGCATTACCAACTAGCTACTCACTGAGTTACCATCTAACCAGCTTGTACTTTGTACAAGAAAGCTATCATCAATTATTCACTAAGTGCCAACTTCTGGTTATCACTATTTTCATGTTATTGTCTAAATAACCCAATAGCTTGATATGATAATGTCACCTCATGTTTGGTCATCATCCAGAATTCAGTATATAATTTCGTCATGATGCTATTTGCAGCCATTTAATGCCTCATCAATTACACAGCTCATATGGAGCCTCTAGGTAGTTGTTTGTCACTTAGTACCCAATGACATAGATCCTATAACTTTGGTAGTAAGAAGAAGGGAGTATGACATATAACAGTCAGCATGACAGTGAGGGGAAGCCCCGATTACTCTAATTTGGGCTAGCAGCTGTGTCTGCAGGCTGGAAATAGACAGTTCTATTTCAGAAATACCTTCATCTCCTGTGCAGATATACAAGGACCGGATGTTGAGAGGAGAAGCCCTGTTTGATTATCAATTTATCTGATAGTAGCCTCCTACAGCCTGATAGTGTATGGCTCTATCTATTTATCAAAGGCTGCAGTTCTTCCAACAACCTGCATGCTGCTTAAGAACTATTTTGGCCATGTATTTATAGCTCTGTGTCATTTCATCCTTCTAAATTGTGAATGTAATTCCATGTGGTGTTGATTTTAGACTACAATGTGTAAACAGTGAATCTGCTTCTAAATGGTGGCCCTAACACAATGTCATTGCAGCTAACTGGCAGGATTTAGTTTATAAAGGGCTAAATGAGTGATTTACATTATTCTGAGAGCTAACAAAATCTGTGATATATTAAAAATGGGTGCTTTTGAGCTTTGCACAAATTGTGAATATTTTTGGTCAACTCCTGTTATGCACCTAACCTTCCTGACAGTGGTTTAGCCTGTCACTGCCCTTTACCATTAGGGTTTGGATCATGTTATCAATAACTACAAACTCAACATTACAGTACACTGCAGATGGTCAGTTTTCCATGGTAACCCTTGTAAAGTGAGGGTAGAGATATCTGAGAAATCATCAATTCAGGTGTTTTCTTAAGGTATGGATTAAATGTTTGCAAACTTTTGTTTCTACCCACATTGACTTTTTCTAAATCTCTTTGAACTGTCATGCACACACTAAAGAATCTAAATACTGTATTTACCTAAAGGGGATACACAGACATACATGCTTTGTAAGACATGGTGTGGTAGTCAGTCTACTAGGGACATCTAGACAAGACAAGGACCACTAGACAAGACTCTGGCATGTATTATGTTTCATTTAGCTCTCAGAGTTAGACATAGTACTTTCATACCTTCTTCTGTTATGGAGAGGACTTGACATTGCTGCCAGTATATTCATGAGATGATGCAGCTTTCAGTGCTCAGAAAGAAGTCTGGTATATGACAACCAAACTCTATGCGTTTGATTGCTGATGATCGGTGAGGGAGAATTATCTAGGCCATATGTTTAACATTACTAAGCCACAACTTCAGGCAATAGAATTGACAAAATATTTACTCAAAAAACTGCTACCACTGCCCAAGTGTACCAGACATATTCAGATTTTGTGGAAAATGGCGGCAGTTTGCCATGTGACAGTGAGGTAATGTTTACACAGCTCTTATACACAGCTATCACTGTCCCCCATCTAATCACCTGTGACAACTCTAACTGCCGCCTAGTGGTGTTGTATCACACTACTGTAAAAGAAGTCTGCCAACAGTACAATACCAGTGTATTATTATCATTGTGTGTGAGTCTCTGTTATAGGAAAATGCGGTTCAAAAAATACAAAAGTTTACACATTACATGAAGGGATTCTCAGGCAGCAGGGACCTGTTTCTACCACTGGCTGAGTGGATAAGGGCTGTAAAAGTAAATCACCATGTGGTGATACAAGGTGTATGTGGCAAGCTATGGTTAAAAATTGTTTTTGTGACAGCAAACTTACATAACAAAGTTTAACAGTATTTTTTTATGCTCATTTCCAGCCCATTGTTCATCTGCATAGTGAATTTAGTCCTACTTACAGAGAAAGTTAAATATCTGTTTTAGTAATTTCAGCACCTGTTTGTTAAAACCCTCAGTGGTAATGTCATCACTTATTCCATAACACCTTCATCTTGATTTCAAAGTAAAGCTTGGTCCTCTCTCCTTCTTCACAGCAGATTTGCTAATGAAACAGTATTTGGTTCACAGCGAGTTCAGCCATTAATTTGATTTCTGGTTCTGGCATCTGCTTCAAAGGATTCTCATTTCAGTTTAAGACCAATTTATAACGTATCATTTAATGATAAAAACAACATCAGTAATTACAGCTCAACAGATTTATGTCAGTATTTAGTTCAACGCGAGTTCATCCATTAATTAGATTTCTGGTGTTGTTTTACAGAAACTTTGGCATCTGCTTCAAAGCATTTTCATTTCAGGATAAGACCAATTCATAACTCACTATTTAAGGAACATAAATACAACATCAGTAGTTACAGCTCAAGTTTGAGAACACAGACATGTTAACATGGTTACTGAGATGGGAACATGACACACAGACAAGGAACTGTTATCTTGCCATGTTAGGAGGACAAGTCAACTCTTGTGGCAATTGTATATAAACATCGGCATATGGGGACGCGTACAAATGGGGAGGCTTTCAGCCTCTGTTTACATGCAAGTGACTTAGATTTTTTTTTGAGGTTTGAAAAGTGTTTAATTGAACTTCTCACAAAATTACAGTGTGGATAATTGAAGTCCTGCTTGCAGCAAAAATAATTGTTCAAACGAGAAGAATGCATCAATACCCTAAGCAATCAAAACAGTGACAACCGCAAATGACAAGCAAATACCGCTACCAGCATGTCTAGCTATCAAAAGGATGAACTTGAACAGGAATGATTTTGAATCTCAACTTTAACACATTTCCATGAAGATTCAATTTGCCATGATTACTCTTGGAAATCAAGCCCCAAGGCTTAAATGTATGACACATTCACACACAAACAGCACATACCTATCCTAATTGAAATCTATATAATGATCAGAAACTGACAATCGTCCTCCCCTGCACAGGGCAGACAGCCTTTCGGTGCCTTTAACCGGTCAGCTCCAGTCTAGCTGCCCAACCCCATGTTAGGATCAGATATCTCCAACTAGTCTGGTGCTTACAAACCGTTCAGCTCAAGCTTTGCTTGAGTATCTGAATTGAGTGTCAATACAACAGCATATCTTGAATTGGATAAAGTATTTTTCATATACACATCCAAGTATAAGGTAAAACCATTTCCTCGATTCTACTGATCGCTCAAAATTGACGAAGCATCCGACATGTAAAAGTCAGATTCATTCGAATAACAAATGATACCTACATCGACAAATGATTCGGTATCACATTCTGAAAGTGGACCTTTATTCACAACACGCAGGTTCTCAAGCCTCTTTATCCTTTGTTTAAACTTTTGCTTGGATTCGCTCTGCTGAAACAAGATACATAGGGTGTGGTATATGTAGTAACATAAGGTGTGGTATATGTAATAACATAGGGTGTGGTATATGTAATAACATAAGGTGTGTATATGTAGTGTGCCAACTCGTATGAGAATTGAACCCCGGCCGCAGTGGTGGTAGGCGAAGGCCTTAGCCATAGCGCCACACTGAACGGTGATGAAATCCAATGCGAAAATAAATAAGTTCTAACCTGCTATGTTTCCAGTCAGTTTTCGTATGGAATCCAACCATGACATGTTATAATATTGAAATCCAGTTTTCGATCCATAGAAGAGGAATGCGTGCTAATTTTCTCCATTTTCTTCGATATAAATAAGAATCCATTGATTTTTCGATCGTACGCGAGTCACGGTCCAGCCATTCCCACCCGCCTCCTTGTCCGGCGAAAGTGTGTCAGTGGCCCGGATGTAGATATAGGTCATCCGCTCGCTGTACGAGGAAGACGCCGAAAATTTCGGACCGTGTTGGAAAATCAATGGATTCTTATTTATTTTGAATATATCGGACATATCAAGCATGGAGTACTCATCTAGGAGGTCTAAGGATATGTATGTTTTAATTTGAAAACGTGTCATGGTTGGCTTCCATACGAAAAGTGAGTGTGAACACGGCGGTTCATCTCTCGTCAAGGAACCAAAACAATGGCTTCGCGCAGAGCGGACACGGGCCGTGTCGCTTGCACTTACAAAATGTCTTCGCCTGGCTATATTCTTTGGATTTCAGGTAAGAAATTTATACAAAATGGAGGAAATCGTGGTATAAACCTATTAGTTCATGGATGTTGGAGCCAACAGGGAGTCTATGCTGGATATACCCTCGCCGCTCCCCAACTCGGGTATATCCAGCATAGACTCCCCTAGGGCTCCAATATCCATGATCTATTAGCTTAACATAAGGTGTGTATATGTAGTAACATAAATTGTGGTATATGTAATAACATAAGGTGTGGTATATGTAGTAACATAACGTGTGTATATGTAGTAACATAAGGTGTGGTATATGTAGTAACATAAGGTCTGGTATATGTAGTAACGTAAGGTGTGGTATATGTAGTAACGTAAGGTCTGATATATGTAGTAACATAAGGTGTGGTATATGTAGTAACATAAGGTGTGGTATATGTAGTGACATAAGGTGTGGTATATGTAGTAACATAGGGTGTGTATATGTAGTAACATAAGGTGTGGTATATGTAGTAACATAATGTGTGGTATATGTAGTAACATAAGGTGTGGTATATGTAGTAACATAAGGTGTGTATATGTAGTAACATAAGGTGTGGTATGTGTAGTAACATAAGGTGTGTATATGAAGTAACATAAGGTGTGGTATATGTAGTAATATAAGGTGTGGTATATGTAGTAACATAATGTGTGGTATATGTAGTAACATAGGGTGTGTATATATAGTAACATAACGTGTGGTATATGTAGTAACATAGGGTGTGGTATATGTAGTAACATAAGGTGTGTATATGTAGTAACATAAGGTGTGGTATATGTAGTAACATAAGGTGTATATATGTAGTTACATAAGGTGTGTATATGTAGTAACATAAGGTGTGGTATATGTAGTAACATAAGGTGAGGTATAGTAGTAACATAAGGTGTGTATATGTAGTAACATAAGGTGTGGTATATACATGTAGTAACATAGGGTGTGGTATATGTAGTAACATAAGGTGTATATATGTAGTTACATAAGGTGTGTATATGTAGTAACATAAGGTGTGGTATATGTAGTAACATAAGGTGAGGTATAGTAGTAACATAAGGTGTGTATATGTAGTAACATAAGGTGTGGTATATGTAGTAACATAAGGTGTGGTATATGTAATAACATAAGGTGTGTATATGAGGTAACATAAGGTGTGTATATGTAGTAACATAGGGTGTGGTATATGTAGTAACATAAGGTTTGGTATATGTAGTAACATAACGTGTGGTATATGTAGTAACATAGGGTGTGGTATATGTAGTAACATAAGGTTTGGTATATGTAGTAACATAAGGTGTGTATATGTAGTAACATAGGATGTGGTATATGTAGTAACATAAGGTGTGTATATGTAGTAACATAACGTGTGGTATATGTAGTAACATAACGTGTGGTATATGTAGTAACATAGGGTGTGGTATATGTAGTAACATAAGGTGTGGTATATGTAGTAGCATAAGGAGTGTATATGTTGTAACATAGGGTGTGTATATGTAGTAACATAACGTGTGGTATATGTAGTAACATAGGGTGTGGTATATGTAGTAACATAAGGTGTGGTATATGTAGTAACATAAGGTGTGGTATATGTAGTAACATAGGGTGTGGTATATGTAGTAACATAACGTGTGGTATATGTAGTAACATAATGTGTGTATATGTAGTAACATAATGTGTGTATATGTAGTAACATAATGTGTGTATATGTAGTAACATAAGGTGTGGTATTGTCATACTAGTAATTATGCATGATCAAGTTGTCATATGAGAAATATCATATGACTAGTGGTATATAGTGTAAATCCAGCAGGCTCTTATAAATAGTGTTATTTCCAGTTATCACTGGTTTATTCAGCTTTAGGCAACATGTAAGAAATATCAATCACACAGTTGTTAATATGCAGGTAATTTCCATATACAGTAAATATACAATAGTTTATAAGGTATAATGTTCTGTTCCACTCCACCTGTGAGGTAATAATAATACAATGTCCAGCATAGTTCTAGGTGGGTTCCCACACCTAGCTCCTGACCTGCTGCTTAGAGGAATAATGTAATATTGAATAACTTTACCCTCTGGTGGATGTCTTGAGGAAGATACCCTCTGGCCACTAATGATGGAAACCTCTGCCTGTCTAGCATAGTTTCACCATAGTCCAGTGGTAGCAGGTAGCAGGAGATGACTGGAGATGTTACCTCTGGAGCGTTCTGGAGATTCTGCCTTCTAGGAGGTGCAGCCAGGCTATTTGTACCAAATCTCTGCATTGCACCTCAGACTGACTGGGGCCAGTGGCATCTGCCTAACTCTGCAATTGTTTGAGGGGGGTCTTTCATGTGTCACAGGGTGCACAAAGGACCCCCATGGACGCCGCTGTGTCCCCCATTGTCCTGGTCGGTTCTGCAAATTTAAACCCTCATATCTCGGAAGTTTACGCCGTTACAACCGCCATTTTGGGCATGCGCAGAGTTGAATATGCCAAGTTACTAATGCCTGCTTGCCAGGCGCGTAACTTGCGCTGGTTTGTCTGTAGTGCATTTGGAGGTCAAATCTGTCTCCATGGCGTAACTTCCGTAATAATAGGAGTTCCGCCTTGATCTTGGATTCATTTTGACCGTCTAATTATGGGCTTTCCACAAATGCTTTGATATTTGACCTAGGTTGCTCAGGAGCGACGCTAGAGCGACCGGAAGGTTATGGCGTCGTGCTTATGTAACCTATTGTTCAGTGTTTTTGGTGCTGAGACACTCATGACGGCGTCTGCGGTGCCCAGGCACCCGTGACGGCCGTTTGCATTCACTTACAACTTATTAGTTTGTGCACTGAACCATGAGGTCGCTGAATTAGACCCTCAGAATTATTATATTGTGCAGTGGACCATGAGGTCGGACCCTTTGATGTTGTAACCTATGTATAACTGACCTGGCTGGTGTGCAGTGGGGCATGAACGCTCTTATACAAAGTTTGAGCGCTTTTATAGCTCTTAGAACCAACCTATGTATTAATTTCTTATATATTCTTTGATTAATACAATAATATGTTAGAATTTATTGAATAATAAAATGGTATATGATAGAATACTCCCTCTCCCCCGAGAAAATGCGAAACTCCGTCGTTTCACCGAGGGAATGTACAATATATATACTTTTACCTTATTTTGGAGTTATATACTGTTTGTAAGAGGATTTGAAGTGATGGGGAGTGCTTCAAATACAATTTTTGTGGTAGAGCTTTGTCAGTATATATATACAATTTTCTCCTGGGTATAAGTACATTTCCGTAATTCTATATCTTACGATACATGGATGTATTTGCTTATGTATCTTCAATTTTGGGTACAAATTTCCAATTTTATGTACAACATACAATTTGGCAAATAGCGTGCAATTTTGGCATTAAATGTTCAATTTAGCGTGCAATTGAACATAAATGACAATTTTAGTGTGCAAATTTACAGTCTCGCGTGTAATTGCGTTCAATTGACAATTTTAGTATGCAAATATATAGTTTTCGCGTTCATTTGGCAATTTTAGTATGCAAATATACAATTTCGCGTTCAATTCACAATTTTAGTATGCAAATATGCAATTTTGCGTTCAATTGATAGTTTTAGTATGCAAATATATAATTTTGCGTTCAGTTTGGTTACACATAAAAATATTGATTTTGCAAAAATCCGATTTAGTGTATGAATTGGGTACAAACGTACAGTATAATGTGCAACATACATTTTAGTGTGCAAATTGTGTACTAGTGTACGATCTAGTGTGCAAATAGCAATTTAGTTTGCAAATTGGGTACAAACATACAATCTGGTGTGCAAACATACAATTTTAGTGTGCGAATTGGGTACAAACGTACAATCTAGTGTGCAAAATAGCAATTTAGTTTGCAAATTGGGTACAAACGTACAATCTAGTGTGCAAACATACAATTTTAGTGTGCAAATTGGGTACAAACGTACAATCTAGTGTGCAAACATACAATTTTAGTGTGCAAATTGGGTACAAACGTACGATCTAGTATACACTATACAATTTTTGGGATTTGAGACAAATTTTTCCGAGGACCGGAAAAACAAAGTACTTTATGTACAATAGGCTCGTTTGTCTCTGAGTTACTCTGTGGTTTTGCTATATGGGTGTATTAATTGGCAATTTCGGCAGTGGGCTGCTGCTTTTAATTGACTTTTCCCTAGCCTTTTTGAGTATGTGTCCCTGAAAGAGATTATTTGGTGAGTATCTTAAGTAAACATTTTCCATGTCAACAATTTCTTCTCAACATTTTTTTTTTTTTTTTTTCAATTCATTTTTCCAACAATTTCTTGGATACCTAAAGTGTGTTACAATTTACAATTCGCAATTTGCAATTTGCGCGTATATGCGCGCATTAATCATCGATTTTGTAAGAATACCATAGATTTTCATATTATACATCAACAAGTGGCTGTGTATATTTTTCTAAATCAATTTCTATTTTTTTTTTTTTTTTCAATACTTTGATAATTTCATTGACAGTGGAGGTGTGTCAGGAATGAGATGTGAATCTCCTCCCTGATGTGCTCATGCAGTGGTGGCACTTGAGGTGTTAGGTGCCAGATTTTGGCATGTGTCTGTGGCAGTGCCTAGCTTGGTGTCAGTGGACAGTTCAGGGTGGGGGGGGGGTGTGTGTCCATTTAAGGAGGGGGTGGCTGGTATTGGAGTATCAGTTCCTCACTGGGAACCTTTGCTGCAACATCATGGCTCACTTTCAAGCTATCCTTGAATTGCCTGTGTCCCAGGTGATGGTGGTGGGGAGTCCGGCTAGGGCCCTGGTGGAGGCCATCCAGACCGTACACTATGGCTATATAGTGAAAAATTACAGAGAGATCTGTGAGCATGGTGATGTGCTGGTTGACATGTACTCCTGCCACTACTTTTTGGGTTCAGTCTTACGTCGGGGGGCCACTGTGGCCCTTTTGGCCAGGGCCTTGACTAATATAAGGTTCTGGCCCATGGATTCTAACTTCGGGCCGCGTGAGCGAGTGTTGTGGGACTATTTGATGGCAGTCTCCTTCATTGATCTTGCGGCGTCCGGGGACCCATCTATGGCAGCTGAGTACGGACTGGGATCGATGGAGGCCCGACTTATTGAGTGGGATCGTGACCACGGCCACATGTATGGATGGGACTCCTACTCTCCCGTCAGTGTTGAACCCGAGGCTCTGTGGTAAAAACCCGACTGACTGAAACCTAGGGTGTAAAAACCCGCCATCTCAAAGGCCCTTTTCAGGGCCGGCAAATTGTCCGAAAAGTTCTGAATACTGTCTCTGATATGTTGTCTCCTGGTGGTGGACTGGGGACAGTCTAGGCTGTGGGCAGTCTAGGCTGTTTCCACAGTCACCGGGGAGGGCTGGTGGTTTAGAAAATTAGCAATAGTCTGCATGTTTGACCTTGCGGTCTCCTCCTGTTGTTCGTCAATAATTATATCTGTTGTATTTTCCAGTGCTGTCATGGTCACCGGGCTGGTGCCACAATCATTCTTGAGAAGCATGGAGTAGTACAGTCCTTTGTTTTTAAGGGCTGGTATGGTACTGAACCTAGTGCGCCAAGGTAGGTGTATCACCTGAGGGAGGTGATAAGCAAATTCTCCTCTCTGTGTTGTTATAACTGCTGGTCCATTCCAGGTAAATATAGCCTTAGATAGTGGGAAGGTTTTAACCACTATATCCTTATAGGTTGGGGCAGCTGCTGATTTAATCTCATCAAATTCATGTGGTATTGGCCTCAAGGGTAGCGCGAAGTTTGAGTCTCCACAATATATTTTAAAATATATTGTGGGATTTGTGCGCTTGGCCACATTTTTCTTGCCACAGTGTGTCTGTGCAAATTTCTTAAGGTACTTCATTATTCTGTAGCCTGAGTAGATGGTCAGGGTGAATAATATAGCAATTATCAGGGTGTGGGTTTCCTGAATTGTGAGGAAAGGGGTGTGGGTTTCCTCTGTAGGGTTAATTTGGTAGGATTCTTATCTGGGAGCAATTTGTGTAGGGGCAGCTCGGTGACTAGTCTAAATGCTTTGGCTGTAGGCAGGTAGGCTACAGTCCCTCCTAGTCTGTACAGTTTGAGTAGTATGTATACTATAAAAATGTGAGCTGATATCCCTAGGATGAGTCCTAAGCTTTGGAAGATTGGATGCTCTGTAACTCGACGTAGGTGCGATTCTACGTAGCGTGTGTAGGGGTATGGTATTTACACTTTACATTCATGTACCCGTGAGACTCAGACCTAGGTCCTTCGGGTGTAGTGGGGGAATCCGGATGGCAGGTGGCAGCACCTGCCTCTGGGTTCGTATCCATTACACCAGGGGGCCTACCACTCGTCCGCCACACGTCACATGGCCGGTCTGAGTTTCGCGGGCTTTTCCCCTATATAAGGCTGGTCCTAGCCCATGTTCTTCAGTAGTGGTTTACCCACTGCTCAACCAGGTTGTTACCTGAAAGGGTAACCGAATGCCCTAGTAGCATGTAGTCCTCTGTGATCGTATGTAACATAAGCTATGAAATAAAAGCTCGGTTGCCTACCCGGAAACTTTTCTCTCTCTTCGTTATGATTTAATCTAACTTAACGAGACGAACCATTACACTGGTGCCGTGACCAGTTGGTCTTCGGGTAAGCGCAGTCAGAAATGACTGAGCTGAGCCCAGTCAGGGGAAATGGCCCAAATCATGAGCTAAACTCCCCGATGGAGGATGGTGAAATCAAATCACCACCCCAAGGTACAGAGTGGAGAAATCCACTGGAACACTATCCTGATGGGTTAGAGGATGTAAGAAAAAACTCACATGATGAACTGGATGAATTTGGAGACTCCTTATTCATGCCAGGAGGTACTTTGAAACCTGCACCAATGCATAAAATTACTGCTCAATTTGGTAAACTACCATTTGAGGTACCAAAGCCTAGTGCAGGTATGTTTGAAACTCCATATAGTTCTCGAATTAAACACCAGAAATGTGGATTCGAAAGGAACAAAATGGACGAGCTTGAAGACATGAGAGCTGAATACGAGAAGATCCAGAAGGATCTTATTACACTGACCGGAACCCGAGACAAGATTCTAACTGAAAACAAACAGTTGATATCAGAACGTCTTGATTACGATCAAAGTTGTAGACGCCAACAACAATTGTTAGTGGATCAGATGGAGAAAGAAAAACAAGATTTTCAACTCCAGCACAAACAGTATCGTGATGCACTATACACGGCGGATCTGGAATACAGAGCCTCGTGTGATGAGTTGAATAGAACTAAACAAGAGTTAAATTCAACTCAAACGGCCTATGGTAAGTACCAAGAAGAGCTGACGAAAATTGAATCAGCCTTCAAGGATGCTCGGAAAACGTATCAAAAACAAACTGATGAGCATGAAAAACTCAAAGGTCAATGGATACGTGAATCCACAGATTTGGCTGCCAAACAGACAAAGATGATGGATGATTATTCCGAACTGGAAGCTAAAGCTATCCAGATGTCAAAGTATCTAGAAGATACTGGTCGTGCAGTAGGCACTCTTGAATCAGACTTCACTGTTTCAGGAATTGCCCTAAACACGACGAGTAAACAGATGAACTCTTTGAGGGGTGATGACGGGGTAACAGAGACAACTGTACCTCGTTATGAAGGAATAAAGAGTCATCAGGTTAGATTTACGGACAATACCTTCAAACCTCTTGGTTTAGGTACGGGAAATAGTGGGGGTGACTCTGCGAGTGGAACTAAACAAAGCCACTCGGCAAAAACCTCCACCTTTGACGGCGGATGGCCACAACAGTCACCTTTAGGGGGACCAAATGGCCCGTATGCCCAGTATGGATGGAGTCAATCCCAAACAGGAGCGAATCCGTCCAAAGGTAACACCCGGAACATGTCCGGAGGAACAACCGGACAATCATCTGGGAATTCCAGTCCAGCTGGAGGGCAATCCGGATGTGACCAAGGATCCGGACCTTCAGGAGATCGTTCCAGAAGCAGATCCTCTGCTGGTGGGACTGGTTCCAATAATGGAAATCAGTTGAATGGAACAGGAGGAAACACTAATCCCAATAGTGGTTTCTTTAGCTTTGGTGGAAATACACAACCCACCAATAATCCTGGGCCAACTCCTCAAACCAGCGGATACACCTTCTCACAGGTGCCTCCATACGGAGCAGGGGGATCAGGGGGTGGAGGAGGACCACCGCCCAGAGGCTTTGGAAGTACTTATGGTACGAATCCTCCAAGGAAAAAGAGACTCAGTCGCCGAGTATCTCTTTCTCCAGGGTTACAAGCGCTGCATGACTCTAATGCAGCGATTGCTAACTTAGGTGTTGATTGCTACAATCAAGGTCTGGACGATACGGAGATCATGGAATGGAGTAAGGGTTTATCCCTTTCTGGATCCACGAATCCGGCTCGTAGAGTAGCTAAGATACCTACCCCCTTTAATGCCAAGAACCCTTGGAAGGAGGAGTATCAAGGCTGCGCGGATGTCTTTAACTGCAATGGATGGGGTAAAGCGGAAGCTCTCCCTTATTTAGTATGCTGGTTAAAGGAAGGCGACGGAAAAGGAGCCGTGGAACAATGGAGAGATTCTCAAATAGTAGGACTCACAGCCCATATGAAATATGATGAACTCATAGAGATTGCTTCATATCTATATGGGAATATAGTTGGAGAAGATCCTTGGCTGACGTTCACTAAAAGAACGCAGAGGCCTAAGGAATCTGCCAAAGTGTTCGGCTTGGAATGTCAACGACTGTTGCATAAAGCCAGACCTCAATGGAGACTAGATGATGAATGCTTCCTAGATGAAATGTTTAAACAATTCATTGAAGGATTGCGGAATCAGGAACACAGGACAGTAGCCTGTGAAGCTTGGAAGAATGATGCCTCTCTGACAGATTTGTTCCAGTCCCTAGATCATTATGATCGAAAGGCCCGTATCTTTGCCGGGAAGGTACCTCAACGGATGTCAGCAATGATAATCCCGGAGGGAATACCCGAAACCGATTCATCCGAATCAGGGGAACCTGACGAAGATGAAAACGTTGGGGCCATTGGTCAAGGGAACCCCCGGTATAACCGGAACTGGGGAAAGAAACCGGGTTACGTTAAGGAGAAAGTGATTACTTCTAAACCTCCTGTGACTCAACCCGATACCAAACTTACTACGGGTCCGTCTTTATCAGAGGACCTGGTTAACAATTTGGTAAAGAAGATTACTGAAAATCTTAGGAGGCCTAAGCCTGATAGGAGCGTTGTGACATGCTTCCGATGTCAGGAAACTGGGCATTATGCTGCCGAGTGTGAGGCAGATAAGCCAGTTTATAGAAACACTCGATACCGGAACAATCCGGGTAAGGAGGACTCAGTGAAGAAGGAAAACTGAGAGGGGGTGTCCATGAAGGCAACCGGATTACCCCCCGAATGAGTGATTGCCATGACTGCCAGCCTATCGCCGCTTGCGGTACTGGTGAGAATCCTCTAGCGATTTCGCCCAGCAGTGAAGCTAAGGAACCTGATCAGTTCCTTACTCATGAGGCTGGGGAGACTGATAGTACACCAGGTGTCAAGAACCGGCAGAAGAACACAGAGGGGAAACCCGATATCAGTCCAGAGGGAGCGGCCAATGAGTTGGCCAGGGTGGGGTGTGCCCAGTTCCCCCCGGGTCATCCTTGTCTCGAGTTTTTGGAGGGATGTGGATTTGACCTCGGCACTAAGACGGAACTTGCTAAGTACGCAAGTAGTCCTACCTACTTGAAAGGTAGGAGGTGGTACGCAGTTGTATCTGTGAGTGGTAGATCCGCTGAGTTTCTTGTCGATACGGGTGCTAGCCACTCCTGTATTGCTAAGAGATTCTACGATCTTTTGCCTACGAATCATGAAACTTTCACAACGGAAGGAAATGCTCGTACGGCCGACGGTAGCATGATACAAACGTTCGGTAGAACATGTATGAGGTTCAGTCTACAGGAAGATAAGGACTTCATCCTTACTCCTACTGTGGCGAACATCGCGGATGATGGTATACTTGGTCTGGATTTTGCTGCATTATATGGAGCAAGGTTAGATTCCCAGAGGGGAATATTGGAAGTGAGAGACCCGTATCATCTCGAAGTACAATGTGTACTTAGGCAAGTAAGCAGTGTAGCCAGTGTAGCCCAGACTGTTAAGATACCACCGGGCACAGCCTGTGATGTCTTATGTCGAGCGGACAGACAGTTTTCAGGAAAAACTGGAGTTGTAGAGCCAGACATGGCCATGTTGTCAAGTATCGGATTGGAATCCGCCGACGTTCTAGTAGCTAACGCTGCTTGGACGGTGGTTCCTATATCCAATACCGGTAATAAGACTGTCTACGTACAGAAGGATACGATCCTCGGGTCGGTTGTCCTGTCTGAATTGGTAGAAGGCTGTAAACATGTTTCGGCACCCGGAGCCCCTTCCTCACCCGAAAGGAGCCCGGAAGTAGACACTCTAGTAGCCGAAAGCCATGTAGAAAGTGATGAACAACGTGAAGCTCTAACTGACTTGTTATACAAGTACCGTAAAGCTTTTGCAGCACCAAGTGAAAAATTGGGGCGTACCGATAAGGTACTGCATACGATTGACACTGGTGAGAATGAACCTTTTAAGATTCCTTATAGAAGACTCCCACTAGCCAAAAAAAGGGTAGCTGAGGAGGAGATAGCTAAAATGCTTGAACAGGATGTAATAATTCCATCAACCAGTCCTTGGTCTAGCCCTGTGTGCATGGTGCCATCCGTTTCTGCATAGATTACCGGAAATTGAATGGTATGACCAAGAAGAATTCATATCCCTTACCACGGATTGATGAGACTATAGACTCCCTTGGAGGTAAGCAATGGTATTGCTCTCTAGACTTACAATCCGGGTACTGGCAAGTGGGTATGCATCCTAAAGACATGGAGAAGACGGCCTTTTCCAGTCATTTTGGGTTATTCCAATATAATGTGATGCCGTTTGGATTGTGCAATGCACCGGCGACATTTGAAGCCATGATGGAAACTTTATTAAGTGACCTATTATGGAAGAAATGTCTCGTCTATCTAGATGATGTGATTGTCTTTGGGAAGACATACGAAGAATGCTTGGAAAATTTAGGTATGGTCCTGGAAAGGATCATAACTAATGGTTTGAAGCTGAAGCCCAAGAAATGCAATCTTTTCAAAAGATCTATTAATTACTTGGGGCGAATAATCTCGAATGAAGGGATTAAAGCAGATCCGGAGAAACTGGATGCCGTGTCAAATTGGCAGGCACCCACGAATGCGAAAGAAGTCAGATCCTTCCTCGGATTCTGTTCCTACTACCGGGACTTTATCCCAGGATATTCAAGGGTTGCCTTTCCTATCCAGAGTTTGTCCCACTGGACACCAAGATAAGAAAGGAACGATTCCCTTGGGGATCGGAGCAAGACGAGTCCTTTATGAAAATAAAGGATTTGTTTGCAAGTACACCTGTGTTGAAGTACCCTATGGAGAATGATCATTTCATTCTAGATATGGATGCTAGTAATGAAAGCATAGGAGCCGCCCTTTCTCAGGTCCAGGATGGGGTTGAAGTTCCTATAGCCTTCGCTAGTAACACATTGAGTAAATCTCAAAGAAATTATTGTACCACTAAACGTGAGTTGTTGGCTGTGGTGGTCTATACGAAGAAGTTCAAGCACTTTTTGTGGGGGAGTGATTTCACTCTACGGACTGACCACTCTTCCCTCAGATGGTTATTGAACTTCAAAGATGCAGAGGGGATGATAGGTCGCTGGTTAGCGCACCTATCCGGATTTGGTCTAAATCACAGCCAGATTGAACACCGAGCCGGGGCAAAGCATTTGAATGCAGATGCTTTGTCTAGAATCCCAGTGAGGAAATGTGCAAATGCTGAGTGCACTGATTGTGGAGCACACAATGCTGTGTTGGCAGGGGTTCGAGTTCCATTCGAAACCCATCCGGAACATGTCTTGAATTGGTCCTTGGAGACCATCCAGCAGTTCCAGGAGTCTGATGCAGTCACATCACGTTTGATTAAGTTCCTTAATCAGGGTATCTGTCCTCCAAGACCCGAAGTGTCATTGGAAAACAGAGAGATGAGACGATTCTTAGCTCAATGGGCCGAGCTAGAAGTCCGGGATGGTATTCTGTTCCGATGGAAGAACCATTCTAATAGGAAGAAAACCTTGCAAGTTGTCATACCTAGTGCTATGCGACGAGATATTATGTATTTCTGTCATGGACATAGAACTAGTGGACACTTTGGAAAGAAACGGTCTCTAGAACGTCTAACCAGACGATACTATTGGCCCGGCATGAGTACAGATCTCACCCGATGGGTGGAGACCTGTCCCGAGTGCTGTAAGAACAAACCAGGACCCGGGTTAGGCAAACTGCCATTATCCCAGGAACTGTTTGGTGTAAGGTTTGCTAGAATAGCTGTTGACATTATTAGTGGGATTCCCCCCACTCCTAGTGGCAACACGTGTATGATGGTCGTGTCTGATTATTATACCAAGTACACCCGAGTGTTTCCTCTACCGGATCATAAGGCTGTTACTTGTGCTATGGCCTTTGTAAAAGGGTGGGTGCTGCACCTAGGTGTCCCACTCATGTTACATAGTGACCAAGGCAGAGAATTTGAGTCTAGTCTGTGGCAAGAGATGTGTAATTGTCTGGCCATCTGCAAGACAAGAACTAATCCCTATAGACCACAGAGCGATGGACAGGTAGAGAGATTCAATAGGACTTTGATCCAAGTATTGAAGTCTCTGGTAAATGAGCAGATGGATGATTGGGATGAACAATGTGAATTCGTGGTACATGACTATAATGGCACTGTACATTCGAGCACAAACTGTTCTCCTAATCTCCTCGTTTTTGGAGAGGATTTGATTATGCCAGCCGATTTGGTGTTTGGCGTAATAAGAATGAATCCGGAAACCCCTTGCCAGGTGATGTTTGTAGAATCCTCACGGGATAATTTCAAACAAGCCTATGAGAGGGTTAGAGACGAGTTGCAGAAAACTGCGCGTTGGCAGAAAGTTGGCTATGACACAGGTCTAAAAGCTAGATTTTTTAATCTAGGGGATAGAGTACTGCGTCTACACCAACCTCTAGCCAACCTGAAATTAGCCAGCAATTGGGATGGACCTTTCACTATAACTCAGGTTATTAGTGATTGCACAGTGATTATTAAATCACAGCTTGGTAAATGTTACAAGTCAAATGTAGCGAGACTACGCCCATGGAGAGGGAGGGATACCTCCACCGAAATGTATGG
Organism: Acholoe squamosa; assembly: GCA_949317995.1. NCBI lineage: Eukaryota > Metazoa > Annelida > Polychaeta > Phyllodocida > Polynoidae > Acholoe > Acholoe squamosa. The sequence continues at coordinate 92,299,563 of OX439037.1, forward strand.
TGATGGTCTATTGAAAGTAATGGAACAGAGTCATGTTAAGCAACTCGGAGTGGTACCGACCCGAAAGCGAGGACCCGGGCGGCCACGGAAGGTTGCAGACCCGAAGAGGGTGGTGCCCCCTGTCGTAACATCCGGAAAACAGGGGAAGATACAAAAAGTCTCGGCAGGCGCAGGTAAAAATAAGAGGAAAGGTCCTTCTAAGGCTAAGAAGACGTTGGAAAAGGCTCTTATGGATACCAGGTCAATAAAAGAGGCCTCAAAACCTCTTAGACGCAGTCCAAGGTTGCTAAAGACTGCCGTAACCTAGCCTGTTAACACAACGAGTGTGTTGTCCTGTACTGTGTACTGTTATATGTTGTAACCTAGTTCAATGTATATTTGAGCCGGTCATGAGTTTCTGGAAAAGGCCCTATGACAATGTACCCATGGTTTTGGACGGATAATCCGGTGGATATGCTTATGCTATCCATAAACTCCATAATACCTAGCGAGTTGTCATGGTTGAACCCTGAGTACGGACGGACGACCGATCGGGTATTGTATTGTTTTTATGTAAGGTCGCGTGACCTAATTAAGGGCACGCGGGAAAGTTGTTGACCCATTTTCGAATGGTCACGTGAGGCGCCGGTTTGATCATGCGCAGCGATTCAAGTTCGAGTATCCCGCCATATTGTCTTATTCCTGCGAAGGAAGAAGATGTGGCCGAGGGTGGTCTTACTCTTGTTGGAGTCTGATAGCCCGTGACAGCCATATTCCGAGGTGTGCCCTCATTAAAAGGCACCCGCCTTTCACTGGGTAAGCAGTACTTACTGCTTATCCGGTGGATTGGGATATTTTATCCCCGAACAGCCACTTCTGTCGATGGCAGAAGAGGCCGTCCGCCTTGGCGGTGGTGCCGGTGCCAGCACCCCGCCGGAGTATGGAAGTGGTTCTCCCCAGAGTCCCACTTATACATACGACGATCAGCAATACGATGCTGATTGTGATCAGATGGATCAACAAATGAATGTTGATCAGTACTTCTCTGGAGTAGACGATAGCGACGTAGAATCGTTCTATGACGCATCCGACAACTCCAGACAAGTTAGTCCTGAACGCCGAGGTGTTCAACAACAAACTGATGTAGGTGAGCCTTACGTAGCCCCTCCATCCGAAGGTTTGAGTGGAGAGCCGGCAGGAGTCCAGTCTCATGACAGGGCTCTGATGCCACCTCCCCCTCAATTGCCGCCCCGTCTTGGTGGGAGTACCTCATTCGGTGCTTTGGGACCTGCTTCTCCGGTTGACAGGCCAATGTACCTAGAGCTGCCCCTCCCAGACAGTCCAGAATGGCACGATGTAGCCGGTCCCTATGACGGACGGATGTTAGCAATTTCTGAGGAAATGCTGATACCCACCTGTTATGGGATGCCCAGAGAGGTTGACGAACGTGTTGTCAACGCAATCTGGGAATGTGCTCATCCGCAATGGGCTAATACCTTTCCGGAGTCCTGGTTGATGGATTACCATCAGATGGCCAAAGGATTGGTAGTCCACTTATGGTTTCGTAAAGCCGTCTGGGACGCAGAAATGGCTTTCCGAAGGAATACCTCTTATAGGCCTTCCTACGTGTCTGACAAAACGGGTTATACCGGTGTCAAGGCGGATGAGGTCTCTAGATACATAGATAGAGACCAGATCCTAATGTTAGGCACAGCGGATGAGTATGAAGCAGCAGGTAACGCTGTTGTGGATTACTGTCCAGGGGTCCCCATTACGTCTCAAACCATTGAGGCGGAAGAGGCCCGTATTGGTGTATCTCCACTAGACAGACTCGGGGTAATACAGGACCTCGTAGTACGTCTATTGGAGAGGCAGTATGCACTGGTGCATCCGGAGTTAGTACCCGGACCCGCACCCGTGCACGTAACAGCCAAGATGGCCGATCGGATGGACCGTCTCATGTCTCCTGCTGAAGCTCCTACCTTGGGAGACGCAGCAGTAGTACCTGAGAAGGCCCTACCTGATGCAGATGGTTCCCTTAAAACTGCTCAGTCTACCCCTACGAAGACTGAGCAAGTAAAGGAGAAAGCAGCTGGTGGAAAGGGTAAAGCAACCCCCACCAAAGGTAAGGGTAAAGGGAAGCGGTCAGGAACCGAACCCTCTACCAGCACGAGTGTGGCCGACAGTACCCGAACCCGTCGGGTGTCTCCACGCTTGGCCTCTACGGTAACCTTAAGGGCCTCAATGCAGAGAAGTTGGCTTCCCTCACACCGAGTACGAAGCAGTTTGCGCCTACGGTTCCTGGTACTAACCAGAAACTAAAGGCTCGGTTTGCCCAGACTCCCGGGTCCGGCAAACTAGAGTACGCTCAGGAGGAGTATGATCTGTTGAACGAATGGAGGAGCAACAAGGCCCGCCGCCGTGGTGGGGCTTATGTAACTCCATCCGGAGAACAGGTCCGAAGCCGCAGGGATTACCGCCAGGGACCCTCCGCGGCAGATAGGAAGAGACAGGCGTCTGAATCTCCAAGCCGAGCCAGGTCACCACTGGAGGCATTGGAGAGACAGACGAATGGGGGAAGGAAGAAGCCACATCTTCCATCTCCTACTGGAACTCCTTCCCATTATGGACGAGCACCAACTCCACTAGGTGCACAGAATCCGACATTCTTTGGTGTCAGTGGACCGGGTGGCCAGTCCTCCTGGAAACACGCGCCTTTGAATGTCAAAGACCCGAAGCAGTATCCTGCTATGGGCCCACCCGGACCAGAATTGCAAATCTTTGATCAGTACGGGAGGGTCAAGCAGGAACTGCCGACAGTAGGAGGTCAAGCTCCCCGACCAACAATGAGTGCTGTGGTGAGACAACGTCCACCCGCGCCATTGTTGACAGCCAAAGACCTTAGAAGGGAATTGTCGCGGTTGCCCCTAGCTCAGGGATTACCAAATCATGGCCCTTCTTCGACCACTGCTAGTGCGGCTACTACTGCGGTTGCTTCTTCGCACACGCGTGTAGCTGTCACTGCGAGTGGGTCTGGAGCACAACCGAAGCCTCAGGGTCAGGTACCCCCACCTGGTGCTGTGGTTCATTGGCCTAAGCTGATCCAGACAGTGGAGACCTTCTTCAAGAAGGAGGACAAATTGTCTTGCAATATTCAGAGCAGGCAATTTGAAACGTTACAGCACCATCTGGAAAACCTCCACCTGGACATGTATCGTCGGACCATGTCGAGCACTCTCCAGTGCATTGACGCGATCCAATAGTCAGAGATCAACCGGATCTCGACTCAGATAAAGGCGGATGTTGCCAAAGATAAGCAGGAAGCTGCTAATCTGCGGCAGGAGGCCCTATCCGAGAAGGAAACAGCTTCTCAGATGCTCGACCTAGAACGAGCAACGAACATGAAGAACCAGCAAAAGTTCTTCAAGGTTTTTGGAGTTATCATGGATAACTGGGACGGCACACCTGAGCATGCTTTGAACCTGTTCGAGGCACGCCAAAAGGTGAAACTAACACCTGCTGTCCCCACATTGGCATCTACGGATGGAACCGGTGTGGACCCCCCCGTTCAGCCACAGGCTCAACAACCGGGTCCAAACCAGCCACCCGAGGAGAACATGGAACAGTGAAAACTGTTGCATGAAGATTGGGCATAATTGTGTGTCCCGGGGTGCTATTACCTATGTATTGTTGGATAGGAAACCATTTTTTTATCCAACCCGTATTGATTCGGGTACCAAACTGTACCCTAATCCGGAAACTGAAAACAGAAGGAGAAACAAACAAGTCACTCTGGAGGAGGAGTACGAACGCTGTAAACACCATAATCGTACTGTGCTATAATATAATGACTATGCCTATTATAAAATCATGGACAATTTACACTAATATGGACTTTTGAACTACAAACCGGATTTACTACTACACCACTACTATTTGTGAGCTAGCACTACAGGCATCAGGGTTTAGCTACGCCCATAAAGTTCTTCAATAATCTACGAATGGACCTGTTATTATCTCCAGTGAGCTAGCACTTCAGGCATCAGGGTTTAGCTACACCCACCAACAAGTTTACTATAGCACTTCAGGCATCAGGGTTCAGCTCGCCCATACCAAGACATCAGCAGCATCCGACTCCTGTTACATCCTCCAATCATGAAAACAAGTAACTTTGTTGATAATATTATATTGTGTGTAAAATTGTATTTATAACTATAAAATATCTTTTATAAAGATATATTATTATATAAGGGTACCTATAAATATACTGGATCTGCGAATCCTAAAAGTTGTTTAAGGTAATCCTAGACCTATAACTGTCTATATAGGTCATTCCTGGTCTCAATATATTAAGAGACTATACTTCTTCTGTAACTTGTAAATATAAAACACTAAGGTATAAACTGAGCTGCGTCTCAAAAGTATAAATATTTTTCTCTAAAATAAGAGAAGGTCCAACGGATTTCTCTAAACTTAGTATTGTATTACTCAGGTTAATACCTAATTGTGTTCATATAGTATCAGTTTAATTGTTCATATCTGATCATTAATATTCAATTCACTTTGTAAAGTGGACGGAGTTGTTAATTTAAAAAGTCGGAAATTTTTTTTTCCGGGTTCAATAACTATAATACAATCATTATTTACAACCACCGGTCCTTTTCAGGACCCTACTGTTGTCAAAACGTTACTATAAATCTGTGATAATTATATATTTATCATTTGTGGTTGTTATAAGCTACTGGTGGAAATGAAATGAACGACACTCGATGCTATTATTGTATAATTTTTCAGAAATAGGATAGTCTTATACTATAGCCTATTTCACATTGAGCAAGTGTAATTAATACCCCTTTTTAGTATTGTAAACAATCACTTACTAGGTTATTAATACACTGCGGTTTAATTACCCCCAAGTTATTGTCTAAGGGGGGCAGTGTAGGGGTATGGTATTTACACTTTACGTTCATGTACCCGTGAGACTCAGACCTAGGTCCTTCGGGTGTAGTGGGGGAATCCGGATGGCAGGTGGCAGCACCTGCCTCTGGGTTCGTATCCATTACACCAGGGGGCCTACCACTCGGCCGCCACACGTCACGTGGCCGGTCTGAGTTTTGCGGGCTTTTCCCCTATATAAGGCTGGTCCTAGCCCATGTTCTTCAGTAGTGGTTTACCCACTGCTCAACCAGGTTGTTACCCGAAAGGGTAACCGAATGCCCTAGTAGCATGTAGTCCTCTGAGGCTGTGATCGTATGTAACATAAGCTATGAAATAAAAGCTCGGTTGCCTACCCGGAAACTTTTCTCTCTCTTCGTTATGATTTAATCTAACTTAACGAGACGAACCATTACACGTGTTTCCATTGCCTTATCAAGGTTGGAGGCATCTTTTAATGTTTTGGCAAAGGGCTCTAGATTTAGTTGAGTAATATCATCCATGATTGGATTTTCCTGTAGTTTCTCTAAGGTTCTAGAAAGGTTTACTACTGGGAAATTTGGAAGATTCTCTCTTTCATCTGGTTTGGTTTCAGAAATTTGGTTAAGTGCTGCCATGAATGGTAAAATAATTGTCTTGAGAATGTAATGAAATGATAAGGTTGAGTTACAGGGCAACCTTGTGTTTGGAAGAGAAAATTCTCCTACGCTGATTGTGCACCCACAGGGTACACCTATGATTGAGTAGGACTGGGCTTTTCGAGTTTCAGACGTTTTACCATGGCAGTTGATAAAGTAACGGGGTTCATTAGTAGTGACCAGATACTCATCTTCAGAAATGGAAATAGCATGGGTGGTAGGTGCTTGCAGTGGTGAAACTGTAAACTTGCAATGTTCCTTAATCTGTTGAGCCTGGTTAGTAAAAATGGCTACAGGGCATGTAGGCCTGTGTTTATAAATTCTACCATTTACATCTCTGCATACCTTTACTGTAGTACCTTCACATGCCTGCATATCTGCTGAGTCCAACTCGATGAATAATGATTCGTCGTAAGATACTGCTAGAAACTCAGTTGTGGTTTGCAATTTGGTGACTCCTCTGGTGGGGGTCTCCTGTGTGTCTATAGGCATGGGTGATGTAATCATTTGGTACAGTTTGAAGGTCGAGGTAGTAGATTGAATTATAATGTCCAGATGAATATATATATGGTGAGCTGAGTAAGTGTATGAGGTTAGCTTCTGTGAATAATAGAAATCTAAGTCATTAATTGCGACTTGTGCTCCAGGGTGTGTAATCCTAAGTTTGTTATTAATGTCAATTAAGTATCTAGCAAGGTCTGAGGGTGGTACTATATCAGGGGTCAGGATTCCTGATGATAGCATCCTCAGGGCTGCATTTGTTCTTTGCAGTGATTGAACTGTATTCATTCTTGCTGCTATGATGATTAATGCATCATTTAATACTTGCATTTTTTCCCTTTGAGTTTTCTCGTGCCTTGAATATGAGTCAAGTGACCTGGACATGTTAGAGGCCCATAGGTTGACGGTGTCACCTTGTTATCTTGGATGTATGCTTTAACAAACTTATCTTGTCTGTCTGTGATCTTTTCAATGAGACTAGCTGCTTCCTGATCTTGTTTAGCAAATTTTCTTAGTATTTCATCTATGTTCTTGAGCTGTCCCATTACTTGGTTTACATCTTCTACTGTGGCTAGACTTAGCACACCGCGAAACAGGGGTGCTAGAAAACCCAGTATGGCCTCTCTTTTGGCCTTGTCCAATGTGCTTATGGGGTTGGATAGGAACAATTTGATGGAGGCTAATGTTTCATTTATCTCCTTGTCTGCAATTTCCAGCAAGGGGTCAAGCTCTTTGGCTTGTTGGATAATTTGACCAGAGGTATGATCTTGTAGAGTAGGAGTGGTCAATTGGAGTATTCTATCCCTTATGGATCCTTGGGTAACGGGTGCCCGAGGTATCTTGTAGGGGATAGCTAACAACAGTGTTGTGGTTGTATGTCCATTGACCAATGGTTGAGGGCTAGGTTTGAATACTACTCCTATGTTTTGTCTCACCACAGGTGTATAACCTGCAGTAAGTGGTTCTATAATATATAATAACAGCATAGTTAGCAGTATGGGTGCAATTCTCAGTCTTCCCATGGTGCTTGTGTAAAGCAAGTTTGCTGTTTAAAGTCTTGTCAAATTTGTAGTAATTTGGTGCTGGTAAAGTCTAAGTGTATGGTGTAACACTTTAAATGAAATGGTTCAAACTGTACCTTTGCAAGATTGAGTTGTCTTGGCAATATGTCCGGTGAGTCTATAGAGATTGACCAGTAAATGGTAAGATCAGGTTGAAGGTGAAGTAGGTGTGTTCTTTATCCTAGTGCAGTCTCTCCTAATGGAGAAGTGGGCTGGCTAATTCCCAAGTGGGGTCCTGTAGACTTGTGTTCCAGACTGCAGCTGGATGAAGACTGATGGTGGGCTATGGTCCACAGTGCTTCTTATGTAGCCTACCTTACCCACATCCATTGTGGGCCTGGTATTGTGTCTCTGGAGTCAAGGCCTTGATCTCCAGTGTCTGCACCTGTGGGGTCTATTGTGTAATCTGTGTACTGGTAATTTGCTCCTCCTGTCATCCAGGACAGCCATTCATGACCGTCTAGACAGTTGTCTGAGTGTAGCTTATAAGGTCAATTGATCTCTATAGACTGCTGTGTTGGCATAGCGCGCTCTTTCATGTGGGGATTAGGCTTTAGACACTCCATTGTGTTACCCTTACTCTTCTTAGACTTCATGTCTGCTTTACTTGGAGGGTCCCAGTCTTTGACCATTCAGTGGCAATAACCTACTGATATGTTTACAAATTTGATTGGCTTTATATATATATGTATAAGTAATTCATTATCAGTCACACATGCCTTATGTGTGGATGAAGAGAATTTGTAATAAATTTTGAAAATCTTATGTTCTTTAGGTATCTCAATCTGTTTCTAATTTCTTGAAACTGCACCACACCTAGATGTTTTTCTTAGTATGTGGTGTGCAGGCCTAGGCTTGATAGGGCCTATACCTGTGGTTTCTCTTGTAAGGGTGATATCGTTTTTGTTCCTTACAATTTTGTTGTAGTATTTGGCTTCATGTGGAATAAGCCTGCGTGCAAATTCATTGTTCCTGACAGCCACAACCTTTTTCAGTCTGTCTATGTGCACTGGTCTGGCCACCAATAGATTGGTGTCCAAGTTTTTGAGTTTGGCACTTGTCAAACTAGGTCTATCTACTACAACATATGGTCCCATAAAGAGGGGTTGAAGCTTCTTACACTCTGTGTTGGTCAGGATTCTTGGTATGTTTAGGTACACCATGTCCGTGACCTTGATTTCCTGTGGTGTAAGTTTCTTATCGTATCTATCCTTTCTTTCCTTTTGTAGCTTGGCGACCCTTTCTATAGCTTTACTCCTAGAGGTATTTTGATTTGTTATCATGTTAGCTACATGGTCTGCTACGGTGGATATGTCTTCCTGTATTCCCAGCCCTAAGTCCATTGGGGTGGCTGGGTTTCTTCCATGGAGTAGGAATCCTGTGGTTTGGGATTCAGTGTTGTTTAATGCAAAGGTTATGGGTTCAATAAATGAATCCCAATTGTTTTGGTGCTTTGAGCAGAATGCTCTGAGCGCTGTGCCAATGCTAGCATTGAATCTCTCTACAAGCCCATTTGATTGTGGCCTGTATGGTGAGGAGAATTTATGTTTGATCTTGAGGTGTTTAGTTAACTTTGTGAACTTTGCACCTGTATAACATGTTCCATTGTCTGTTTGAAGAGTGGCTGGTGTTCCATGATGACAAATTATATTCTTGTAGAACTCTGCTGCTGTTGTTTCAGCTTTTAAGTCAGTAGTAGCCCAAGCTGTTGCATAGCTGGTAGCATAATCTATGCAGACTTGTATATGTTTGTTTCCCCTGGCAGTTGTGGGAAGTGATCCCACCGCGTCGAGGTTTAGGAACTTCATTGGTGAAGCCATGTACTCTCTCACTGTCATTGGTGTTTTGTGTGAGTGTACTTGCCTTTTTGCTGTGAGGCATGTGTGGCAGGTGGAAACATATTTTGTTGTGTCTGCTAGCATAGACTTCCAATATACCCTAGGTCGGAGTGCTGACAGCATCCTACTTGATCCAAGATGGCCGCCAGTAGGTGAGTCATGGAAATACTGTAGTGTACTTGTTACCCATTGCTGTGGTATAACAATTTGAAGTGGTACAGTGTTGGTTTTTCTCCAATTTATGGGACATATATGGACTAATGTACCATTTACCAAGATGTATGTCTGGCCTTGGTTGATGATTCTATTTCCTTGTGCTTTTGGTGCAGGCAAGGTCCCATCCTCAAGATATTGTATGAGGGGCAATAGTTCCTTGTCCTTCCTTTGTTCCAAGCCAAGGTTTGTACCTGAGATGGATGTGTCGGGAATCTGATCCAGTAATTGATTTATATCTAGCACATGTTGTTTTATTCTGTCTCTTTCCTTTTCTTTTTCATCGACTATTGGCCTATCTTGTGCCTTTTGTTGGGGTGTGACACTCCTGTTTTGGTGTGTAGGCTCCTTTGGAGGGCCTATTCTCGCCTTGGTGGGAGTGGCAACCTTTTTCTTTAAAGGCACAATTTGCTTTTTGTCATTCTTCTGTCTCTCAGAGTTCTTTGATTTATTTGGTGCAGTGTCTTTTGTGACATTTTTCCTGGCAGGTGGGGTTTTGGTGGGTTTGTTTCCTGTGACCTTTTCCTCTTTTAGAATAGTTTGTGATTGTGTGGGGGGTTTTGGTGTGCCCTCCTGAATCATTTCTCTAGTCTTTGAGCGTGTGGTCATAGGACACAAATGGTTTGATGTTTCCTCTCCCTGCATTGGTTCAAAGAATCTGACTGATTTGGAAGTTGCTTGAGTGATAGCATATAATGTGTCTTCTGAATCTTCATCATCTGAGTCAGGTGGGTTGAAGGGTGGCTCCTTAGGAGTTGCCTTCAGCATCTGATTGAGTGATGAGAATTGAATAGGCTCGAAGTCATTATCTGGAAAGAGTTGTGAGTATTCTCTCTCACAATGGCAAAACACATAGTGTGTAGATTGCTTCAAGATACCCCTAATGGGTGTCTCTGGCCTTTCAATGGTGTTGGGTGGATCATCCCTTTTGAATGGTACTTTCTTTGTTACTTTTTCAAACTTGGTTCTACTGGCTGCTCTAACTCTCCTTGGTGGGGGTGGAGGGTTAGTCATGGGTCCAGAATCTGGGTATTCTCTTCTAGACATAGCATCTGGTGGTGTGTTATCATCACCTTTCACGTGTTGGATGGTGAATGAAAATTGCTGTATGTCTAGAGCCCATCTGGCCCATCTATGTGTGAGTCCTGTATTGGTTAATAGTGGGATTAAGGCTGCATGGTCTGTGTATAATTGGAAGTGTCTAGTCTCTAGATAGTGTCTGAAGTGTAATACTCCATACACTACTCCCAGTAGTTCTCTCTCTGTGGTATTGTAATTTCTCTCATGTTTGGAGAAGGTTCTACCTGCAAAGGCTACTGGTCTGAGCACTCCTTCATTATCTCTCTGTGAGAGTACAGCTCCTAAACTCACATTGGAAGCATCAGTTGCCAAACTGAACTCTTTCTCATAGTTTGGATATCTGAGAAGAGCATTGGTACAGAGGGCATGCTTTAATGTTTTGAAAGCATTATCTGCATCCTCTGTCCAGACAAATGCTTTGAGATGTGTCTGTAGATCATACAATGGTCTAGCAATTTGGGCATAACCTTTGATAAACTTTTTGAAGTATTGGCATAGGCCTGTGAAGGATCTGACATTTTTTACTGATTTTGGTGTTGGGAAGGTTTTGATTGATTCCACCTTTGTGGGAGATGGTTGCAGTCCCATGGGTGTGACTCTCATTCCCAAGAAGTCTATTCTGTCTATGAAGTATTCACATTTTGATTTCTTCAGTTTGAGTTTACCAACTCTTAAGCTGTTGAACACATCTTCCAGGTCATGGAAGTGTTGTTCAATTGATGGTGATAATACTAATATGTCATCTAGGTATGGTAGGGCACATTTGTATTTGAGTTTGTTCAGAATTAATGTGACTAGATGGCAGAATCCTGCAGGTGCGGTCGCTAAACCCATCGGCATCCTTTCGTAGACATATTTTTTGTCGTTTGCTATAAATGCGGTTTTATGCTGGTCCTCCTGTCTTATAGGAATTTGAAAAAATCCCTGTTGGGCATCTAGCTTACTGAATACTCTTGGTCTGAGTGACCCTATCATGTCTAGAGTGTCATCGGCCCGGGGTGTAGATAAGGCTTGATTTATCGTGTTTTGGTTCAGATAACGAAAATCTGTGACGAGCCTATGGCCTCCCGATGATTTTTGTACTAAAAAGGATCTGGAAGCCCAGGGGCCCTCAGCACATTCTCTCAGAATGCCCTGTTGTACTAGCCTTTCACACTCTTCCCCTATTGCGGCCTGTTTTTCTGGTGTTTGTCTATACGGCACATGGCTATTGTATTATTGACCAATGGGAGGTATCCCTGGCATATACTGCGGAGTCGGGGGCTGAAGGTGTTAGTCATAGTGCCGTCGGGGTCTAATGGCGGCCCCCAGCTGATAATGGCTATGTGAGCTATATGGTAGGAAATGACATGGTACTGCCTCAGGTTTTACATGTATTGAGTGGGTATACAGGTGTGTAGCACCAATGTCTCCATCTTTTCCTACAAATATATCATCATACTTGGTCAGCAGTGATTCTAATCTATCATGCTGATCTTTGGATGTGAGCACAGATTTTGGTGGAACATTCTCTTCCAATTCTGGCTCGAGGTCATGTGCCTCACTATGTATAGCAGCTATTTCAGAGAGTCTGATTGAGTTGGGTTCAGGGTCAGCGTATGTGGACTCACAGTCTGAGTCTGTGTCGCTGAATTGAGTTACATCCTCAGGCCGTATGGCTGAGATGGATTGATCAGCGTGTGGGGTAGTGTCTGACACCTGTTGAGGTTTTTCTAAATCAGATTCCTTGACTTCCTGAAATAGAGCTATGATGGCACCCTTTTTGATTTTATGTGGGCGCCTGCTGGTGTTGAGTAACACTAGGGGATGTTTGTTATTTTCCCTGGGGGTTACTGCTGCCCTTTGAACTAGATATAGGGCATTGTTGATTCTTTGGAGGTTATCTACTACTCCAGTTTTGCCTTGCAGTGATTGAGTAGATGTGACTTTACCCAATACTGCAAGTTCAGAGAATGGAGGGATGGTAAAATCCCTCACTGCCCTAATGGGTTTGAGAATTTGTTCAGGATCAACATTAAATTCAATTTGAGATTTTGTAGTGCCTAAGAAATCTGTGCCGAGAACAACGGGCTGTGTGAGGTTGGGTATTACAGCAAATTGGTATTGAAATCTGACACCTTGGATTCTAAAGTTCAGCATAGCTGAATGTCTAACATGACACACCGATCCATCTGCCAAATGGATGTTGATTCTAGATTTCCTCAGTTGGATATGGAATCTCTTTTGGAGGTCCATTAGGAATGATTGTCTGACACAGGTGATAGTAGCACCTGTATCAACCAAACATTGTACATCTGAAACATCATATAGATTTGCATTGATACAGCCATTTTGAAGAAGTACAATAGAAAGCTTGGTACTCTCACCTGTATCCTTTGATGATGAATCTGGTGGGGTGATGTGTATCACTGATGGACGTCTCTGTCTGTTAGATGGTATATTGGCACTAGCAATTGTCTCTGGTTGGATCTTTGTCAATCCTGATTGATTGTTTGTATTTGGGGTGTCACAGTGCACTGGCCCATCGGCACTGTGACATCCTAGTTTTCCTGGTTCTGTGGGGTGGTTGCGATGCTTGCGACCAGGAGCTTGGAGAGGTATTGTTTGGGGGTTACTGTGTTGGTTCCCCTGGTAACCTCTTGTGTTAGGTTTGTGATCCTCCTGATGTGGGTTGAAACCCTGGTTATAATGACCAGAGTTGCTGTATTGTCCAGAGTTATTAGAACCCTGGTTGCTGTAGGATCCGGAGTTGTTGGATCCCTGATTGTTGTAGGCACCATTGTTGTTGTAGGATCCACTGTTGTAGTTCCTATGTGGACTGTGGCTTCTACCGTTGGATCCTTGACTGTAGGATCCAGAGTTGTTGGAACCCTGGTTGTTGTAGGAACCATTGTTGTTGTAGGATCCACTGTTGTAGTTCCTATGTGGACTGTGGCTCCTACTGTTGGATCCTTGATTATTATAGGATCCAGAGTTGTTTGAACCCTGGCTGCTGTTGTAGGAACCATTGTTGTTGTAGGATCCAGAGTTGTAGTTCCTATGTGGACTATGGCTCCTACTGTTGGATCCCTGATTACTATAGGATCTGCCATTACTTGGGGTTCTGTCTCTCCTATCACTGTATGAAGAGTTACCATTGTTGGAGTTGGAAGAGCTGTTGTCTTTTCTACTGTTGTGACCCCCCCGGTTGTTGCTGTTGCCCCCCCTACATCTACCTCTATTGGATTGGTAGTTGGGGTCATAGTTATTTCCTCTATATCTACCGGTAGGGTCTTTTGATGTAACCTTAGCTTCCTGTTGCCTTACATGGGCACTAGACATTAGGTTAACATCTTCATCTGCACTAGTGCTGATTTCCTGGACCTTTTTCTTAGTAGGCTGTGGGTTCGACTCTGCATATAATGTTCTCCTAGATCGTTCTTGGGTCTCAACCTCCAAGGCTAGGTCTAGGGCTTGGTCAAAATAGTCTATTTTCTTGTTTTCAAGAGCTACAGAGATCCAGGGCCTCATGCCTTGGGTAAATGCTTTGCTTAAGATTTCATCGCTTTGGCGTTGGGCATTACACACTTTCCTGAGATGGCATGCATAGTCTAGGACAGGTTCATATATCTTTTGTGCACGGAGTGCAGTCCTGGAGATGATATTGTCTTGAGTAGCAAAATACTCTTTTAATTTATACACTACATTGGTCCATGTCAACATATCAGGTGTGGCACTCTCCCTGAAGGATTCAAACCAAGCTGGTGCTTGTCCTTCAAGGTACTTGGGTAAATATGTAACCATGGTGTCACTCTCTGTTACTTTGTACTTATCCTTCAGATATTCTGGGAATTTGTGATCAATGAATAATGCTGTTGACATGAGTGGTGATGGGTGTGAAAAAGTTTTGGGTTTTGTTACCTCATGTAGCCTGATCTTTCTGTCGTCCTGTTGTTTTCTGTCTATGAGTTTGGTCATGTTGGACACCATGGAGATTATGATGTCATCCTTGGATCCAGAGGCAGATGGTGTGACAACAGGTGTGGTGGCTAGTGTGGGAGGCTGTGGGGTTTGGGATGATACCATCTTCATGAGATCTGCTATCTGTTGTTGTTGTCTCTCTAGGGACTTCCGCTGGTCTTCCATGGCCTTCTGCTGGTTTTCCATGGCCTTCTGCTGGGTGTCTATTGCCGCATTTCTCTCTGCCAATTGTTGGTTGAGGATCCTCTCCCTCTCTTCCTGTTGGAACTTGTTGGCCTCTAGGGCAGTAACTGCATCTTGGATGGCCTTCTCATAGGCCCTTATCTTCTCAGCTGTCTGATTAGGTTGGGGGCCTTCGTCGGTGTCCATGATGGAGGGTGTGGGAGAAGTGTCTCTGGAGGAGTGGCTGTCAAAGGCCGGAGCTGGGGTGGAAGATCTAGATGAGGGTGTGGATCCACCCCCTGAGGCAGATCCTTCTTCCCCTGAGGTAGATAGCGTGAGTTGAGCGTCCTGTAGAGATCCCTGGGAAATGTTGGATCCCTGAGAACTGGTTGTTCCCTGAGTAGACAGGGTGGGTGGTGTGGGGTCTGCTGAGTGTGGGTCTGTTGTATTGGAGGCTGCGTTGCCCCCTGTGGGTCTCCTAGATCTAGGTGGGAGGGAGACCTCTTCAACAGGTCCCTGACTACGTAAGGTCTTTGTGTGTTGTTCTGCCAGCTTGACTGATAAGACCTTGATGTGTGGGGAGACCTCACTGACGTGTGGGAGACCTCTCTGATGTGTGGGAGACCTCTCTGACGTGTGGGAGACCTCACTGATGTTTGGGAGACCTCTCTGACGTGTGGGAGACCTCACTGACGTGTGGGAGACCTCTCTGACGTGTGGGAGACCTCTCTGACATGTGGGAGACCTCACTGATGTGTGGGAGACCTCACTGACGTTTGGGAGACCTCACTGACATGTGGGAGACCTCACTGACGTGTGGGAGACCTCACTGACGTGTGGGAGACCTCACTGACATGTGGGAGATCTCACTGATCGTGTTAGAGATCTCATTGATGTGTGGGAGATCTCACTGGTATGTGGGAGATCTCACTGGTGTGTGGGAGATCTCATTGATGTGTGGGAGATCTCACTGGTATGTGGGAGATCTCATTGATGTGTGGGAGATCTCACTGGTATGTGGGAGATCTCACTGGTGTGTGGGAGATCTCATTGATGTGTGGGAGATCTCACTGGTATGTGGGAGATCTCATTGATGTGTGGGAGATCTCACTGGTATGTGGGAGATCTCACTGGTATGTGGGAGATCTCACTGGTGACCTTTTTGAACATGGTGTCAAGGTCACTGGGTGGGTGGAGTGGGGTTTACTGTGTGTATGATTGTTTTTAGTAATGTTGCCAGCTTAATTTTTTTTTATGAGAGCTTTGGGTAATTTGGGATCTTAGTAGGATGTTCTCCACCACTTTGTCATACTAGTAATTATGCATGATCAAGTTGTCATATGAGAAATATCATATGACTAGTGGTGTATGGAGTAAATACATCAAGCTCATAGAAAATAGTGTTATTTCCAGTTATCACTGGTTTATTCAGCTTTAGGCAACATGTAAGAAATATCAATCACACAGTTGTTAATATGCAGGTAATTTCCATATACAGTAAATATACAATAGTTTATAAGGTATAATGTTCTGTTCCACTCCACCTGTGAGGTAATAATAATACAATGTCCAGCATAGTTCTAGGTGGGTTCCCACACCTAGCTCCTGACCTGCTGCTTAGAGGAATAATGTAATAATGAATAACTTTACCCCCTGGTGGATGTCTTGAGGAAGATACCCTCAGGCCACTAATGATGGAAACCTCTGCCTGTCTAGCATAGTTTCACCATAGTGCAGTGGTATAGCAGGTAGCAGGAGATGACTGGAGATGTTACCTCTGGAGCGGTTCTGGAGATTCTGCCTTCTAGGAGGTGCAGCCAGGCTATTTGTACCAAATCTTGGCATTGCACCTCAGACTGACTGGGGCCAGTGGCATCTGCCTAACTCTGCAATTGTTTGATGGGGGTCTTTCATGTGTCACGGGTGCACAAAGGACCCCCATGGACGCCGCTGTGTCCCCCATTGTCCTGGTCGGTTCTGCAACTTCAAACCCTCATATCTCAGAAGTTTACGCCGTTACAACCGCCATTTTGGGCATGCGCAGAGTTGAATATGCCAAGTTACTAATGCCCGCTTGCCAGGCGCGTAACTTGCGCTGGTTTGTCTGTAGTGCATTCAAAAGTCGAATCCGTCTCCATAGCGTAACTTCCTTAATAATAAAAGTTCTGCCTTGATCTTGGGTTCATTTTGACCGTCTAATTATGGGCTTTGCATAAATGCTTTGATATTTGACCTAGGTTGCTCAGGAGCGATGCTAGAGCGACCGGAAGGTTATGGATCTTATTAGTTTGTGCACTGAACCATGAGGTCGCTGAATTAGACCCTCAGAATTATTATATTGTGCAGTGGACCATGAGGTCGGACCCTTTGATGTTGTAACCTATGTATAACTGATCTGGCTGGTGTGCAGTGGGGCATGAACGCTCTTATACAAAGTTTGAGTGCTCTTATAGCTCTTAGAACCAACCTATGTATTAATTTCTTATATATTCTTTGATTAATACAATAATATGTTAGAATTTATGGAATCATAAAATGGTATATGATAGTATATGTAGTAACATAAGGTGTGGTATATGTAGTAACATAAGGTGTGGTATATGTAGTAACATAAGATGTGTATATGTAGTAACATAAGGTGTGGTATATGTAGTAACATAAGGTGTGTATATGTAGTAACATAAGGTGTGGTATATGTAGTAACATAAGGTGTGTATATGTAGTAACATAAGGTGTGTATATGTAGTAACATAAGGTGTGGTATATGTAGTAACATAAGGTGTGGTATATGTAGTAACATAAGGTGTGTATATGTAGTAACATAGGGTGTGGTATATGTAGTAACATAACGTGTGTATATGTAGTAACATAAGGTGTGGTATATTTAGTAACATAATGTGTAGTATATGTAGTAACATAAACTGTGGTATATGTAGTAACATAAGGTGTGGTATATGTAGTAACATAAGGTGTGGTATATGTAGTAACATAGGGTGTGGTATATGTAGTAACATAGGGTGTGTATATGTAGTAACATAGGGTGTGGTATATGTAGTGACATAAGGTGTGGTATATGTAGTAACATAGGGTGTGGTATATGTAGTAACATAGGGTGTGTATATGTAGTAACATAAGGTGTGTATATGTAGTAACATAAGGTGTGTATATGTAGTAACATAAGGTGTGGTATATGTAGTAACATAAGGTGTGGTATATGTAGTAACATAAGGTGTGTATATGAGGTAACATAAGGTGTGGTATATGTAGTAACATAGGGTGTGTATATGTAGTAACATAAGGTGTGGTATATGTAGTAGCATAAGGTGTGGTATATGTAGTAACATAGGGTGTGGTATATAGTAACATAAGCTGTGGTATATGTAGTAACATAGGGTGTGTATATGTAGTAACATAAGGTGTGGTATGTGTAGTAACATAGGGTGTGGTATATAGTAACATAGGGTGTGTATATGTAGTAACATAAGGTGTGGTATATGTAGTAACATAAGGTGTGGTATATATAGTAACATAAGGTGTGGTATATGTAGTAACATGGGGTGTGGTATATGTAGTAACATAAGGTGTGGTATATGTAGTAACATAAGGTGTGTATATGTAGTAAAATATGGTGTGGTATATGTAGTAACATAAGGTGTGGTATATGTAGTTACATAAGGTCTCTGTCCTATCTGCATCGTATACTGACGTCAGCCAAAGCTGGCAAGGACTACTAGATAAATATAGCTCCTGTACACCAACACCTTAACCACTTCCTGCCCCTCTGCTTAATGGGGACCTTGTCTGAGGATCCATGTAAACAGTTTTCAGTCATCCAGCAGGCTCCATTAGCCTTTGATTCCTCAGGTTTTGAGATTGCAAGGAAAATTGTTGGAGGAAGCATCTTATAGGAGGATTTAAGGGGTGGTAAGGGGCAGCTTCCACAAAAACAATTTGACATGTAAAATAAGTGAAAATCTTAATAAACCTGAAGATATCATATATGTTTGGAAGCATGATCAATGCCTTCATCAATTTTCTTCCTTCCTGTAACATTTTGTTGTCTATGAAATGCGAATGGAACAAAAACGTTCCACTACGCCTATGAGAGTGATGAGTTTTAGAACTAATACCAAGAGAGTGGGTTTAGCCATGTTGATATGAAGTGCTACATTCCACCTCAGTGTTTAGTAAAGGATGTACTCTGGAGTTTTGTGGCAACATGGGTCGCTTTCTACTCTAAACCTTGGTCTTTCTGAAAGCAGTGATGGTTGTCCTATAGTGTGTTTGTGCTTGCTATGTGAGGTTATTATAAATTATTCCATGATTTCTGGGATCCTCAGTGCTTTTCCTGGATATTCCCATGCACATACCTGTCTATATTGCATGGCATTAGGCCTGCAACATGACTCTCATAAGGCATGCACTTACTTATAGATAACATGCCTCCTTACATGGATAACATGCCTCCTTACATGGATAACATGCCTCCTTACATGTCCTTACATGTCATATGTTACATGTTAAAACCCACGAAATTTCATGGCCAGGGCAGGGCTCGAACCTGCAGTCTCACATCCCAAACCCAACTCCCTATGCATTGCGCCACAGGGACTGACGGGTAGTGGCTGGCTAGAACCAGGTCTTGATATGATACAAAGCCTGGGGAGGCGACGACTGCGGACTGTCCCCTACCATAACCGCAGGACACATTCAAACATAGCCAAGCCAAGACGGCCACTGAAGGAGGAGAAGCGCTGGTCTAGTGGTTAGTGCATTGCGCTCAGCCGTCAGAGGTAGGCGGGTAGAGTCCGGGCGCATTTGTTTTTCGCTGTGTGCTTTGTAGCTGTCCGCTGCCGGGCGACGAGGTGTATGTACCCATTGTACACAAACACGGTCCGGGCGCATCTTTTCTTCGCCGTGTGCGCTGTAGCTGTCCGCTGCCGGGCAAAGAGGTGTATGTACCGATTGTACACAAACATAACCGCGAGACGCATTCAAAGCAAGCCAAGCCGAGACGGGCGCTGTAGCTGTCCGCTGCCAGGCCCCGAGGTGTGTGTACCGGTGGTCTATTGGTTAGAATGCCAACCCAGAGGCTTCCAGGCACCAAGGTGTATGTACTGATCGTGTACACACTATGGCTGGCTTCGAGTCCCGGGGAAGGGGAACAATTTTTGTTTTCAACTTGAATTTATTGGTATTCTATTGATTATGTATTGGTTTCATGGAATGAAATACGTAGTCAATGGATAATTCATGACTTTTGTGTGTTAGCAAAGGATAGTTACACTCGGGCTATGCCCTCGTGTAATTATCCTTTGTTATTCCACGATTTTTGGGATTCTCAGTCCTTTTCCTGGATATTCCCATGCACATACCTGTCGATATTGCACACCCTGAAGGCTGTAACATAACTTTTGCAAGGCGTGTGGTTATCCATGGATAACCTGCACGAACCTCATGTCCTTACATGTCATATGTTACATGTTAAAACCCACAATTCTCTTGACCAGGGCAGGGCTAGAACCAGCAGTCTAAGATCCCTAGTCCAACTTCCAATGCAGTGCGCCACAGGGACTGACGAGAAATGCTTGGTTCGAACCACGTCTGGATATGATACAAAGCCCGGGAAGGCGACGACTGTGGGCTGTCCGCTACCATAACCACGGGACGCATTCAAAGATAGACAAGCCGAGATGGCCGCTGAAGGAGGAGACGCGGTGGTCTAGTGGGTAGCGCATTGCGCTCAGCCGTTACAGGTACGCAGGTCGAGTCCCGGTGCTGGCGCATCTTTTTTCGCCGTGTACGCTGTAGCTGTCTGCTGTGAGGTGTGTGTACCGGTCGTGTACAAACACTATTATTCGCCGTGTGCCACTGCCATAACCGCGAGACACATTCAAACAATGGCAAAGCCAAGCCTAGCTGGGTGCCGAGGTGTGTGTACCGATCGTGTACATACATAACCGCGAGACGCATTCAAAGCGAGCCAAGTCGAGACGGGCGCTGTCACTGTCTGCTGCCGGGCGATGAGGTGTATGTACCTGTACACACACTACGGGAGAGGGAATAATTTTTGTTTTCAACTTGAATTTATTTATATTCTATTGATTATTTATCGGTATCGTGTCATAAAATAAGTAGTCCATGGATAATTCATGACTTGTGTGTGTTAGCAAATTATCACTAACAGACATGCGTCATGAATTATCCATTGATTACTTGTTCATTAAACAAGTGAGAATTAATCCAAGCACCTTGCATGGAGCTGTAAAGGTCAGGATGCACCTTATGTGTGAGGTAACCTCCTCATATACAAGTGAGGTACTACTGCAGTTAGAGGTGGCTACACTGGAGCCCTGATACTAAGGTTACCCTAGATCTTAAAACAGTGGTGTGTAAAGGGATATTGATAAACCCTGTACACTGGGGACTACTAGGGCGTGTTGAAGGCACATAGAGAGGGGACAGTGAGGCTACAACATACAACATAACAGTATCCAGTGATATAGCCCTGTGTACACATGGCAGCATGCCACTTTAACAAACATGATTGTGTCGTTTTTTTATGTTCATGTGTAATCAGATCTTCACCTCTTGTAAGGTGCTTGTGAGTGAAACTCCAGTGTATATAAGGCCGTTTCATGGCCTTCCTAGGGGTCAGTCTACTTGTGACAGGACCATTCTGAGACATGGTTAGCGGCTGCCTGACTGCCATGTTTCAGATACTTCTCTGTGCTGTTGCAGAGAGGGGTATAATTGGCTTTCACTGGACCAGTTGTTAACTTTAGTCTGTATAGGTATTGCGAGTGTATAGGTATTGCGAGCTTAAGTCTAACATGTAGGGCCACTTGAATGAAGGTGATGACCCCGATTACCAACAGCAAGGGGCTGCAGGTCCATTAGTGGATGTGAATGATCCACTAATTGGTGGTGGTTTGACCACATCTTTGATAGCAGGCTCAACGACAGATCCATTGGGCCTTTATCAACAACGTTGATTATTCAATTGGAGAGTATTGACACAACTCTCTCTGGCTGCTGAAGCTTACCTTAGGACACACAGTCTGTCCTATGTTGAAAGAACAGCCTTGCCAGTGGGAACTCCAATAGGCCTTGGTAATTGGTCTTTCGAGGGTCCTTCCAGCTTGTCAATACCAGGAAGTATCAATAGTGGAAGAGGACTCAACGAAGAGCTTTTGCGTGAGCATATGCACCAATTTCGACAAAGTCAATATCATTTGGATACTCTCACGAATATCATGGCAAGAGCCCAGGAGAAGAGTAAGGAGGTAGAGCTGAGATTAGAACAGCTCTGGCAGCAAGCACTAGAAGCTTTGAATAAGACTCTTATTGCTAATCAAGAACTAGCTAGCCTTCAGGGGAAGGTTAAGCAGCTGACTAGTGAGAAAGAGTCTATATACTTGCATTGAAGTCAGAGGTTGAGCGGAGTGGATTGACAGCTGCAAAATTGCACAAAGACGCCTAATACATGTCAAGAAAGCTCTAAATGAGAAGCTACATCAGGAACAAGAATCGCTGCTCTGTCAGATGCAAGCTGACGAGGATGCGCGAACCAGGAATGAGGCAGAAATGTGTCATTGTTGTGAGGAGCGTATCATTCATGCCAACAAGATGGCTGAATATCATATTATGATGGAAAATAAGTGTGAGAAGAATTAGCCCCATCTTATGATTCTAGTCTTTGGTGCCGACAATGCTTTTGTTGCTATTTGCAGCTAAATAGCTCAATAGTGCATTATAATAGGCCTAACATGCCTAATATGGGGTTCTAATAGCATTTCAATATGGTTTTCAATGGGTCATTAGGTCAAAACAACAATTGATGATGGAATTTAATAGAAACAAAAGTGTTTTGCACCATGGACCTGCTGACATTGTTCAGGTCTTCAGATATTCTTATCTTGAAAATGATGAAGGCATTTATGAGCATGGTGCTTTTCCAGCCCATATGGGACCTATGGAAGGCATTTTGTCTAGTCTGACATGTATTATGAGGGAATAATGCATAGCAAATGATTCTATTTTCACATTTTGTTATGATTTTTGAGAGAGAATCATACACAAGACTTGTCTTCTGCTGCATATACAAAAATGTCCCTTGAATGAAGGCATTTTACATACAGAGCTGCCTCCAAAACTGGAAAACACTCAGGTTCCCAACTTGCTGCATTGAGCTATACCAACACTCCATTGAGAGAGCAGGACCCTTAGTCCTAGTTGGCAGGTCTGCTTTTGAAATGCTACACTCTCCACTAATTTATAGTAGGGCATGGTGGTCTCGGGGGGATGGCTACACATAGGTTTTTGAAGTTTGAAAATCCATTTATTAGAACAAAAGTGATGTAATTGCGGTAACCATTGAGAGGTAGGTAAGCTAAACATTGTCTATGATACATCTCCTCCAGTCACCTTGATAGCCATCTCTGTGTGGTATAAAAATATGCCAAGATGTATGATCAGCTAAACTTGAATACATACAATTAGATGCTTACCCCATGTTTTGTTAATCCACTTTGTCCTTCGATGAATAGCCCCCAACCCCCACTATCCATAATCTCTGCCAGAACAAGTAGGTGACCTGTGCTTGCAGCAATCTGACTTCATGTTTATAAACTATATTTGAATTTTCACCTTTTTTGATTGACTTACTTTTGTCTGTTGTTGTAGTTGTTGCTTTGGTTGTTGTTGTAGTCGGTATTGTTGTTGTCAGAGCCTCAGTTGTTGTTGTTGTGGGCAGTCAAAATTTTTTGTGCCCTCCCACGCTGGAGGCGCAGAGAGTTTGCGTGCCCCTCTTTGATCTATAGTAGCGCACGGGCGTTTTTGCTAAAAAGAGGTTGAATTTTATTAGCCCCCCCTCAAGAGGGGTTAACATTTTTGTAGCCCCCCTGCTCGGGAGGGGTCTGAAAATTTTACGCCCCCCCTCAAACCCACCACCCACCCCTGTTGATTAATGAACACTCCCTAAATGACTCGTCCCTAATGGTTGGAGGTGCCTGAGTCCACCCTGTGGAAGGGTTTACGGTCAGCTGAGTTATATAACAATGGGCTCGGTAAGGCCCAGTAAAACGCACCTCCCGCCACGCCCATCCCATATGGTCTAGTGGTTAGGATTCCTGCCTTTCACGCAGGCGGCCCGGGTTCGATTCCCGGTGTGGGAAGGTAACGTTTTCTCTCGCTAAAACCAACTAGGCACTTTCGTAATATTCTGTCGCTTTGAACAAACTGTATCTGTATTTTACAGAAATGCAGTATAAAAACATTCACTGCTAGAGCAGAAGTCAACAAACGACACAAAGGAAACATTCAAAAAGCATTCAGGGGACAGCCGGATTTGAACCGGCGACCTCTCGATCTGCAGTCGAATGCTCTACCACTGAGCTATATCCCCTGTCCATGATTAATGTCAGGCAAAGTCATAGAGTATCTGCGTAAATTGAGGTATTTTGCTGAAAGTTGACCCTTGCTAGGGACATTTTGCTCAAAAGTACACCCTTGCTAGGGACATTTGTGGCTGAAACAGGAGGCTTGCTAGGGACTTTTCCTTGAAAAAGTACCCTTGCCAGCCGCACATATGTGTATACCTTACATAGAGAGTGCCTCCCCCCACGGGACTGGTACGTCTGCGTGAAACCAGAAAAAGGTGACGTACGTCGTGCTTGCTAAACCTCCCTAATGGCTCATGTTCAAACCAACAACGTGCGTAGGTCTTCTTGTGTTTGTAACTGAAGGGCCTGTTGCTTCCACCAGATCAGCTCGTTGGTCTAGGGGTATGATTCTTGCTTTGGGTGCGAGAGGTCCCGGGTTCAAATCCCGGACGAGCCCAACAATTTTTCTTCCTACTTTCGGAAACCTTGGATGGAGTATGTTACAGGCGACGAAGCAAACGGATAAAATGTATTTAAGAAAATGTAGACACTTCCGTCAGAAAACAAAAAGCTTCTTCCCAGACGGGGAATCGAACCCCGGCCGCGGCGGTGAGAGCGCCGAATCCTAACCACTAGACCACCTGGGATTTCTGTCAATTGAGTTAGAAAAGGTGAAGTGGATCATGTTGGTCATGAGTTCCTGCTTCCTACAACACTCTAGATTTATTGATTCTGGAAGTAATGAGGACGAAGGTATGCGGTCTGGCCTTAACCGAGTCCAAATAACTCCGGCCTTCATTTATTAATGAGTAATAACAGAACGAGTGTAACTTAAGAAAAGTACATAAAAAAAAAACCACAGTACATGTAGGTGCCCTTAGGCTTGCTGCATAGCTATGCCAGGGTACACCTGTCCAACAGGTGAGAGTGTGTGAGTTCGCACCACCTAGGTGCATGTGTAGAGTTATT
Organism: Acholoe squamosa; assembly: GCA_949317995.1. NCBI lineage: Eukaryota > Metazoa > Annelida > Polychaeta > Phyllodocida > Polynoidae > Acholoe > Acholoe squamosa. The sequence continues at coordinate 92,324,282 of OX439037.1, forward strand.
GTCAGGTGGGTGGCTCAGGTAACTGTCCTGATCAATAAGTACCCATTGATTCTGGAAGTAATGAGGACGAAGGTATGCAGTCTGGCCTTAACCGAGTCCAAATAACTCCGGCACCACCAGAATCAAACATTTTTATGAATTCTCACTGTTTGTACGTATCTGCGTATAAGTCTATTAGAATGACACTTTCAAAGCCTTGGCGACTACACTGTCTACACTGACTCTTGTGTTGAAGGGTTTAGCTAGGTACAGCAGGGCTGATAAACTGGACCCCACTTTAACAAACATGATTGTGTCGTTTTTTCATGTTCATGTGTAATCAGATCTTCACCTCTTGTAAGGTGCTTGTGAGTGAAACTCCAGTGTATATAAGGCCGTTTCATGGCCTTCCTAGGGGTCAGTCTACTTGTGACAGGACCATTCTGAGACATGGTTAGCGGCTGCCTGACTGCCATGTTTCAGATACTTCTCTGTGCTGTTGCAGAGAGGGGTATAATTGGCTTTCACTGGACCAGTTGTTAACTTTAGTCCGTATAGGTATTGCGAGCTTAAGTCTAACATGTAGGGCCACTTGAATGAAGGTGATGACCCCGATTACCAACAGCAAGGGGCTGCAGGTCCATTAGTGGATGTGAATGATCCACTAATTGGTGGTGGTTTGACCACATCTTTGATAGCAGGCTCAACGACAGATCCATTGGGCCTTTATCAACAACGTTGATTATTCAATTGGAGAGTATTGACACAACTCTCTCTGGCTGCTGAAGCTTACCTTAGGACACACAGTCTGTCCTATGTTGAAAGAACAGCCTTGCCAGTGGGAACTCCAATAGGCCTTGGTAATTGGTCTTTCGAGGGTCCTTCCAGCTTGTCAATACCAGGAAGTATCAATAGTGGAAGAGGACTTGACGAAGAGCTTTTGCGTGAGCATATGCACCAATTTCGACAAAGTCGATATCATTTGGATACTCTCACGAATATCATGGCAAGAGCCCAGGAGAAGAGTAAGGAGGTAGAGCTGAGATTAGAACAGCTCTGGCAGCAAGCACTAGAAGCTTTGAATAAGACTCTTATTGCTAATCAAGAACTAGCTAGCCTTCAGGGGAAGGTTAAGCAGCTGACTAGTGAGAAAGAGTCTATATACTTGCATTGAAGTCAGAGGTTGAGCGGAGTGGATTGACAGCTGCAAAATTGCACAAAGACGCCTAATACATGTCAAGAAAGCTCTAAATGAGAAGCTACATCAGGAACAAGAATCGCTGCTCTGTCAGATGCAAGCTGACGAGGATGCGCGAACCAGGAATGAGGCAGAAATGTGTCATTGTTGTGAGGAGCGTATCATTCATGCCAACAAGATGGCTGAATATCATATTATGATGGAAAATAAGTGTGAGAAGAATTAGCCCCATCTTATGATTCTAGTCTTTGGTGCCGACAATGCTTTTGTTGCTATTTGCAGCTAAATAGCTCAATAGTGCATTATAATAGGCCTAACATGCCTAATATGGGGTTCTAATAGCATTTCAATATGGTTTTCAATGGGTCATTAGGTCAAAACAACAATTGATGATGGAATTTAATAGAAACAAAAGTGTTTTGCACCATGGACCTGCTGACATTGTTCAGGTCTTCAGATATTCTTATCTTGAAAATGATGAAGGCATTTATGAGCATGGTGCTTTTCCAGCCCATATGGGACCTATGGAAGGCATTTTGTCTAGTCTGACATGTATTATGAGGGAATAATGCATAGCAAATGATTCTATTTTCACATTTTGTTATGATTTTTGAGAGAGAATCATACACAAGACTTGTCTTCTGCTGCATATACAAAAATGTCCCTTGAATGAAGGCATTTTACATGCAGAGCTGCCTCCAAAACTGGAAAACACTCAGGTTCCCAACTTGCTGCATTGAGCTATACCAACACTCCATTGAGAGAGCAGGACCCTTAGTCCTAGTTGGCAGGTTTGCTTTTGAAATGCTACACTCTCCACTAATTTATAGTAGGGCATGGTGGTCCCGGGGGGATGGCTACACATAGGTTTTTGAAGTTTGAAAATCCATTTATTAGAACAAAAGTGATGTAATTGCGGTAACCATTGAGAGGTAGGTAAGCTAAACATTGTCTATGATACATCTCCTCCAGTCACCTTGATAGCCATCTCTGTGTGGTATAAAAATATGCCAAGATGTATGATCAGCTAAACTTGAATACATACAATTAGATGCTTACCCCATGTTTTGTTAATCCACTTTGTCCTTGGATGAATAGCCCCCAACCCCCACTATCCATAATCTCTGCCAGAACAAGTAGGTGACCTGTGCTTGCAGCAATCTGACTTCATGTTTATAAACTATATTTGAATTTTCACCTTTTTTGATTGACTTACTTTTGTCTGTTGTTGTAGTTGTTGCTTTGGTTGTTGTTGTAGTCGGTATTGTTGTTGTCAGAGCCTCAGTTGTTGTTGTTGTGGGCAGTCAAAATTTTTTGTGCCCTCCCACGCTGGAGGCGCAGAGAGTTTGCGTGCCCCTCTTTGATCTATAGTAGCGCACGGGCGTTTTTGCTAAAAAGAGGTTGAATTTTATTAGCCCCCCCTCAAGAGGGGTTAACATTTTTGTAGCCCCCCTGCTCGGGAGGGGTCTGAAAATTTTACGCCCCCCCTCAAACCCACCACCCACCCCTGTTGATTAATGACCACTCCCTAAATGACTCGTCCCTAATGGTTGGAGGTGCCTGAGTCCACCCTGTGGAAGGGTTTACGGTCAGCTGAGTTATATAACAATGGGCTCGGTAAGGCCCAGTAAAACGCACCTCCCGCCACGCCCATCCCATATGGTCTAGTGGTTAGGATTCCTGCCTTTCACGCAGGCGGCCCGGGTTCGATTCCCGGTGTGGGAAGGTAACGTTTTCTCTCGCTAAAACCAACTAGGCACTTTCGTAATATTCTGTCGCTTTGAACAAACTGTATCTGTATTTTACAGAAATGCAGTATAAAAACATTCACTGCTAGAGCAGAAGTCAACAAACGACACAAAGGAAACATTCAAAAAGCATTCAGGGGACAGCCGGATTTGAACCGGCGACCTCTCGATCTGCAGTCGAATGCTCTACCACTGAGCTATATCCCCTGTCCATGATTAATGTCAGGCAAAGTCATAGAGTATCTGCGTAAATTGAGGTATTTTGCTGAAAGTTGACCCTTGCTAGGGACATTTTGCTCAAAAGTACACCCTTGCTAGGGACATTTGTGGCTGAAACAGGAGGCTTGCTAGGGACTTTTCCTTGAAAAAGTACCCTTGCCAGCCGCACATATGTGTATACCTTACATAGAGAGTGCCTCCCCCCACGGGACTGGTACGTCTGCGTGAAACCAGAAAAAGGTGACGTACGTCGTGCTTGCTAAACCTCCCTAATGGCTCATGTTCAAACCAACAACGTGCGTAGGTCTTCTTGTGTTTGTAACTGAAGGGCCTGTTGCTTCCACCAGATCAGCTCGTTGGTCTAGGGGTATGATTCTTGCTTTGGGTGCGAGAGGTCCCGGGTTCAAATCCCGGACGAGCCCAACAATTTTTCTTCCTACTTTCGGAAACCTTGGATGGAGTATGTTACAGGCGACGAAGCAAACGGATAAAATGTATTTAAGAAAATGTAGACACTTCCGTCAGAAAACAAAAAGCTTCTTCCCAGACGGGGAATCGAACCCCGGCCGCGGCGGTGAGAGCGCCGAATCCTAACCACTAGACCACCTGGGATTTCTGTCAATTGAGTTAGAAAAGGTGAAGTGGATCATGTTGGTCATGAGTTCCTGCTTCCTACAACACTCTAGATTTATTGATTCTGGAAGTAATGAGGACGAAGGTATGCGGTCTGGCCTTAACCGAGTCCAAATAACTCCGGCCTTCATTTATTAATGAGTAATAACAGAACGAGTGTAACTTAAGAAAAGTACATAAAAAAAAAACCACAGTACATGTAGGTGCCCTTAGGCTTGCTGCATAGCTATGCCAGGGTACACCTGTCCAACAGGTGAGAGTGTGTGAGTTCGCACCACCTAGGTGCATGTGTAGAGTTATTGTCAGGTGGGTGGCTCAGGTAACTGTCCTGATCAATAAGTACCCATTGATTCTGGAAGTAATGAGGACGAAGGTATGCAGTCTGGCCTTAACCGAGTCCAAATAACTCCGGCACCACCAGAATCAAACATTTTTATGAATTCTCACTGTTTGTACGTATCTGCGTATAAGTCTATTAGAATGACACTTTCAAAGCCTTGGCGACTACACTGTCTACACTGACTCTTGTGTTGAAGGGTTTAGCTAGGTACAGCAGGGCTGATAAACTGGACCCCACTTTAACAAACATGATTGTGTCGTTTTTTCATGTTCATGTGTAATCAGATCTTCACCTCTTGTAAGGTGCTTGTGAGTGAAACTCCAGTGTATATAAGGCCGTTTCATGGCCTTCCTAGGGGTCAGTCTACTTGTGACAGGACCATTCTGAGACATGGTTAGCGGCTGCCTGACTGCCATGTTTCAGATACTTCTCTGTGCTGTTGCAGAGAGGGGTATAATTGGCTTTCACTGGACCAGTTGTTAACTTTAGTCCGTATAGGTATTGCGAGCTTAAGTCTAACATGTAGGGCCACTTGAATGAAGGTGATGACCCCGATTACCAACAGCAAGGGGCTGCAGGTCCATTAGTGGATGTGAATGATCCACTAATTGGTGGTGGTTTGACCACATCTTTGATAGCAGGCTCAACGACAGATCCATTGGGCCTTTATCAACAACGTTGATTATTCAATTGGAGAGTATTGACACAACTCTCTCTGGCTGCTGAAGCTTACCTTAGGACACACAGTCTGTCCTATGTTGAAAGAACAGCCTTGCCAGTGGGAACTCCAATAGGCCTTGGTAATTGGTCTTTCGAGGGTCCTTCCAGCTTGTCAATACCAGGAAGTATCAATAGTGGAAGAGGACTTGACGAAGAGCTTTTGCGTGAGCATATGCACCAATTTCGACAAAGTCGATATCATTTGGATACTCTCACGAATATCATGGCAAGAGCCCAGGAGAAGAGTAAGGAGGTAGAGCTGAGATTAGAACAGCTCTGGCAGCAAGCACTAGAAGCTTTGAATAAGACTCTTATTGCTAATCAAGAACTAGCTAGCCTTCAGGGGAAGGTTAAGCAGCTGACTAGTGAGAAAGAGTCTATATACTTGCATTGAAGTCAGAGGTTGAGCGGAGTGGATTGACAGCTGCAAAATTGCACAAAGACGCCTAATACATGTCAAGAAAGCTCTAAATGAGAAGCTACATCAGGAACAAGAATCGCTGCTCTGTCAGATGCAAGCTGACGAGGATGCGCGAACCAGGAATGAGGCAGAAATGTGTCATTGTTGTGAGGAGCGTATCATTCATGCCAACAAGATGGCTGAATATCATATTATGATGGAAAATAAGTGTGAGAAGAATTAGCCCCATCTTATGATTCTAGTCTTTGGTGCCGACAATGCTTTTGTTGCTATTTGCAGCTAAATAGCTCAATAGTGCATTATAATAGGCCTAACATGCCTAATATGGGGTTCTAATAGCATTTCAATATGGTTTTCAATGGGTCATTAGGTCAAAACAACAATTGATGATGGAATTTAATAGAAACAAAAGTGTTTTGCACCATGGACCTGCTGACATTGTTCAGGTCTTCAGATATTCTTATCTTGAAAATGATGAAGGCATTTATGAGCATGGTGCTTTTCCAGCCCATATGGGACCTATGGAAGGCATTTTGTCTAGTCTGACATGTATTATGAGGGAATAATGCATAGCAAATGATTCTATTTTCACATTTTGTTATGATTTTTGAGAGAGAATCATACACAAGACTTGTCTTCTGCTGCATATACAAAAATGTCCCTTGAATGAAGGCATTTTACATGCAGAGCTGCCTCCAAAACTGGAAAACACTCAGGTTCCCAACTTGCTGCATTGAGCTATACCAACACTCCATTGAGAGAGCAGGACCCTTAGTCCTAGTTGGCAGGTTTGCTTTTGAAATGCTACACTCTCCACTAATTTATAGTAGGGCATGGTGGTCCCGGGGGGATGGCTACACATAGGTTTTTGAAGTTTGAAAATCCATTTATTAGAACAAAAGTGATGTAATTGCGGTAACCATTGAGAGGTAGGTAAGCTAAACATTGTCTATGATACATCTCCTCCAGTCACCTTGATAGCCATCTCTGTGTGGTATAAAAATATGCCAAGATGTATGATCAGCTAAACTTGAATACATACAATTAGATGCTTACCCCATGTTTTGTTAATCCACTTTGTCCTTGGATGAATAGCCCCCAACCCCCACTATCCATAATCTCTGCCAGAACAAGTAGGTGACCTGTGCTTGCAGCAATCTGACTTCATGTTTATAAACTATATTTGAATTTTCACCTTTTTTGATTGACTTACTTTTGTCTGTTGTTGTAGTTGTTGCTTTGGTTGTTGTTGTAGTCGGTATTGTTGTTGTCAGAGCCTCAGTTGTTGTTGTTGTGGGCAGTCAAAATTTTTTGTGCCCTCCCACGCTGGAGGCGCAGAGAGTTTGCGTGCCCCTCTTTGATCTATAGTAGCGCACAGGCTTTTTTGCTAAAAAGAGGTTGAATTTTATTAGCCCCCCCTCAAGAGGGGTTAACATTTTTGTAGCCCCCCTGCTCGGGAGGGGTCTGAAAATTTTACGCCCCCCCTCAAACCCACCACCCACCCCTGTTGATTAATGACCACTCCCTAAATGACTCGTCCCTAATGGTTGGAGGTGCCTGAGTCCACCCTGTGGAAGGGTTTACGGTCAGCTGAGTTATATAACAATGGGCTCGGTAAGGCCAAGTAAAACGCGCCTCCCGCCACGCCCATCCCATATGGTCTAGTGGTTAGGATTCCTGCCTTTCACGCAGGCGGCCCGGGTTTGATTCCCGGTGTGGGAAGGTAACGTTTTCTCTCGCTAAAACCAACTAGGCACTTTCGTAATATTCTGTCACTTTGAACAAACTGTATCTGTATTTTACAGAAATGCAGTATAAAAACATTCACTGCTAGAGCAGAAGCCAACAAACGACACAAAGGAAACATTCAAAAAGCGTTCAGGGGACAGCCGGATTTGAACCGGCGACCTCTCGATCTGCAGTCGAAGGCTCTACCACTGAGCTATATCCCCTGTCCATGATTAATGCTCAGGCAAAGTCATAGAGTATCACGGGACGCCTTCTACTGAACAGTGAAGTTTCACCTCGGGGAACATAGGGAGGTTTAGGGAGCGTTTAATAGACAGGTTTAGCAACCACTACGTTGGCAATATAACGCAGACGTGCAGCATACCTACAGCACTGCTACGTAAAATGCAAATTTATGTCCTGATACATTGTTCTTTGATAGGGTTTGCACAGCTTGTCCCCCAAGAAATTTTTTGAAATATTGATGTCAAACACTGTAGTCTAAGGGATTTGTGTATCATTAGGTGTCAACCTAGTACATAGTTTCATTTGAAAGTGATTTGGAGCCTGCCCTTAAGATAACTTTGGAATTAAAAAAAAAATTATCAAAGTATTTTGATGCACCCTAAGTGATGAATAGGGTAGGAAGGGGTATTAAAGATGCCCTTTGGGGGAAAAGGCCCTTTGGCTCTCATGCCTAGGGTACTAGCTGTATACAGACATTTAACACTTGGAAGTAAAGATTATCTCGTGCATATTGGGGATAATTCTTAGTAGATTACCCCTATTCTAATGTAATTATAACCTACATCCCTGACCCATTCCTATACCAATGCCTATACCAGTCAAACTCAACCTATAAGCAGAAAGATATGAGTTCAACTAGCTTTCTGCTATAAGACTCACCTTGTGTGAGTCTAAGGTATAAGCTATGCCTTATATATAGGCCTAAGCCAAGCATCATATATGTATGATATGACTGCTTTTTTTCTGTGAGGCACTACGTGGGCAATATAACGCAGACATCCAGCATACCTACAGCGGGGGGGGGGGGCACATCAATTTTTTATTTACACTGATTGGGGAGAAAATTGAATTTGGTTCATGTTATTTTCATGAAAACTGTGCTTATATCCAAGAAAAATTCGAAATTTCCTGCGTAAATTGGGGTATTTTGCTGAAAGTTGACCCTTGCTAGGGACATTTTGCTCAAAAGTACACCCTTGCTAGGGACATTTGTGGCTGAAACAGGAGGCTTGCTAGCGACTTTTCCTTGAAAAAGTACCCTTGCCAGCCGCACATATGTGTATACCTTACATAGAGAGTGCCCCCCCCACGGGACTGGTATGTCTGCGTGAAACCAGAAAAAGGTGACGTACGTCGTGCTTGCTAAACCTCCCTAATGGCTCATGTTCAAACCAACAACGTGCGTAGGTCTTCTTGTGTTTGTAACTGAAGGGCCTGTCGCTTCCACCAGATCAGCCGGCTCGTTGGTCTAGGGGGAATTATTCTCCCTTTGGGTGCAAGAGGTCCAGGGTTCAAATCCCGGACGAGCCCGACAATTTTTCTTCCTACTTTCGGAAACTGTGGATGGAGTATGTTACATGCGATGAAGCAAACCGATGAAACGCATTTAAGAAAACGTAGACACTTCCGTCAGAAAACGATCATGTTGGTCATGAGTTCCTGCTTCCTACAACACTCTAGATTTATTGATTCTGGAAGTAATGAGGACGAAGGTATGCGGTCTGGCCTTAACCGAGTCCAAATAACTCCGGCCTTCATTTATTAACGAGTAATAACAGAATGAGTGTAACTTAAGAAAAGTACATAAAAAAAAACCCACAGTACATGTAGGTGCCCTTAGGCTTGCTGCATAGCTATGCCAGAGTACACCTGTCCAACAGGTGAGAGTGTGTGAGTTCGCACCACCTAGGTGCATGTGTAGAGTTATTGTCAGGTGGGTGGCTCAGGTAACTGTCCTGATCAATAAGTCCAACAATCAGGGATTGTTCATACCCAAAAAACGGGGGGAACTACAAAACAGATACAGAATCTGAAGTCCACCTATAATGTAGGGTGGATTTCTAGTATCGATTAATAGTATTCAGACCATTCAAGGTGGTGTATAATAAATTCGACAGGGTGACATCGACATGTGACATGGAGCTTGGTGACAAGGACATGGAGAATGAAAAGGTTAGTGACATGAGACATGACCTTTCCTTAAAATCGACATGTGACATGGAGCTTAGTGACAGAGACATGGGGAAATAGAAATTTAGTGACATGTGACATGGCCTTTTCTTAAAATCGACATGTGACATGGGGAACCCCCATCTAGATCCCCACCAATGGTAGTATCTATAGCAGGAACAGGAGAGGAATTCTAAAATCCATTTATGTTCCAATGTCAGAATATATGTTTGTCCATGCAAGCCAAATTCCTAATCAGTTTTTCTTTTGATCTCAAGTTACTTAGAAGCTGAGAAAATCGAATGTGAAACATTGGATATGGGTGTTTTGGGAACACTAGTTTGTAGTGTGAATGGTGTCTGAAACTGTGATCTGGGAGTTGGTTATCCACATATACAGGCAGTCTGACAAGGCCAGTGCAGGCCAGGGGCGTGGGAAGCAGTGTCTGAGTGGACGGGACCAGGGGGGGTTTTCTGCAATTTTTGACCTCCCTTTGCTTGACCTTTTAGTTTTGACCTTTTGAGGAGTTGGCCAAAAGTCGGGGGGGGGGTGGAACGTGTCCCCCCTGTCCCCCCCCTGCTTTCCACGCCCATGCAGGCTGAGTAACAACTGGGCACACTACAGGTAAGAGTAGGCAGGGTTGTTACCACATTAAGGTCTGTAAATAGATCATGTCATGAAAGAGCAGTCTGCCAACTCTGTGCTTATAAAAGTGTGGTTAGGGTAGATTCACCTTGAGTTGACACTTGTCATGAATGTGGGGAGGGGTTAATACCATCAAAGTACTCTAGCTGAGGTAATCCCTTTTTCACCTGGGTATTTAAGATATCAAAGGAGGAGCTTATTTGTAAATACCATCAAAGCACTCTTGTGTAAGGTAGGTGAAAAAGGGATTACCTCAGGTAGTATATAACATAGGGTGTAGCAGGAGCAGTAGTAGCAGTAGGTACAACAGTAGCATAAGTAATAGGAGTAGGTGCAACAGGGGTGGGTCACTGGTATGGAGTTTTCCAATTTCACCCTTTTTCCAAAAAATGGCCATCAAAAACTTTTTTTTGGACTAACTTCTTATAAACAAAAAAGGCAATCCTTCACATCGGCTGTGTGCCATGTCTCGACTTCACAGTAAAAATGGGAACAACATTACTGTGCAGGTACCGATGTGAAGTGTGTTCTCGAAGATATTTTCAAACTTATTTTCACTATAACCACAGTCGTTGCATGCAGGACCCAGCTCCTTGTATGTCCACAGATAATATTGTGCTTTCGACTTGACACTGGCTCTATCAGTTTTTTGGTTGGTTAGAAAATCTTTGAATGTGTCTTTACGACTTTTGTATCATTTAAATTCTCTTAATCCTTAAAATTAAATGTGTTTGACTAAATTTTAAAGTTGTGTAAGGTAGGTGAAATTATCGAAAAACGGTAAAATCCTTGTCCCAACATTGCCACAGAACCATCGTCATTTTCGCACAGATTCCTTGTGAGTGAGTAATAGGTGTTTAACGCCATTTTGACAGCTACGGTCATATTCATGGTGAGAACGATATTACACAATTTCACAGAGGGATGTGTCAGTGTCTGCGCATATGTGGACCACACACACCTGAGGGAATAGAAAAAAGTAGATAATAGATCCTTTTAAGTGGGTTAGAAAAGTCCGGAGATTCCTTGTACCAGAGTGTGTACTGTACTGCCTCATTGTAGAAACTACACTGATTCCCTATAATGCAACAACAGTGGTTCATTGTTCAGTTTAAAGAGAATCCATGATAGGAATTGTGGATATTTTTAGAGTGAATATTTAGTGCGAAAAAATTCTGATTAGACATCACTGTCACAAATGAGGACATGTGTCCATGTGTGTGCATATGAACAGCGGCACTCCCAATATAGAGTTAAGTTGGAGAACTAATCCACAGGGCTACCCTACTGGTGACACCTGCTAGGTATTTCTCAAACACTACGAATTGAGACTGCCCACTACGAATTGGCCACCCCCTACAATCCAGGCCATTCGTAGGGAGGTGGAGTGAGTGCCCCTGTATTACCTATGATTGGCTATCCAGATGCATGGCTTTTCCCTCTATATCTGCACCAGTGGTAGTGTTTGACCCTGTACAATCAAGAATTCCCTTCCAATCTAGGCCAGGTCGGTACGATTTGGGGCCTGAGAAATGACTTCCTGGGGATATATATATATACATAGGTAGGTCTACACCCTACTCACTCATCAGGTCTCATGGTCCTAATAGTATTCACACTGAAGGGCACTGCACTGAGGGCTATACCTGACACTTTCTGTATAACACTTTTGATAGACTTTGCCTCAACTTAGAAAATATATAAAGCTAGTTTTAAAATCCAGGACATTCATACTTTCCATATATCACAGTTGGGATAAGGTAAACGTGAATATTTTTAAACCTGAATGTGAATATCATTTTGGAAGCATGCTGTACTTAAATGGTCAAATACACAAAAGTGAGGTTGACCATATATGCATCTTTTTGCATTTTCCACTTCTATACATATCCAACAATCATAATCTATAAGTATTTGAAAATAGCAACAGAATATGAATGATATTTTGGCAGAAAATGACGTCATTAATTTTCCCATTGACTCCTATAGGTTTTTCTTCATTACACCCCTTTCCAAGAGAATTAAGCTCAGTGACATGTCACTATTTTTACATTTCGTTCATCCCTATATATAAACCTAATGATATCCAGAGGTATAGACAGAAATCAACACCATCTTTTTGCATTTTTTACTTCTATACATATCCAACTATCATAATCCAAAAGTATTTGAAAATAGCAACAGAACATGAATGATATTTTAGCAGGAAATGAGGCCATAGATTTTCCCATTGACTCCTATAGACTATTTTTACATTTCCTTCATCCATATATATAAACCTAATGATGTCCAAAGGTATAGGCAAAAATCAACACAACTCCTGATATCCAGAGGTATAGGCAAAAATCAACACAACTTCTTTACCACTCATCCACCAGCATTTGTCTTTAATATTAGTTGTATGGTCTAGTGTCATGTAAAAGCATGTTTTTTTAGCAGTGCTCTATCGTAAAATATATGGCTTATACGTGAACCCGCCCGCCCAGGGGGCGGGTTCATAAATATTAAAATAACTTAATACTTTGGGCCCTCCCCCACCCCGGCAGGTGAAAATCAAACAAACAGACACCCTACTGAGGAGAATCTCTGTGACTATAGGATAAGACCCTTTAAGTCTTTTATCTTTTCCCTCTGGGACCAACCACCCTAATAATTTAAGTGATCCATGCCTACAGCAAACAGTAGGTGAAAATCAAAAACAGACAGATACCCTACCAATCAAGGGTCTCTGTGAAAATGGGATTAAATCTCTTTTAAGTCTTTGATCTATTTAAAACCATAGTTAAGAGACTTATCTTGAACAGGTACATAAGGGAAAGTAAATTTTTCTTTGTCTTTAGGCTATAAACACATTTTGAAGCACTTTCTCTGCCACCTTCATCATGGAAACACCAACCGCTCTACAGACTATCAACTCTGAGAACCCAAAAACTACTACAGCATCATATAAATTTTTTTTTATTTATAATATATATCCCATTTGCATAATTAGGCCCGCCCCATTGTTTACAAATAAGGGACCACGTGGCTATGCCACGTGGCTAGGCCACGTGTTGTTTTCAAACAAGGGGTCACGTGATCGCACTAATCTCCTAATTAGGTCATGTTATCATGGTAACCAGAATGCCGTCCTCTGATTGGCTGAGAGGTGGTCACTAATCCCTAATTAGGTCAAGGGGGCATGGCTTATTATGCAAATGAGGTCAAGGTTAAGGTCACATGACCATATATGGGCATGCACCATGGTGGGTGTGGTTGCTAATCCCCTAAGTAGGTCACATTACCATAGTTACCTGAATGCTGGCCTCTGATTGGCTGAGAGGTGGTCGCGAATCCCCTAAGTAGGTCACATTACCATGGCAATGGGTCACGTGACCTACTTTGGAGTGAGTTATATCCTGTAGTTAACTAGTCCAAGTCCGATACATACTATACTACTATGGAGGCCTTATCTGTCAGCCTGCCACCTAGTGCCTTCTCCTGTACTTATCTATAGTAAAGTTTTGATTTCTTCTGATTAACAGCACTTAATAGTCCCATGACGCTGTTATACACTGTGCATGTTCAATTAGGCTATAAACACATTTTGAAGTAACCGCCCTGTATAATATATGCATAACCTGATGCATTTGGTCTTTGGTGACATCATAGGCTGCATTTAAGTGACATATGACATATTTCTTAAAATTGACATGTGACATGGGGGATCCCCCATCCACATCCCCCCCCCTTTCCCTTGAAATAGTGTTCACACATGGTATCCACAAGTCGAGGGAGTGCTCCCCCGGGAAGGCGTGGCCTATACACGTTAAATCAGAAATTAGCGAAATATTTCGGTATTGTACAAAGAGAATAAAAAATAAGGAGGTTTAGCAACCACAAAGTACGTCACTCAATCCTGATTTAATGCAGGCATAGCAATGCTGTAGGTATGCTGCACCACTGCATCATATTGCTTAAGTCTTAGGGAGTGATCATTTTTTAACAACAGGGGGGGCTGGTGGGTTTGAGGGGGGGGTCAGAATTTTTTCAACCCCTTGACCGGGGAGTCAGAATTTTTTCAACCCCTCTGATGGGGGGGGGGGGTCAAAATAATTTCACCTGTTTTCAGTGGAAAACCCAGCGCGTTACTATAGGGTAAAATGGCATGTTCGTGTGTGATTTTTGGCCCTTATGGCCCTTATAGAGGGGGGTGTCAGAATCTTTCTTTCGCGTGTCCGCGCGCAAACCCACCAGCCCCTGCCCCTGTTGTTAAAAAATGATCACTCCCTTAGTAGGGAGGTTTAGCACCCAGAGTGTGGGCAATATAACGCAGACGTGCAGCATACTTATAGCATTGCTACGTCCTAGTGAAATCAGGTACAGGAAGTCATTTCTCAAGCGCTAAGTTTAGGGGACTCCCAAATCGTTCCAACCTGTCCAGGATCGGAAGAGAATTCTGGTGTATACAGAGTCAATCACTACGAGTGGTGCATATAGAGAGGGAAAAGGGTTGCTAAACCTCCATATCTCATATGTCAACCTGGCCACTAACTTCCTGCTAGGTGTTTCTCAAAACGTCTCAAACACTATGATCTGCTAGCCATTTCTCAAACACTACGATCGTACCCCTCTCCCTCCAATTCCAACCACCCCTACGATCCAGTCCAATCGTAGTGATCGACCCTTGGTGATCATGTATTACATATGATTGCCTATACAGGAGCATGCCATTTCCCTCTGTATCTGCTATAATCGTAGTGATTGACCCAGTACAATGAAGAATTCCCTTCCGATCCTGGCCAGGTCAGTACGATTTCAGGGTGCCCAAAACTTAGTGTTTGAGAAATGACTTCCAGAGCCTCCCCACTATGTAATGCAAATCCCCTAGGGGCCATCCACAAATGACGTCATGCTGGAAGGGGGGTCAGAATCGGCATGACAGAATTAATTTTTCATATAGCTTCAGCACTGCAAAATTGGCAAAAACACGCCAAGGGGGGAGGGGGGTCATAAATGGTCAAATTTTCCATGATGTCATTTACGGATAGCCTCCTACGATCCAGTCCATTCGCAGGCAAGTGGAGGCAGTGACCTAAGAACTGGAGCCTTGTGTGCCTGCTCGGTATTTCTCAAACGCTACAAATTGAGACTGCCCACTACGAATTGCCCGGCCCTTACTATCCAGTCAGATCGTAGTGAGGGGCAGTCAGTGACCTTGTATTACCTATGATTACCTATGCAGAAGCATGTGCACCAGTCGTAGTGTTTGACCCTGTATAATGAACAAGTAACCAATGGATAACTCATGACGAGTGTGTGTTAGTGAAGGATAATGACACGAGGCCGTAGGCCGAGTGTTATTAGCCTTTGCTAACACACACGAGTCATGAGTTATCCATTGTCTACTTATTTTATACCACAAAACCAATAAATAATCAATAGAATACCAATAAATTCAAGTTGAAAACAAAAATTATTCCCCCTCCCCGGGACTCAATGCCAGCCATTGTGTGTACACGATCGGTACATACACCTCCTCGCTCGGCAGCGGACAGCACCCCTCTCGGCTAGCCTTGGCAGCAGCACACGGCGAAAAATAGTGTGCATACACCTCCTCCCCCGGCAGCGCACAACGGCAGAGCACACGGCGAAAAAGAGATGCGTCCGTACCGTGTTACTAACTGTTAGACTAGATATACACCTCCTTCCCCGGCAGAGGACAGCGACAGCGCACACGGCGAAAAAGAGATGCGTCTCGCTGTTATGTTTGTGTACAATACACCTCGTTGCCCGGCAGCGGACAGCGACGGCGCACACGGCGAAAAAAGATGCGCCGGACCGGGGTTCGATCCATGTACCTCTGACAGTGCGCCAACTTGAGTCAGTCTCCATGCAGAGGTTGGGGAGAGAAGGGTAGATATAAGTACAGGAGAGGGCACTAGGTGGCAGGCTAACAGGTAAGACCTCTAAATTTTGTGCACAGAGGAGTTCCCACACACTCCCTGATTTTGGTCTAATAGTGACCTTAACTTACTAGATTACAGAGTGTTATCTGGCTTATTTGAAGGACAATGAACTGGATGCCAAAACAAACCATCTGTAAAAAGATCAAGCTAAGCTATCTAGTTTATTGAATGTGATTTATCAATTGGTATACCTTTCATGGTGCATACTGAACCCAATATTCACCATCCAATATTATTCGCATAACAGGGGTGTACCTAAGTATGACCTACAACACATATCTTATCAAGAAGTTATTTGATGCAAGCCCCTACAAGCTAATGAGGATTTAATGTGCATATGTGGATCAACACAGGAAAATGGACCTCTGAGAGGGGCCTCCCAGGGGTCCCCTTCTATGGTTTATTTTAGTACAGGCAAACTCAAACATGTGTCTTAATTGGTGCTATTTATAGTGTGACCAGACAACCCTCTGCACCTGTATGCACTGCTCTTTCAGGTCATGATCTATTTACAGACCCTAGTGTGCTAACAACCCTGCCTACTCTTAGCTGATGCGTGAAGGCCCAGTTGTTACTCAGCCTGAACTGGCCTTGTCAGACTGCCTGCAGATACCAACTACAAGATCACAGTTTCAGACACCATTCATACTACAAACTAGTGTTTCTAAAACACCCATATCCAATATTTCCAATTTGATTTTCCCAGCTTCTAGGTAACTTGAGACCAAAAGAAAAAACTTATTTGGACCATGGCTTGCATGGACAAACACATATTCTGACATCAGAATTATTAGATGGATTCTAGAATTTCTCTCCTGTTCCTAGTAGAGAAGTGTCAGTCACTGTACTTATAGTGCCATGTCTGCTTTGAGCCCATAGGGTTTGCCCAATCCCCTGTCAAGTTTGGCGTGCCTCAAGGATCTGTACTTGATCCGCTACTCTTTGTATTATTTATAAATGATCTTGCTACATGTTTTGGTTAAGGTTTTTTGGTTCAAAAGACCAGACTGAGGCACATAGGAATCCCCAACATCACTCTAAATGGTAACAGACTACCAAGTTGTCAAAGCTATACCTATCTAGGTGTGGAACTAGACTGTCACCTAAGTCTAAGCCCACATATAGGCAAAGTGAAAAAATCAATGGGTAACAAGATTTATAAAGCTCAGTAAACTCCGCAAATGTATGTCGAAGGACATTAGTCTTAGGGTTTATAAAGTTATGATTTTGCCTAGCAAAGAGTACTGCTCTTTTTATATAGGCAGTGCCCAGGGGTATGAAGTAACAAAATTGCAATGGTTGCCGAACCATGCCCTCTGTATATGCTCTGGAAGTCATTTCTCAGATGCTAAGTTTTGGGCACTCTCAAATCGTACAAAGCTGACCTGGATCGGAAGGGTATTCTTGGGCACACAGGGTCAATCCCTAAGAGTGGGGCAGAGAGAGAGGGGAAAGCAATGCACCTGAATAGGCAATCGTAGGTAATACATGATCACCCCGGGTCAATCACCAAGGGAACCTATACTATTCTTGCAATCACTACGATTGCACTGGATCGTAGGGGTGGTTGAAATTAGAGGGAGAGGGGTAGGATCGTAGCGTTTGAGAAATGGCTAGCAGGTGTTGGTATAAGACAGATACGTGTTGCTGATCTACATAAAGACTGTTTGCTAGACCTATTGGAGCATAGACGGAAACTGCAGTTACTAATATTAATGTGGAAAAAGGCACACAGTGGTGAGGCACTGGTACAGCGCAATGTAAGAACCAGAGGACAGGAAAATCAAATTTGCCAAAAGACGGGCAACGACCAGCTTCTATCAGAAGTCCCCCTGTTATAGGGGAGTATCACTTTGGGATACCCAACCAAATGAAACACAGCACCTTCCTATCAGACGCCGCTTTAAAATGGCCGTCGAGAAATTCCTGCGCACCTAACATGCTTGCATCTGCTATCAGCCTCTGTCACTCTGCCTTGTCTACATCTAGCGTATAAGCTTATTATATGGTCTTTTGTTACTTAATCATATATTGCATGGACTCGCCTGTAATACCACTGGACTGCCACATCCCTGTGCAACTCTAATGTGAAAAATTTGTGTGCAGAAAAACGTCCCATCGGTACGATTCAATTCAATTCTGACCCTTGGCCCTTTCCCTCTTTATCTGAACCAGTCGTAGTGATTGACCCTGCTAGTCATTTCCCAAAAGCTACGTGTGGATACTCCCTACTACCGTAATGGCACGTATAAGCGCCCAGGAGCTCATTTCAATCCCACTGTACCCCCGGCCCTTATTCAATACAGGCGCTTATTTGATTACTGCTTTTAGTGATTAAGATTAATATCAGTACCCCTCTACCCGTGGCGCTTATACGATTATTACCTGGGCCAGCCTGGTCACTGCCAGGTACCTGGTCATTTTACAGCCCAGTGCTGACACCTGTGGTAGTGCAGAGGAACTACTACATTAGATTTGTATGGAAATGGCTTCCAGGTTACGTGGACGTAAATGCTGCCCTCTCGTGAGTCATATGGTATTCAGGACTGCACTGAAGGGTGTTCTGACTGCTGATTGGTTTAGAATTAGACAGAAGAAATATTGGTAAAATTATGAAAAAAATCACAGGTGTTCCCAAATAGTTAATAAATGGAATAGTAGGTGTGTTTTTATATTATGCCAGGCCTTGGGGATTTTATGAGGCATGCAAAAGTTAATCTGGCCAATGGAGATTTTTAGGCCCAAAATAGGGTAGAATGGCACTCATTGCACATATCATTCCCTTATTTAAGATTTTCAGGGTTAAGCCTATCCAAAATTCTGTCAGATTGTGTATGAGGGATGAGGAAGGGCACTTTTTCATCAAAATCTCCCTAACAAGGGTCATATTTTTAGCCAGAATTCCCCCTAACAAGGGTCAACTTTGAGCAAAATTCTCCTAGCAAGGGTCCACTTTTAACCGAAATATCAGAAATCTCATGAATTGCCCATTTTTTTAGCTACAATTTTCCAAGTTTTCAGAATTTTTTTCGGATCTAAGGGAATATTCTTCGTCATTTCTCAATAGCAAAGTTTATCGGTCAGATTTCTCTTTAAAAACATGGAGTTTTAAGTGAAAAGTGCCCTAAGAAGGGTCCATTTTTGGAGGTGAAATCTCCCTAATAAGGGTAAGGGTTGTCATAGGTCCAGCCGCACACCTGTGTCAGAAAAAAAGTGAGTGTCCCCCCGGGGGGTCAATCACTACGACTGATGAAGATATAGAGGGTAAAACAATGCATTTGAATAGGCAATCGTAGGTAATACAGGGTAACTGACTCCACCTGCCTATAAATATCCTGGATCGTAGGGGGTGGCCAATTCATAGTGGGAAAGCCGCAGTCTCAATTCGTAGCATTTGAGAAATACCAAGCAGAGATGACTTACTGGAGCGGGACCAGTGTTCTTACCACTATACACAAATGGCAGCACTGGGTCAGAACAACCCCACAGTTCAGTCTATCCCCTGCAGGGAGAGATACTTGTCCTTGGACTTACAGTCATTAACCCCGTCTTATGGGCACAATAAATATTCTTCAGCAGAGAGAGTTTAATATGCATATATAACAAGGCAGGATATTAGCAGGTTGTAGCTCTAGTGTCAATTCTCTTTATTCAGCAACAATTGGGATATTACAACGACAGGTTTACATCAGGTTCACAGAACAACACTAAACTATATCAGACATATCGAACGTAAATATATCAGCACAATTAACCCCGTAAATGGTCGTGCAGTGTTTTAAGACATCATGCTCATTGGTCATCATGATGCATGAATATAGCTGCATTTATGCATCATGACGACCTTACTGGGTTGATACAGTGCCGAAGGATCAGCATGACTGCTAGTCCGTACTTCATTGGTGCATAATGCTGACCATTGGACATGATGCACTCCTGCATAAGCGAACCTTTATCGGTTAACCCAGTAAGGGCCGTACAGTGTTATAGTACAGTGTTGACTTTGTTTGTCATGATGCATGAATGCAGCCCCAGTGAGTATCTTGCTATGGCTATGTGTCTAAAATGGCCACTACCTTTTTTTTCCTGAGAGTTTATTTTTAAAACCCATTTTATCTTGTGTTAAAAAATATGTGACCAAATTGGGACATTTAATGCAAATTCTGAATTTAAAGAACCAGGTGCTGCATTTAAGTATCATACTGATGCACTCCGAAGGGTTGTCATGATGCATCAGTTTATAACACAGGTGGGTAATTGACTGGTGCATCAGTGTCACAGTCTCC
Source organism: Acholoe squamosa (assembly GCA_949317995.1). NCBI lineage: Eukaryota > Metazoa > Annelida > Polychaeta > Phyllodocida > Polynoidae > Acholoe > Acholoe squamosa. Next base: position 92,344,343 of record OX439037.1, read on the forward strand.
CCAGCTAGGTATTTCTCAAACGCTACGATCTAAGCCACCCCACTACGTATTGCACACCCCCTACGATTCACCCAAATCGTAGTAAAGGGAGTGGGTGGTTCTGTATTAGCTATGATTGCCTATACAGGTGCATGGGTTTTCCCTCTATATCTGCACCAATTGTAGTGGTTGACCTTGCATACACAAGAATTCTCTTCCGATCCAAATCAGCTTGGTACGATTTTGGACAGCCCAAAACTTAGCATTTGAGAAATGACTTCCTGGTGCCGCATTGGTGCAACATGATTACAAAGAGTCCTAAGCCACCATGCTTTCTACAACGGGTCCTTGCTGAAACCCTTTCAACCATTCACAACTTGCAGTTTACATTTGCTCAGTTTTTTTTATCATACTATGCATACTAGCTATAATTCTTGCACACACAATGCCTATACATCACTGAAGCTCCAAGTTAACAAATAAGACCTATTGTGAACATGACAAACCTGACCTAATGTAGATGTAGCAATGTGGAAAGTATGTCATAGATATCTTTGCTAAATCAGGTATGTTTTTAAAGGCCTCTGATGCCAATATCTTAAACTTTAAGATGTCATTGTGATGACCCAAATTGCCAAATTAAAGAACCGCCAAGTTCCCATCAATGGTACAGAAGCTATATAATGATTTTATTAGGTTTGTTTTGCTAATGGTAAAGCACATGCCACCTGTCATTTTTTTTTCTTGTTTTTCCACCTTGGGTGATAACAATGTCAACTAACAGATGTTAGTATTGTTGGTTTGCCAACCTATGTCACCAGCTGTGACGACTTTTAAGTTCCAATATGTTTTCAGTATTGATGATCTTACACCTAGAACATTTACTCACAAAAAAGCACACATGGAATGCTGAGGCAAAAGTTAATGCAGAACATTTACAAATACCAGTATAGTGAGCAGCATTTGCAGACTGACAAAAAAAAACACACAAAATGTTATTACCATAAAACTCAACATATACAGTCAAGTTAAGTCAAAGGATTATAGGTTCTTTCTGAACTCAGGGTGCAGGTTACATGTGCTTGTTTTATGGTTTTTTTTAGAATGATAAGACACTGAGCTGGCAATTTTCAAACCCATGGTGCAGCTTCTTTGTTGCAGATCCACAAACTCAGGGTGCAGCTTTTATGCAGGGTTTTAAGGTCTATGTTTTGGCTTGTATAAGAACTTTGTCTTCGAATGAGTGCGAGACATTGATAACAAAATATACAAGATAAACGAGGACTTGGATAAGCACATGCCTTGTATAGGTGCCAGGGGTAGAGGCGACCCGAGTTGAATTCGGTCATCAAATTCAGTAAGCGTCAAGGTGCTCATATTGGGTGGAAGCGGGACTGCTGCTGGTTCTGGCGACATGTACTGAAAAGATAGGGACCAGCTTGTCCATGACATAGGAGGTTACCCAGGGACTAGGCACCCAACATGACATGTCTTATCAACGTCTTTTACCACTTTTGGCAGAACCAGCGGAAGTTAAAATGGTGGACCCACTCATTATCGTTCTAGACTCCTATAGGTCAGTGCTATAAGCTGATGAGGGATTAATGTTTACATTTGACCACATTGACACTTCCCACTTTTCTATACAGTGGTATTCATCCTTTCTAAACTTCCATTGACCATATAACTGTAGTGGTTCGTCTCGTTAAGTTAGATTAAATCATAACGAAGAGAGAGAAAAGTTTCCGGGTAGGCAACCGAGCTTTTATTTCAGAGCTTGCGTTACATACGATCACAGCCTCAGAGGACTACATGCTGCTAGTGCATTCGGTTACCCTTTCGGGTAACAACCTGGTTGAGCAGTGGGTAAACCACTACTGAGGAACCTAGGGCTAGGACCAGCCTTATATAGGGGAAAAGCCCGCGAAACTCAGACCGGCCACGTGACGTGTGGCGGACGAGTGGTAGGCCCCCTGGTGTAGTGGATACGAACCCAGAGGCAGGTGCTGCCACCTGCCATCCGGATTCCCCCACCACACCCGAAGGACCTAGGTCTGAGTCTCACGGGTGCATGAACGTTAAAGTGTAAAATACCATACCCCTACACTGCCCCCCTTAGACAATAACTTGGGGGTAATTAAACCGCAGTGTATTAATAACCTAGTAAGTGATTGTTTACAATACTAAAAAGGGGTATTAATTACACTTGCTCGATGTGAAATAGGCTATAGTATAAGACTATCCTATTTCTGAAAAATTATACAATAATAGCATCGAGTGTCGTTCATGTTATTTCCATCACTAGCTTATAACAACCATAAATGATAAATATACAATTATCACAGATTTATAGTAACGTTTTGACAACAGTAGGGTCCTGAAAAGGACCGGTGGTTGTTAACAATGATCGTATTATGGTTATTGAACCCGGAAAAAAAATTTTCGACTTTTTAAATTAACAGCTCTGTCTACTTTACAGAGTGAATTAAATATTAATGATCAGATATGGACAATTAATCTGATACTATATGAACACAATTAGGTATTAACCTGAGTAATACAATACTAAGTTTAGAGAAATCCGTTGGACCTTCTCTTATTTTATAGAAAAATATTTATACTTTTGAGACGCAGCTCAGTTTATACCTTAGTGTTTTATATTTACAAGTTACAGAAGAATTATAGTCTCTTAATATATTGAGACCAGGAATGACCTATATAGACAGTTATAGGTCTAGGATTACCTTAAATAACTTTTAGGATTCGCAGATCCAGTATATTTATAGGTACCCTTATATAATAATATATCTTTATAAAAGATATTATATAGTTATAAATACAATTTTACATACAATATAATAATATCAACAAAGTTACTTGTTTTCATGATTGGAGGATGTAACAGGAGTCGGATGCTGCTGATGGCTTGGTATGGGCGAGCTGAACCCTGATGCCTGAAGTGCTATAGTAAAACTTGTTGGTGGGTGTAGCTAAACCCTGATGCCTGTAGTGCTAGCTAACTGGAGGTTATAGTAGATCCAGTTGTAGACTGTTGATGGACTCTATGGGCGTAGCTAAACCCTGATGCCTGTAGTGCTAGCTCACAAATAGTAGTGGTGTAGTAGTAAATCCGGTTTGTAGTTCAAAAGTCCATATTAGTGTAAATTGTCCATGATTTTATAATAGGCACAGTCATTACATTGTGGCACAGTACAATTATGGTGTTTACAGCATTCGTACTCCTCCTCCAGAGTGACTTGTTTGTTTTCTCCTTCTGTTTTCAGTTTCCGGATTAGGGTACAGTTTGGTACCCGAATCAATACGGGTTGGATAAAAAAATGGTTTCTTATCCAACAATGCATGGGTAATAGAACCCCGGGACACACAATTATGTCCGATCTTCATGCAACAGTTTTTTACTGTTCCATGTTCTCCTCGGGTGGCTGGTTTGGACCCGGTTGTTGAGCCAGTGGCTGAACAGGGGGGTTCATACCAGTTCCATCCGTAGGTGCCAATGCGGGGACAGCAGGTGTAAGTTTCACCTTTTGGCGTGCTTCGAACAGCTTCAAAGCATGCTCAGGTGTACCGTCCCAGTTATCCATGATAACTCCGAAGACCTTGAAGAACTTTTGCTGGTTCTTCATGTTCGTTGCTCGTTCTAGGTCGAGCATCTGAGAAGCTGTTTCCTTCTCGGATAGGGCCTCCTGCCGCAGATTAGCAGCTTCCTGCTTATCTTTGGCAACATCCGCTTTGATCTGAGTCGAGATTCGGTTGATCTCTGACTTCTGGATCGCGTCAATACACTGGAGAGTGCTCGACACGGTCCGACGATACATGTCCAGGTGGAGGTTTTCCAGATGGTGCTGTAGCGTCTCAAATTGTTTGCTCTGGATATTGCAAGACAATTTGTCCTCCTTCTTGAAGAAGGTCTCCACTGTCTGGATCAGCTTAGGCCGATGAACCACAGCACCAGGTGGGGGTACCTGACCCTGAGGCTTCGGCTGTGCTCCAGACCCACTCGCAGTGACAGCTACCTGCGTGTGCGAAGAAGCAACCGCAGTAGTAACCGCACTAGCAGTGGTCGAAGAAGGGCCTTGAGTTGGTAATCCCTGAACCAGGGGCAACCGTGACAATTCCCTTCTAAGGTCTTTGGCCGTCAACAATGGTGCGGGTGGACGTTGTCTCACCACAGCACTCATTGTAGGTCGGGGAGCTTGACCTCCTACTGTCGGCAGTTCCTGCTTGACCCTCCCGTACTGATCAAAGATTTGCATCTCTGGTCCGGGTGGGCCTATAGCAGGGTACTGCTTCGGGTCTTTGACATTCAAAGGCGCGTGTTTCCGGGCGGACTGGCCACTCGGTCCACTGACACCAAAGAATGTCGGGTTCTGTGCACCTCGTGGAGTTGGTGCTCGCCCATAATGGGAAGGAGTTCCAGTAGGAGATGGAAGATGTGGCTTCTTCCTTCCCCCATTTGTCTGTCTCTCCAGCGCCTCCAGTGGTGACCTGGCTCGGCTTGGAGATTCAGACGCCTGTCTCTTCCTATCTGCTACAGAGGGTCCCTGGCGGTAATCCCTGCGGCTTCGGACCTGTTCTCCGGATGGAGTTACATAAGCCCCACCACGACGGCGGGCCTTGTTGCTTCTCCATTCGTTTAACAGATCGTACTCCTCCTGAGCGTACTCTAGTTTGCCGGACCCGGGAGTCTGGGCAAACCGAGCCTTTAGTTTCTGGTTAGTACCAGGAACCGTAGGCGCAAACTGCTTCGTACTCGGTGTGAGGGAAGCCAACTTCTCTGCATTGAGGCCCCTAAGGTTGCCATAGAGTTCGGAGTGAATTTTCATCACCCGATCTATGGCTGCCTCCAGGCCCTCTCCATGCGAAGTCACATAGTGCCGGACCATGTCTCCGCGTCGGGGGGTGACACATCCTGTGCATTTAGCACATTTCTTGCCAACCTCTCGGTCGCAGACATATTCCGGCCTCTGGTGCATATGAACCTCCACGAGATGACGAAGGAACGCGTCTTTCTCGATGAAGAATTCAACCTCACCCTCACTTTGAGTACAACGTTGGAAGGGACAATCCTTACGATCCTCCCCGTAGTACTCATCTAGAGCAAACTTGAGCTTGCCCTTCTGGTCATAATTGTACAGACCATTGGGCGAATTCTTAACGAATTCCCAATAGATCCAGTACATATTGGCCGGCTTTCTATCAGAGAGCTTCTTGCGAAGCCACTCCTCCATATCTTCCTGCCTCTCACAGGTGATCCGAGGGGGCAGTCTCCATACGGATTTACTCCCCTTCAGGTGTCCCCTGTGTAGAGGAATGAAGTCGGCAAAGTTGCTATTGGCGTTAGCCCAGATAGCAGCCTCTTGCTCGTCAGTCGGAGTGACATCCACAACTGGGTCAACCGGCTCCTCTCCCTCCGGGTCGGATGGTACATCCACAGGTTGCACAACGGGTTGTTGACCCGCGAGGACCTGGGCTGCAGCATCTTGAGCGTCTCCACTCAAATCGGCCATTACGTCGTGTAGCTTGACGATTGGCACACCGAGCTCAACTTTTACGGTTGGGACAGCCGGTTCAGCTTCTGTATTATCAGCTTTAACGTCTACCTCGATAGGTTCAGGTTTGCGTTGGTCAACCTTCTTCTTATTCCTCCTGCGGGATCTGCCGTTAGTAGAAGTGCCAGGCTCGGATGCGTCCGTCTCGTTGCCGGAGACATCCGAAGCCTTAGCGCCCTTCTTATTGGCCGAGCGTGGAGACACCCGACGGGTTCGGGTACTGTCGTCCACACTCGTGCTGGTAGAGGGTTCGGTTCCTGACCGCTTCCCTTTACCCTTACCTTTGGTGGGGGTTGTTTTACCCTTTCCACCAGCTGCTTTCTCCTTTACTTGCTCAGTCTTCGTAGGGGTAGACTGAGCAGTTTTAAGGGAAACATCTGCATCAGGTAGGGCCTTCTCAGGTACTACTGCTGCGCCTCCCAAGGTGGGAGCTTCAGCAGGAGACATGAGACGGTCCATCCGATCGGCCATCTTGGCTGTTACTTGCACGGGTGCGGGTCCGGGTACTAACTCCGGATGCGCCAGTGCATACTGTCTCTCCAATAGACGTACTACGAGGTCTTGTATTACCCCGAGTCTGTCTAGTGGAGACACACCAATACGGGCCTCTTCTGCCTCAATGGTTTGAGACGTAATAGGGACCCCTGGACAGTAATCCACAACAGCGTTACCTGCTGCTTCATACTCATCCGCTGTGCTTAACAGTAGGATCTGGTCTCTGTCTATGTATCTAGAGACCTCATCTGCCTTGACACCGGTGTAACCCGTTTTGTCAGACACATAGGAAGGCCTATAAGAGGTATTCCTTCGGAAAGCCATTTCTGCGTCCCAGACGGCTTTACGAAACCATAAGTGGACTACCAATCCTTTGGCCATCTGATGGTAATCCATCAACCAGGACTCCGGAAAGGTATTAGCCCACTGCGGATGAGCACATTCCCAGATTGCGTTGACAACACGCTCGTCAACCTCTCTGGGCGTCCCATAACAGGTGGGTATCAGCATTTCCTCGGAAATTGCTAACATCCGTCCGTCATATGGACCGGCTACATCATGCCATTCGGGACTGTCTGGGAAGGGCAGCTCTAGGTGCATTGGCCTGTCAACCGGAGAAGCAGGTCCCAAAGCACCGAATGAGGTACTCCCACCAAGACGGGGCGGCAGTTGAGGGGGAGGTGGCATCAGAGCCCTGTCAAGAGACTGGGCTCCTGCCGGTTCTCCACTCAAACCTTCGGATGGAGGGGCTACATAAGGCTCACCTACATCAATTTGTTGTTGAACGCCTCGGCGTTCAGGACTAACTTGTCTGGAGTTGTCGGATGCGTCGCAGAACGATTCTACGTCGCTATCGTCTACTCCAGAGAAGTACTGATCAACATTCATTTGTTGATCCATTTGATCACAATCAGCATCGTATTGCTGATCGTCGTATGTATAAGTGGGACTCTTGGGAGAACCACTTCCATACTCTGGCGGGGTGCTGGCACCGGCACCGCCGCCAAGACGGACGGCCTCTTCTGCCATCGACAGAAGTGGCTGTTCGGGGATAAAATATCCCAATCCACCGGATAAGCAGTGAGTACTGCTTACCCAGTGAAAGGCGGGTGCCTTTTAACGAGGGCACACCTCGGAATATGGCTGTCACGGGCTATCAGACTCCAACAAGAGCAAGACCACCCTCGGCCACGTCTTCTTCCTTCGCAGGAATAAGACAATATGGCGGGATACTCGAACTTGAATCGCTGCGCATGATCAAACCGGCGCCTCACGTGACCATTCGAAAATGGGTCAACAACTTTCCCGCGTGCCCTTAATTAGGTCACGCGCCCTTACATAAAAACAATACAATACCCGATCGGTCGTCCGTCCGTACTCAGGGTTCGACTATGACAATTCGCTAGGTATTCTGGAGTTTATGGATAGCATAAGCATATCCACCGGATTATCCGTCCAAAACCATGGGTTCATTGTCATAGGACCTTTTCCAGAGACTCTTGACCGGCTCAAATATACATTGAACTAGGTTACAACATATAACAGTACACAGTACAGGACAACACACTCGTTGTGTTAACAGGCTAGGTTACGGCAGTCTGTAGCAACCTTGGACTGCGTCTAAGAGGTTTTGAGGCCTCTTTTATTGACCTGGTATCCATAAGAGCCTTTTCCAAGGTCTTCTTAGCCTTAGAGGGACCTTTCCTCTTATTTTTACCTGCGCCTGCCGAGACTTTTTGTATCTTCCCCTGCTTTCCGGATGTTACGACAGGGGGCACCACCCTCTTCGGGTCTGCAACCTTCCGTGGCCGCCCGGGTCCTCGCTTTCGGGTCGGTACCACTTCGAGTTGCTTAACACGACTCTGTTCCATTACTTCCAATAGACCATCGCCGTACATTTCGGTGGAGGTATCCCTCCCCCTCCATGGGCGTAGTCTCGCTACATTTGACTTGTAACATTTACCAAGCTGTGATTTAATAATCACTGTGCAATCACTAATAACCTGAGTTATAGTGAAAGGTCCATCCCAATTACTGGCTAATTTCAGGTTAGCTAGAGGTTGGTGTAGACGCAGTACTCTATCCCCTAGATTAAAAAATCTAGCTTTTAGACCTGTGTCATAGCCAACTTTCTGCCAACGCGCAGTTTTCTGCAACTCGTCTCTAACCCTCTCATAGGCTTGTTTGAAATTATCCCGTAGGGATTCTACAAACATCACCTGGCAAGGGGCTTCCGGATTCATTCTTATTACGCCGAACACCAAATCGGCTGGCATAATCAAATCCTCTCCAAAAACGAGGAGATTAGGAGAACAGTTTGTGCTCGAATGCACAGTGCCATTATAGGCATGTACCACGAATTCACATTGTTCATCCCAATCATCCATCTGCTCATTTACCAGAGACTTCAATACTTGGATCAAAGTCCTATTGAATCTCTCTACTTGTCCATCGCTCTGTGGTCTATAGGGATTAGTTCTTGTCTTGCAGATCGCCAGACAATTACACATCTCCTGCCACAGACTAGACTCAAATTCTCTGCCTTGGTCACTATGTAACATGAGTGGGACACCTAGGTGCAGCACCCACCCTTTTACAAAGGCCATAGCACAAGTAACAGCCTTATGATCCGGTAAAGGGAACACTCGGGTGTACTTGGTATAATAATCAGACACGACCATCATACACGTGTTGCCACTAGGAGTGGGGGGAATCCCACTAATAATGTCAACAGCTATTCTAGCAAACCTTACACCAAACAGTTCCTGGGATAATGGCAGCTTGCCTAACCCGGGTCCTGGTTTGTTCTTACAGCACTCGGGACAGGTCTCCACCCATCGGGTGAGATCTGTACTCATGCCGGGCCAATAGTATCGTCTGGTCAGACGTTCTAGAGACCTTTTCTTTCCAAAGTGCCCACTAGTTCTATGTCCATGACAGAAATACATAATATCTCGTCGCATAGCACTAGGTATGACAACTTGCAAGGTTTTGTTCCTATTAGAATGGTTCTTCCATCGAAACAGAATACCATCCCGGACTTTTAGCTCGGCCCATTGAGATAAGAATCGTCTCATCTCTCTGTTCTCCAATGACACTACGGGTCTTGGGGGACAGATACCCTGATTAAGGAATTTAATCAAACGTGATGTGACTGCATCAGACTTCTGGAACTGCCTGATGGTCTCCAAGGACCAATTCAAGACATGTTCCGGATGGGTTTCGAATGGAACTCGAACCCCTGCCAACACAGCATTGTGTGCTCCACAATCAGTGCACTCAGCATTTGCACATTTCCTCACTGGGATTCTAGACAAAGCATCTGCATTCAAATGCTTTGCCCCGGCTCGGTGTTCAATCTGGCTGTGATTTAGACCGAATTCGGATAGGTGCGCTAACCAGCGACCTATCATCCCCTCTGCATCTTTGAAGTTCAATAACCATCTGAGGGAAGAGTGATCAGTCCGTAGAGTGAAATCACTCCCCCACAAAAAGTGCTTGAACTTCTTCGTATAGACCACCACAGCCAACAACTCACGTTTAGTGGTACAATAGTTTCTTTGAGATTTACTCAACGTGTTACTAGCGAAGGCTATAGGAACTTCGACCCCATCCTGGACCTGAGAAAGGGCGGCTCCTATGCTTTCATTACTAGCATCAGTATCTAGAATGAAATGATCATTCTCCGTGGGGTATCTCAACACAGGTGTGATAGCAAACAAATCCTTTATTTTCATAAAGGCCTCGTCTTGCTCGGGTCCCCAAGGGAATCGTTCCTTTCTGATCCCGGGTGTCCAGTGGGACAAACTCTGGATAGGAAAGGCAACCCTTGAATATCCTGGGATAAAGTCCCGGTAGTAGGAACAGAATCCGAGGAAGGACCTAACTTCTTTCGCATTCGTGGGTGCTTGCCAATTTGACACGGCATCCAGTTTCTCCGGATCGGCTTTAATCCCTTCATTCGAGATTATTCGCCCCAAGTAATTAATAGATCTTTTGAAAAGATCGCACTTCTTGGGTTTCAGCTTCAAACCATTAGTTATGATCCTTTCCAGGACCATACCTAAATTTTCCAAGCATTCTTCGTATGTTTTTCCAAAGACAATCACATCGTCTAGATAGACGAGACATTTCTTCCATAAAAGGTCACTTAATAAAGTTTCCATCATGGCTTCAAATGTCGCCGGTGCATTGCACAATCCAAACGGCATCACATTATACTGGAATAATCCAATATGACTGGAAAAGGCCGTCTTCTCCATATCTTTCGGATGCATACCCACTTGCCAGTACCCGGATTGTAAGTCTAGAGAGCAATACCATTGCTTACCTCCAAGGGAGTCTATAGTCTCATCGATCCGTGGTAAGGGATATGAATTCTTCTTGGTCATACCATTCAATTTCCGGTAATCTATGCAGAAACGGATGCTACCATCTTTCTTGGTCACCATGCACACAGGGCTAGACCAAGGACTGGTTGATGGAATTATTACATCCTGTTCAAGCATTTTAGCTATCTCCTCCTCAGCTACCTTTTTTTTGGCTAGTGGGAGTCTTCTATAAGGAATCTTAAAAGGTTCATTCTCACCAGTGTCAATCGTATGCAGTACTTTATCGGTACGCCCCAATTGTTCACTCGGTGCTGCAAAAGCTTTACGGTACTTGTACAACAAGTCAGTTAGAGCTTCACGTTGTTCATCACTTTCTACATGGCTTTCGGCTACTAGAGTGTCTAGTTCCGGGCTCCTTTCGGGTGAGGAAGGGGCTCCGGGTGCCGAAACATGTTTACAGTCTTCTATCAATTCGGATAAGACAACCGATCCAAGGATCGTATCCTTCTGTACATAGACAGTCTTGTTACCGGTATTGGATATAGGAACCACCGTCCAAGCAGCGTTAGCTACTAGAACATCAGCGGATTCCAATCCGATACTTGACAACATGGCCATGTCTGGCTCTACAACTCCAGTTTTTCCTGAAAACTGTCTGTCCGCTCGACATAAGACATCACAGGCTGTGCCTGGTGGTATCTTAACAGTCTGGGCTACACTGGCTACACTGCTTACTTGCCTAAGTACACATTGTACTTCGAGATGGTACGGGTCTCTCACTTCCAATATTCCCCTCTGGGAATCTAACCTTGCTCCATATAATGCAGCAAAATCCAGACCGAGTATACCATCATCCGCGATGTTCGCCACAGTAGGGGTAAGGATGAAGTCCTTATCTTCCTGTAGACTGAACCTCATACATGTTCTACCGAACGTTTGTATCATGCTACCGTCGGCCGTACGAGCATTTCCTTCCGTTGTGAAAGTTTCATGATTCGTAGGCAAAAGATCGTAGAATCTCTTAGCAATACAGGAGTGGCTAGCACCCGTATCGACAAGAAACTCAGCGGATCTACCACTCACAGATACAACTGCGTACCACCTCCTACCTTTCAAGTAGGTAGGACTACTTGCATACTTAGCAAGTTCCGTCTTAGCGCCGAGGTCAAATCCACATCCCTTTAAGAATTCGAGACAAGGATGACCCGGGGGGAACTGGGCACACCCCACCCTGGCCAACTCATTGGCCGCTCCCTCTGGACTGATATCGGGTTTCCCCTCTGTGTTCTTCTGCCGGTTCTTGACACCTGGTGTACTATCAGTCTCCCCAGCCTCATGAGTAAGGAACTGATCAGGCTCCTTAGCTTCACTGCTGGGCGAAATCGCTAGAGGATTCTTGCCAGTACCGCAAGCTGCGATAGGCTGGCAGTCATGGCAATCACTCACTCTGGGGGTAATCCGGTTGCCATTGTGGACACCCCCTCTCAGTTTTCCTTTTTCACTGAGTCCTCCTTACCCGGAATGCTCCGGTAACGAGTGTTTCTATAAACTGGCTTATCTGCCTCACACTCGGCAGCATAATGCCCAGTTTCCTGACATCGGAAGCATGTCACAACAGTCCTATCAGGCTTAGGCCTCCTAAGATTTTCAGTAATCTTCTTTACCAAATTGTTAACCAGGTCCTCTGATAAAGAAGGACCCGTCGTGGGTTTGGTATCGGGTTGAGTCACAGGAGGTTTAGAAGTGATCACTTTCTCCTTGACGTAACCCGGTTTCTTTCCCCAGTTCCGGTTGTACCGGGGGTTCCCTTGGCCAATGGCCCCAACGTTTTCATCTTCGTCAGGTTCCCCTGATTCGGATGAATCGGTTTCGGGTATTCCCTCCGGGATTATCATTGCTGACATCCGTTGGGGTACCTTCCCGGCAAAGATACGGGCCTTTCGATCATAATGATCTAGGGACTGGAACAAATCTGTCAAAGAGGCATCATTCTTCCAAGCTTCACAGGCTACTGTCCTGTGTTCTTGATTCCGCAATCCTTCAATGAATTGTTTAAACATCTCATCTAGGAAGCATTCATCATCTAGTCTCCATTGAGGTCTGGCTTTATGCAACAGTCGTTGACATTCTAAGCCGAACACTTTGGCAGACTCCTTGGGCTTCTGTGTTCTTTTAGTGAACGTCAGCCAAGGGTCTTCTCCAACTATATTCCCATATAAATATGAAGCAATCTCTATGAGTTCATCATACTTCATATGGGCTGAGAGTCCTGTTATTTGAGAATCTCTCCATTGTTCCACGGCTCCTTTTCCGTCGCCTTCCTTTAACCAGCATACTAAATAAGGCAGAGCTTCCGCTTTACCCCATCCATTGCAGTTAAAGACATCCGCGCAGCCTTGATACTCCTCCTTCCAAGGGTTCTTGGCATTAAAGGGGGTAGGTATCTTAGCTACTCTACGAGCCGGATTCGTGGATCCAGTAAGGGTTAAACCCTTACTCCATTCCATGATCTCCGTATCGTCCAGACCTTGATTGTAACAATCAACACCTAAGTTAGCAATCGCTGCATTAGAATCATGCAGCGCTTGTAACCCTGGAGAAAGAGATACTCGGCGACTGAGTCTCTTTTTCCTTGGAGGATTCGTACCATAAGTACTTCCAAAGCCTCCGGATGGTGGTCCTCCTCCACCTCCTGATCCCCCTGCTCCGTATGGAGGCACCTGTGAAAAGGTGTATCCACTGGTTTGGGGAGCCGGCCCTGGACCATTGGTGGGTTGTGTATTTCCACCAAAGCTAAAGAAACCACTATTGGGATTAGTGTTTCCTCCTGTTCCATACGACTGATTTCCATTATTGAAACCAGTCCCACTGGCAGAGGGTCTGCTCCTGGAACGATCGCTTGAGGGTCCGGATCCTTGATCACATCCGGATTGCCCCCCAGCTGTACTGGAACCTCCGGGTGCTCGTCCGGTTGTTCCTCCGGACGTGTTCCGGGTGTTACCATTGGACGGATTCGTTCCTGTTTGGGACTGATTCCATCCATACTGGGCATACGGGCCATTTGGTCCCCCTAAAGGTGACTGTTGTGGCCATCCGCCGTCAAAGGTGGAGCTTCCTGCCGAGCGGCTTTGTTTAGCTCCACTCGCAGAATTATCCCCTTTATTTCCCGTACCTAGACCAAGAGGTATAGAGGTATTATCTGTAAATCTAACCTGATGACTCTTTACTCCTTCATAACGAGGTACAGTTGTCTCTGTTACCCCGTCATTGCCCCTCAAAGAGAACATCTGGTTACTTGTCGTGTTTAGGGCAATTCCTGAAACAGTGAAGTCTGATTCAAGAGTGCCTACTGCACGACCAGTATCTTCTAGATACTTTGACATCTGGATAGCTTTAGCCTCCAGTTCGGAATAATCATCCATCATTTTAGTCTGTTTAACAGCCAAATCTGTGGATTCGCGTATCAATTGATCTTTGAGTTTTTCATGCTCATCGGTCTGTTTTTGGTACGTTTCCTGAGCATCTTTGAAGGCTGATTCTATTTTCTTCAGCTCTTCTTGATACTTGCCGTAGGCCGATTGAGTTGAATTTAACTCTTGTTTAGTTCTATTCAACTCATCATACGAGGCTCTGTATTCCAGATCCGCCGTATATAGTGCATCACGATACTGTTCGTGCTGGAGTTGAAAATCTTGCTTTTCTTTCTCCATCTGATCCAACAACAATTGTTGTTGGCGTCTACAACTCTGATCGTAATCGAGACGTTCCGATATCAACTGTTTGTTTTCAGTCAGAATCTTGTCTCGGGTTCCGGTCAGTGTAATAAGATCCTTCTGGATCTTCTCGTATTCAGCTCTCATGTCTTCAAGCTCGTCCATTTTGTTCTTTTCGAATCCACATTTTTGGTGTTTAATTCGAGAACTGTATGGAGTTTCAAACATACCTGCACTAGGCTTTGGTACCTCAAATGGTAATTTACCAAATTGAGCAGTACTTTTATGCATTGGTGCAGGTTTCGAAGTACCTCCTGGCATGAATAAGGAGTCTCCAAATTCATCCAGTTCATGATGTAAGTTTCTTCTTACATCTTCTAACCCATCAGGGTAGTGTTCTAGTGGATCCCTCCACTCCGTACCTTGGGGTGGTGACTTGATTTCACCATCCTCCATCGGGGAGTCTAGCTCACGATTTGAGCCATTTCCCCTAACTGGGCTCAGCTCAGTCATTTCTGACTGCGCTTACCCGAAGACCAACTGGTCACGGCACCAGTGTAGTGGTTCGTCTCGTTAAGTTAGATTAAATCATAACGAAGAGAGAGAAAAGTTTCCGGGTAGGCAACCGAGCTTTTATTTCAGAGCTTGCGTTACATACGATCACAGCCTCAGAGGACTACATGCTGCTAGTGCATTCGGTTACCCTTTCGGGTAACAACCTGGTTGAGCAGTGGGTAAACCACTACTGAGGAACCTAGGGCTAGGACCAGCCTTATATAGGGGAAAAGCCCGCGAAACTCAGACCGGCCACGTGACGTGTGGCGGACGAGTGGTAGGCCCCCTGGTGTAGTGGATACGAACCCAGAGGCAGGTGCTGCCACCTGCCATCCGGATTCCCCCACCACACCCGAAGGACCTAGGTCTGAGTCTCACGGGTGCATGAACGTTAAAGTGTAAAATACCATACCCCTACATAACTATATCCATTCACAGTGCACATACCATTCAAGAACACATAACGGTAACAGTGAAGGCCCAGTGACACTCCTTGTCAAGGAACAAGGAAAGATTATATAAATTGAAGGTTTTATGTGATGTAAAAATTATGGGGTAGTGTCATTGCAGTCATGAAAAATGTATGATTTCAGAAATTGTTGGAAACTGTCGCTATGCGACTTTAAAACTAATGGTAATTGTAATTTCTATAACTGGCGAAAATGGCCTTTAATGCTGCAAAGGTTTACTCCATAATTATGATAGCAACAATTATGCATGAAGGTAACTTGGTACATCTTTAGAGCAACTAATGATCACTCAGTAAACAAAAGTCAAAGGACAAGCAAAACAATTTATACATGAAAGTATTTTCAAAGATGCTCTAGTAAACTAACATGTACATTAATAAAGAAAACATAACTGTACAATCTCTTACTGCATCAGTGACATATGTACCCAATAATGAGAGAACTCTATTCAACTAAAGAATTTCAGAAACATGTCAATTATGGTCTTACTCTAACCTTTCACTACTCACATCCATTGCACACAAAACAATAAAAACAGCAAAAAAATGAAGAGAGATAAAACCATTATGTTATTATTTGGAGAGTGTACAGATTTTGTGTTTGCCCCAATAACATTTCACATTCTTATAAGAAACATCTTAAGCCATTTAAGCTAGACTCTATGTGCTGCCTGGAGAGAGGATACATGTAATAATGCTATTAAACACCCTGCTCCATGAAAAACAAACCACATTCTTCCTTTTATTCTCACAATCAAACCTCCTATGGATAAAGCTCATGAGAACTAGATCTTGCTCTGCTCTGATTTCCAATGTGACCTAATTATGACATAAAACTACTGCTCCTTTGTTTTTTAACAGAAACAATACCAGTCTGTTTACAATGGCACTTTTAATGCACTTGATGTCTCACATATGAACATTTATAAAATTGTCTCGTGTATCAAAATTAATCTTTGTAGCACATTATCTAAAACCTTGGAACCATTACTTAACCATTTTTGTTTTTCACTTACTTGCATTTATTTTTTTGCTATAGCCATGTACATTTCATAACTTTTAATTTTCACAATATATGAAGTAACCAACATTTAACATGCAAGTATGTCACATATAGTCAATAAATCAAACTCAGTACCAACTGACCCTAGGTTTTGTTGTATATATTTCATTGGCTCACCTCAACAATGTCGTTTATCCGTCTCATTTTTTCCAACTAAGAACCTAGTATCATTGTTTTTCCAAGTTACGTCTTATAGACATTACCATATTACAGTGATGTATTTGTGCTTGGTGTTGAGTGAATTGAATATGAATAATCTGATGAAAGGTCATGGTATAATTGTTGCACAACTCTAAGCAGATAAAAAAAAAGAAGATAATTCTATTTATATGGTGAAAAAACCTAGGGTATACAGGGAGGGTATACAGGTAGAAAACTTGTACATCTGTGGCTAGTAGATGTTTATGCAAATTAAATGTTTTCTCCAAAAGCTTTCAAACAGAATCAATCATCTCCAAAAGGCACATGAAAAAATGAGGTTAGGACCAAAAGGATAGGTTAGTTAGCATTACCTGAAAGCAACAAATTCTTTTATAGACCATAGACTACAGATTTTAGGAGAAGATGTACACCAGAACAGTACTCTTACTATTACCATTCACATGTAATGTATTAAGCAGGGGTAGACACTAACTTTTCCACCCACTGGCCACCCAGGTACGTAGATTAAAAGATCTATGGGCCCGGATAGACAGGTTACATTTTTAAAAGAGAAATTAAAGTTATTTACCATTACTTCACACCATAATCTAGCAAGAATGGCTAGTTCCCTGCTAATTTTCTCTTTGAAACAAAATATAACATGTCTAGATACTCATATGAATTATCTTTTATAGATGTCTCTCTATAAACTTCTGTGGGCCATCCCAAGCCCACAGGAAGGTAATTGTTGAGAAAACTATGGGCCAACAGGCAAAACTGCGGGCCAGTGGCTCCCGGGCCAGCGTTGGTGTCTACCCCTGATTAAGTCTATAAGCTATGTATACAGCACAATGCAGTATGAGATTCACTCAGCCCATGGGAATGAAATCTAGCTTACTGACAATTATATCTATCATGACGCTTGTGATCACTCATGCTGTGAACTACTGGGTCAGGTTTTAGATGGCTCTTTTTAGCAGCACATAAAACTGCAAGCCCTGTGACCTATTCTCCACATAAGGTCTTATAGCATTACGCTTGAAGAGATTCATCTTTTACGCAAAGCGGGAAAATCACAAAGGATAAACCACTGATATAGTCAAAACACCGATTGGAAGATAAAGAAATACATGATATAAACCAGAAAAGGGACATGGTTATAAGATACAAATAAAATCTATACATTTATGAGAGGAATAGAATATCACTTTATCATTCACTCTTGACAGTAAATCTACTTCAGTAAATTCATGCCCAAATTTTTCATCTAAACTTTGTAGTGATTTTGCATTCACAGTAGTTTGCCATCACTTTATGGTTTATAGAAAGAAAAGCAATTGCATACATGTAATGTATATGAGAACAGAACAAAGGAGTAACCCCAACCCATTTTCAACCCCTTGTTATATAAATGATCCCATACAGGCACACTAGGACAGTAGATAGTAGCAGTCAACCCTCACACTCACACATCATGGCTTAGAACATGGCTCTATATTGGAAGTAGTTGTCATTCCAGAAGTGGCAAATCTGGTCCCGCTTCTCTTTGTCCTCCATCTTGAAGCCATCAGACACCAATGCTGCCGCACCATCATACTTAGGTAGATCAGGTGTGTGCAAGATGAAACGTTCGGCAATTGAACGGATATGCTTCTGGAATTGTTTATCTACCTCAGCGGGTGGGACAGCCATGTCCTCCCCAACCTTACCGAGGAAGGCGTACAGGTCCCACCCCATGAAGGCATACTTAGCCGGGAATGAGGATCCAAAGGCGTTAACTTCACTACTTGGGTCATGGGTGATGCGGTAACGCATTACGGGACTGGTGAAGCCTACAGCGGCCCTTGACGCCATCTTGTCCTGTCCACAGGCGTAGCGTGCGTCAGTAATCAGTGTAGTCAGCTTATACTCAGGATCCCTAGAGGAGCTAAAGTTGTACATCGGTAGAACGTCCTCCTCAGCCTTCTCTGTGATATGTGCGTTGAGGTACTCAAGGTATTCTGCGGTTGTCATTGACTTAATGGCCATGCCAAGACCCGGGTCAGCGTCTACAGACTGGGCAGCGGAACCTAACGAGAAAAGACATGCTTTGTTTTTAAACAAGTCAAGGACATGCATCCTAATGTTTTTAACAATAACAATATCAATCTCTTCAAGAGTAATGAAAGACAATCAAGTCATCTCATATTATCAGCTTGCATTAGCAGACATTAGCAGTTAAAGTGGAAGGAAAGGGTATCTTATCAGTTTGGTGAAAGGTAGTTAGTAACACATGCAAAAGGAAACATCTTAGTACATCGCGCGATACTGGAAGTAGTTATCATTCCAGAAATGGCAGACTGGGTGGCGCTTAGCCTTATCCTCCAATCCAACATCTTCTGACAGCGTTGCAGCTGCCCCGTCGTAATTTGGTACTTCATACTCATTGAATATAAACTGCTGAACCATGTTGCGGATCCTCTCCTGGAACCCTAGATCCTTCTCAGAAGGTTCGAGGGCCATGTCTTTCCCGATTATGTTCAGGAAGGCATAGAGGTCCCACCCCATGAAGGCATACTTAGATGGGAAGTCAGAACCAAAGGCGTTAACTTCACTAGATGGGATATCTATAACACGGTACAATAGGACTGGGCTGGTGAAGGCAGTAGCTGCCTTAGCCGCTATCTTATCATGTGCACAGGTGTAACGTGCGTCACTTATAAGTGTTGTGAGTTTGTACTCATGGTCCTTGGTGGACCTAAAGTTGTACATGGGGAGCACCTCCTCTTCTGCCTTCTCCGTGATGTGTTCATTGAGGTACTCTAGGAAAGCGGCAGTTGTCATAGATTTGATGTCCATGCCCAGAACTGGGTCAACGTCTACCGATTGGGCGGCTGAACCTATAGTCAAGGGTAAAGGGTTAAAGCAACACGCACAAGCACAACCTTTCTTCATGCAGGAGGCCACCGTATTGGCCACTAGCTGGTCTGGAGCTGGTTCCAGCAACACACACTGATAAGAACTAATAAAAAAAAAACCAGCGTGTCCCTGGAAGTTGATGTTAACCAGGGACAAGGTACCCATCACTGTATGTGTTATCAGTGGGTTTTACCTCAACCAGCAAAATTCAAAATGGCGTCTCCACTAGGCCTTAATACTGAGTCCTATAGGAAATCTTCCCTCGCTATCATTTGGCTAAGGGGGGTTGCTGGTGCTAAATGATCTCAGCCTGACGTATACAGGCTAGATCACCTAGATCACTTATAATAGTTAAACTACTGATTTATGATAATGGTAGACAGTGAACTCCAATCATACTAGTCCAGATAAAACCCCTATCTCCTGTTGACTAACCCTTAGATTCCGCAAACCCCAGACACTGCCAGAAACCCCCCCCCCACCCCAAGCTCATTACCATTACTACCTCTACACACCTTATATCATCAAAATTTTGTCTAGCTCACTTCTGTGTGGATACAGAGTGACCCTTTACTCTTTAATCCTAAACCAACTCGACTCTACTATTCTGTACACATTTTAATGACTTTATGCATGTTATACATTTATTATATGTGATAACTCCAGGAGATTGTAAGCCAAGAATTAATTTTTGAGTTAATAAAGGTTCAGCAGCCACATAAAATCATGAAAATGTAGTTGCTGAGCTGGAACAAAAAAAAAAGAGGCTGAAGACAGAACTTGGAGCAGTTTCTTTGCTTTTTTGCTGCTATTGCCATTTAGCGGGGTTCAAAATACAAGGGTGTCAGAACAGGGCAATCATGGTTCCTTCAATTGTGAATATGGAGGGTCAGAATTTATACTCAACCTCCACTCCTAAAAGAGCTAAATAGCACAATGCCAAGGAATCATGCAATGATCCACTATACGGGGGAAACCTGCACCCTTTTTGATTAACAAGGTTTGACTTTGTGCAGAGTGTTTATATTATGGACACTTTACACACTGTAGTATATAAGGCACTAAATGTGCCTCCTGTAAGAATTCATGAAATCATGAGCATTGGTGCGGTTGAGCAGTGGGATAGTTTAGTGGGTTAGTGTTAGCAGTGGGATAGTTTAGTGGTTAGTGTTAGCAGTGGGATAGTTTAGTGGGTTAGTGTTAGCAGTGGGATAGTTTAGTGGGTTAGTGTTAGCAATGGGATAGTTTAGTGGTTAGTGTTAGCAGTGGGATAGTTTAGTGGTTAGTGTTAGCAGTGGGATAGTTTAGTGGGTTAGTGTTAGCAGTGGGATAGTTTAGTGGTTAGTGTAAGCAGTGGGATAGTTTAGTGGGTTAGTGTTAGCAGTGGGATAGTTTAGTGGGTTAGTGTTAGCAGTGGGATAGTTTAGTGGTTAATGTTAGCAGTGGGATAGTTTAGTGGGTTTAGCAGTTGGTTATTGGGTTTAGCAATGCATAATTTTACGGCAACAAGCAGAACTACTAGAAGTGTTAATAATTAATATATTGTCAATGCTAACTGTTTTCATGTACGGGTCAGGTCCGAGACAAATATAATTTTAGCCTGCTAATGTACAAAATTCAGTAAGCGATTAAGTGAATTATGATTTTTGAGAACACTTGCATTAAAATAATTGAAATTCAATATAAGCATCACAAAGACTCAAAGATGAAAGAATTCTTTATGACAAAAAATGTCTTCTAAATATAATCTATGAAATTGACTCTATATTTCCATACAGATAATTATGGAAAATACCTTATGCTTAGATAATTTTTCATTTATGGAACAAAGACTTTGATTTGAAAAAAAAAATAATGACAACCCCCCCCCCAACAATTATAAAACCATCCATGGTTAGTTCATTTGTCGAGGACTTACCAATGATGAGGGGTATGTCAGATCCAGTCACATCGCCAAGCGCATCAGACAGCTTCTCAGTCAGGATCTTACCTGGAGTTCGAGGAAAGGATATAAAATGCATCTTATAATGTGTCTTTCATGTAGAAGATCAACCTTCTAGCAACATGTGCTGAGTGGATTTTTTTTCTAATTCGGTTTATTTATACTGAAGGCACAAGGTATTGGTCCCATGTCCTCTTTTCACTTGGCTCCAGTTAGGGCCTTTGTTTGCCAATATTTCAATTATCAAGTGAGAGAAGCTTAATGCTTACTCAGCTTTTCAGCTTGAAAATTTGATGTCTACAGATCAGTAATATGAGTGTATCATCATCATGCAAATATAGAAAGTCTTAGTACAGATAAGATTGATAGTTGAAAGGGGGGAAAAGTGACTAGTTTTAATGTTCACAGCTTTTGGTGTAACCTATTCCTGAATAATTTTTGCATTCCTCTAGAATTTGCCCCACATGAAGTACTTGATAACAGTATATTTAAAATAAATTCCACATTATAACATAATTCCCTTTGGCTGCATTTACATATCATGATGGCAAATGCAGATATTGCATATAATGAAGAATTATGCTTTACAAAAATATGATTATGGTATATGTGATATTACTCTAAGACTTACCATCGACAATGATCCTGGCGTAGGGCAGGCGGTGAGAAGGGAGGTTGGTGAGTTCCTCCTCTGCCCACTTAGCTTCCACCAGTTTGGTCACCTCCTCTGCACTACAATTATAGATATATAAAAATGAGGCTTTCGTATGTGAGAAACACTAACACATAAGCATCATAATACATAAGGTACGAGTTAACCTGTCCCCGTCGGAAACGGCCGCTTGGACACGGGGGTGTAGGGTGGGGCTGCAAAAGAGACCGACTGCCTGCTGATATTAGAGCTCCCCTAGATGCTGACCGCAGGGAGGGGGCCTGGGTACCCGGACCCAGGGCACACAATGAATGTGGAGTGCACTTGGGTTTTGCTGATAAAATTTCATTCAATAGTTTAAATAAAAACGCCCTAAAAGGAAGTACTTCCCGTGCAGCTAATGCTATAAGTACAGGGAGTCTGACTGGTGGAACCCACCCTAGGGTCTCAGACAGTGACCCCTGGTGGTGGTCAGCCGCGAAAACGTCTGACTCCGCGTAACTCGGACCTCATGTATTATACATACACTATAAAATGACTTGGTGAGATTTTGGCCACTTAAGTATTGCCATTCAATATTAAGGCTGACCTCCCTTTCTGAAGAAACCTTTTCAATCATATGTATACATTGAATAATATAATTACATTTTACAATAAAAAACAATATACTATATTGGCCCCTTCAAGCACCTTGGCAATTTTATATCATTTTCATAACCCTTACCCCCAGCACTAATTTAGGACCGGTGCTTATTTCAGCAGCTGATGGAAAATGGGTAGTATAACACCTTCAAGCACACCTACAGTATTGTGTTTAAGCACTGGGATTTGAATGAGCCTCAGTCTTATATAAGTGCCGGGGTAAGGATGTGGTAAAATATCTATTAATCACTGAAGCGCCTGTCTTGTATAAGGGCCGGGGTTAACCACCCCTCCAAATATATAAGCGCTTAGGTGATTATTCACTAAGATATGCTAAAAGGCAAAAACACAATATCCCCCGATATACTGTTATTGTTTATATATGAGTGCTAGTGTACCTGTTGTAGTAAGGGTAGTGAGTGTGAGTGGTATTTAGGTAACCTCTGGGTGTGTGTCTCTACCCTGACTCTACATGACATTCACACCAACCACCCACCATGTCCAGACACTGTCTACTCCTACTGTAAAAAAAGATTGTTGAAATAATGACGGAATTATTATTATCTACCCCTGAAGGACTGCATCTACTTTCTAAGGTCAGCATGATGCATGAATGCAGCACTGTTGAATTACCCTTCTAAGCCAAAATACTAATTGATGCTGACAGTTATTTGGCTTTGATTGTGGTTTTGTGTTTGTTTAACGATTTAAAGGAATTTATGCTTTTAAGATAACTCGATTGATAAACACCGAAAGACACAGTTTGAAGTTTAATGAGACTAATACCTTTGAATCATAATATGTGACACAAGGTTTTTCTGTCAGACGCTCTTTGTCATGTATGGTTCACTTCTCAATTGATTCTCTATTCTCAAGATAATTAACTCCCCCTTTCTCCTACTCCAAATCAATTGCAACACCTGCATTGTTAGAGTGATAGAACTCATTAGGAGGCTATAGAATCTTCCAGAAGAAAAATCTCACTGTTGTACCAGTATATTTGCTGCACATACCCTAAAACACTGCATGTAAACTGCACTTATGTATAAGCCGCACCCTGAGTTACAGCTTTGTTATTCCACGTTAGTAGATTCCTTAGTGGGCTTACCCCTGCCGAAGTTGATACCTTGCAAGATAAGGACTGATAACAGCGAGCTGATGGGTACCAGGTATTACGTAATACACCCTTTTCGCATTGGTCAATAATGTATTCTGCTAGATCAGAATGAGCCACAGGGGTCGGACATGGTCCCCATTCCTTAGTAAAGTGTTGTATAAGCCTGTATAAGCCGGACCCTGAGTTCAGGATGGACCTGTGAGGCGCAACAGGGGTCTGAAATGGGCTATAATCCATCGCTTATATGCAGGGTTTTATGGCAACAGACTCTCTTATTAAAACAAAGTGATCATAACTGAAATGAAAATCAAAATGTGAATTCTGTCCCCCCTCAAACGAAATTTCTTTTTTTTTTTTTTTTATATAGTTGGAAATAATTATACTTACGAGACATTGCGCAGACACTCGATATCAGCACATCCTGTCTCGGTGAGTACAAAGCTGTTGTCCTTCTCCAGGGCCGAGTCTCCTTTAGGTGTGCTTGGCAGACCAGCGCCACTCATTGCCCATGCACGGTGGAACAGACCCTTAGCCTCAGGGGATGCTACGAGGGTCAGAACACAGGTGGAACCGGTACCCTGCCCGACCAATGTCACCTGAAATGGTTTATAGAATGTTTACATTAATCATAAACATTATACACTACTGCTTTTTGGTGCAAAATGCCCTTACAGAAGACAGGCACATAGGATAATTATTTTGTTAAAAATCTAATGTCTGGTCAATTACAAATTCGGCAGGTGGCTGAAATTTGTTGTAGAGAAATTTATTTCACTGATAAATGAAATTGACTTCTGTAGACGAATAAATTTTTATTGGCTATGTAAGTACCTTTGCCATTATACATAGTGAGCCATTCCTAAAAAGTCACTTACATTCTCCGGGTTACCCCCAAAGTTAGCGATGTTGTCCTTGACCCACTTCAAGGCCTCTAACTGGTCAGTGAGTCCATAGTTACCTTCATCGTCACCAAGCACCAGGAATCCAAGTGCACCCAACCTGCACCAACCAATCACAGACAAGGTTAGATTATGATTAGCCAATCAGCATTCAGTTGAGATTATCAAGTGCCAATCTGACATTTTTGTCAACTCTGTTAAAGGAATGCTGAACAGGATGTGGCAAATTATAGCAGCTTTCTTTTAAAATCAACCATCAATATCAATATTCACAGGGTAGGGAGTTAAAAGGATAAATATTGATTTAAGTGTTAGATAGGAGTACACATACCTGTACTGCAGGGTGACAACAACAATATCCATGTCACTAGACATCTGTGCTCCGGGTTGGTACTTGTCGTCCGCCCCGCGCTCCCCGTGGATGAACACCATGACTGGTTTACTGGTCTCGTTCTCACGGTGCTCCTCGTGTACAGACGGGGTGAAGATATTCAGGTACAGGCAGTCCTCAGACCCTATTACTGATAATGAGAGGAGATTTACACAATTATTGTACAAAGACAAAGTACATGCAGTCCTCAGACTCTATTGCTGATAATGGGAGGGAATTTACATAATTATTGTATATGGACAAGTTACAGGCAGTCCTCAGACCCTATTACTGATAGTGGAAGGGAATTTACATAATTATTGTATGAGGACAAGTTACAGGCAGTCCTCAGATCCTATACTGACAATGGGACAGAATTTTGTTATCATATATGATAAATCTTATAGAATGCTGGGTTGATATAGACCTACCATTATGAGTCATGGCGTATATTTCAGAGCTAAATTACAGAGTAAGCTGCAAGGTAGTTATTTTCATGTTTGATGTTTTCATTTCATCTCAATTCAAATAGAAACCATAACTGCAGCAGCAACACCAAAGGCCAATACCTGTGCTGTTTTCAGCATTACGATCCACCCGAACACAAGTGTTCTTCTTCTCCTTGGCCTCCAGGACACCTTCCCAGCATTCTCCTCCCGCCGCACCGACTCCGTTCTCATCTCCCTTCTTCAGGGCTACAGCAGCCTGCCAGCGCAGGTCCTCCACAGGGGGTGCAGCATAGGGGATACCCTGTTATAATACAATATTGTACAGTTAGACCTCAACAGAGCAGCATAGAGGATACCATGTTATAAATCAATATTGTAAAGTGAGACCTCAATGTTGCAGCATAGGGGATACATGTTATAATACAATATTGTAGAGTGAGACATCAATAGTACAGCATAGGGGATACCCTGTTATAATACAATATTGTACAGTGAGACCTCAATGGTACAGCAAAGGGGATACCCTGTTATAATACAATATTGTACAGTGAGACCTCATTGGTGCAGCATAGGGGATAGCCTGTTATAATACAATATATTGTACAGTATGACCTTAATAGTACAGCATCGGGAATACCCTGTTATGATACAATATTGTACAGTGAGACCTCAATAGTGTAGCATAGGGGATACCCTGTTATAATACAATATTGTACAGTGAGACATCAATAGTGCAGCATAGGGGATACCCTGTTATAATACAATATTGTACAGTGAGACCCCAATGGTGCAGCATAGGGGATACATGTTATAATACAATATTGTACAGTGAGACCTCAATAGTACAGCATAGGGGATAGCCTGTTATAATACAATATATTGTACAGTGAGACCTTAATAGTACAGCATAGGAAATACCCTGTTATGATACAATATTGTACAGTGAGACCTCAATGGTGCAGCATAGGGGATACATGTTATAATACAATATTGTACAGTGAGACCTTAATAGTACAGCATAGGGGATACATGTTATAATACAATATTGTACAGTGAGACCTTAATATTACAGCATAGGGGATACATGTTATAATACAATATTGTACAGTGAGACTTCAATAGTACAGCATAGGGGATACATGTTATAATACAATATTGTACAGTGAGACCTTAATATTACAGCAAAGGGGATACATGTTATAATACAGTATTACAGTGGCCCACAAGGGTCAAATTGAAGTTGGAGCAAAGAGTTGACTTTCACAAAAAAAGTTAAAGTCCAAAACCAAAATCAATGTTCAAAGTCAATTTCATTTCATTGCTGTCAAGCTGTCAAGGTGTCAACTCATGAAAACCAACTTATGACAGGTATCTTTTAGCATTACATGGTACACTCTATGTCTTTCTATATATATCTATACCAGCAACTACTGGATAGCTATCGGTTCCCTCACACAATAACTGATGGTTCCACACCAAGAAGCTGCTGGTTCCAGCATCCCATAACTGGTGGTTCCCACCCACTGTAACTGGTGGTTCCACACCAATGAGCTACTGGTACTGGATCCCATACTAAGTAGCTGCTGGTTCCCACACCCAGCACTTGGTCGTCCCATACACATTAGTTACGGGTTCCTGTACCCAATACATGCTGGTTCCCACATACAGTAGCTACTGGTTCCCATATAAACTGGTTCCTAACCCAAGTAGTTGCTGGATCCCACACCCTTGCTGGTTCGTCTACCCAGTACCTGCTGGCTTCCACATAGAATAGCTGGTAGTGGTTCCCACATCCATTAGGTGCTGGTTCCTGCACCCACTACCTGTTGGTTCCCAAATACAGTGCCTGCTGGTTCCCACATCAGGTAGTTGCTAGTTCTTAAAACAGTAGCTGTGGGTTCCCACACAGTAGCTACTTGTTCCCATATGCAGTAGCTGCTGGTTCTGATATAGAGTAGCTACCGGTTCCCATACCTAGTCGCAAAAGCGTGATCTGGATGAATTTGGATGAAAAAGGTCATATTAGTCAAAAATGGGTGAAACTAGGTCATAAGCAGTCAAAATAGCTAAAATTTGTCAAAATAGGTCAAATTGGTTCCAAGTAGGTCAAATGCATCAAATGAGGTCTAACTAGAATAAATTATGTCAAATTGGTTGAAAATGGTTCAATCAGGTCAAATTCAATCAAATTAGGTCAACGGTGGTAAGAATAGATCACATTGGTCAAAATTCGGGTAATTAGGTCCAAATGGAAGTCAAATAAGTCAATTAAGGTCAAATAATGTCAGAATAGGTAAGGATAGGTCAAATATAGTCAAATATAGCGAAAATAGGTCAAAATGGTAAAAGGTAGGCAATGAGGTGAAATCAGGTCAAATATGGTAAAAGTAGGTCAAATTGGTCAAAAGTAGGTCAGTAGGTCAAATTAGGCTAAGATAGGTCAAATTAGGTCAAATATTGGTTAAATAGGTCAAATTGTTCTTTAAAAAGGTCAATTAGGTAAGGATAGGTCAAATTAGGTCAAATATATCAAAATAGGTCAAATCAGTCAAAAGTAGGTCAAATAGGTCAAAGTAGGTTAGATTGGTCAAAAATAGTCATATTCGACCTTATTTTGAAAAATTTCGACATAATTTGACCTAAATGTCCTGCTTTTGATAAAGTTTATTTCCAGCATATTTGACCTTACTTCACCTATCCTAACCTAGATTGACCCATGCACATATGCGCAGGCACTGACACATTCCCCTGTAAAATTGTGTAATGTAGTTCTCACCATGAATATGACCTTAGCTGTCGAAATGGCGTTAAACATCTATTATTACTTACATTGACCCACTTTGATGAAATTGACCTACTTTTGACCAATTTGATCTATTTCAACCATACTTGATCTATCCTGACCTTATTAAGCTACTTATATGCGCGCATATAAGTGGTGATAAATGGGCAGTAGCAGTTCCCAATGTATTACCAGATGTCACCACTTCCATTCAGGTGTTATGTAACAGGTTCCTTCACTGGTGGCCTTTGTAGTCGGCCATATTGCCTAGCCCCAGGAAGGACCACCGGTCTCACATTGGAGATTGGACGTCTATTTATGGACCTAATTGACCTACTTTTGATCAATCTGACCTGTTTTCACTATATATGACCTTAATTGACCCATCCTGACCTAATTGACCTACTTTTGGCCAATTTGTCCAGTTTTCACCACATTTGACCTTATTTGGCCTATCCTACTGTAATTGACCTATTTTTGACCAATTCGACCTAGTTTCACCATGCTTGACCTAATTTGACCTTATTGACCTATTTCTGACCAATTTGACTTGTTTTCACCATATTTGACCTAATTTGACCCATCCTACATTAATTGACCTACTTTTTACCAATTAGACCTATTTTCACCCTATTTGACTTAAGGATAGGCTTTCCCCTCCTCCTTTTCTACAATTGTGACATGTACTGGGAGAAGGGGTCTTAGAACCCCCTGCACTAAGCCCCATTTTCGCAGATCGTGTCACAATTTCTGAAAATTAAATTGCATATAATTTTATGAATATGCATCAGAGATTAACATAGTATACCTTATTTTGACCACACATTTTGTTTCTTTCAATTTCCTGGCATAAAAATGTCAGTTGCTAGGCCGTTGCTAGGGATGGAACAAAAATGTTCTTTTTTATGTTACTTTTTTTGGACAGCCATGTAGGATGGAATATCACTAAAATTGATTATTCTGATGATTTGAATGCCTTGTGACCATCCGAAAAATCACAGGTCTTCCACCGTTGACCTGATATTAAATATACTTAAAATTCTCACAGTGCTTAGCAACCTACACCATATTTTAGCTTATGAAATGGAGAAAAAAATAAGATAGGTCCACATAAACATAGTCAGGCTAGATTTTGCGCAAATTGCCATGGTAACCAGGTAGTGATTTTTGCATGGTGAGGCCTGATTAGCGCATGAATACACATCAGGACCCCTTCACCCCATAAACTTCCACTGAATTTCTGTTTTGAACAAAAAATATTCTGGGCCTATTGAAACACTCCTACTCATCATTCTTATACCAAATAACAATGGGTTTGGCCCCTCTTTCCCTTCCCTTGTGGCCAAATTCCTCAAAATAACTAAGTTCAGAAGGGACTATTTGGCCAGTAAACCCGGAAGTGGTCCGATTTAGGGTGGTGACACCTTAACATTCTCTGCAGACCTTAATAATTGGAATATCCACTAAATGAGATACCGTTCCCTGCTAAATCATCTCTAAATTACATTCAAATAATCAGAATTATTGATTTTACTGATATTCCATCCTATATAGCTGTCCAAAAAAAAGTAACATGAAAAAGAACGTTTTTGTTCCGTCCCTAGTAACGGCCTAGCAACCGACCTTCTTATGCCAGGAAATTGAAAGAAACAAAATGTATGATCAAAATGTAAGGGAACGATTATATTGTTACCGGTATTGATACTCAGGTGGAGCCACTGCTCCTATTACAGGTGTTGCCACCTACACAGGTGTGTGTTACCTGTCAGGTGCTGACCTACATTGCTGCTACCAACCCTCATGCTGGAGGGTCTGGTGCTTGGTCACAGCTGGGAAAAATTCTTTCATCATGGTGGTATGTGAGGCTTGCGAGTACGAATACCATGGTAACAAGAAAGCCTGTCCCGAGTGCTCAAGCCCCAACCATCGCTGGATGACAGGAGACAGGATGGTTGGACATAAAACAGCCGGGGAGAGCGACCAAGCACCCACGGAGAGCGACATGGAGGACAGCCCCCCCCCCACAGAAAACCCAGACTTGGAGCTGTTACACCAGATTAGGCAGGAGAAAGCCAAAAAAGCCAAAATTGACATACTTTCTAGAAGGAAGGAGCTGGAGTTGGAGCTAGCAGGTCTTCGGGCAGAGAATAACCGTTCAATTAGAGAAATCAACGATGGAATACGTGTCTGGCAAGGTGCTATGGGTGCGTTCGATTCCCAAGCTTCATCATTTACCGTTCCTCCGCTGGTCCCCAGCAATAATGCTTTGTCAGACCAAGCACAAGCGGCCGAACACGGTGCGGTAACCTACGAAAGTGGGGAATCGAACGCACCTGTTCCTCCGCTGGTACCCGGCATGGACGCTCTGTCGGACCTAGCACAAGCGAATCTAAATATTTTCTGCGGAGGCCAAGATGGCCGACCTATCCTTCCTGTTGACAAAGTGCAGGCATCTGGAGCAGCTATTTCAGGCCAAAAAGGCCTTCCGCAGGCCCTTAGGGTGGATAAATTGTACTACAGAGACTCAAGTGGTATGTTTCATGAATTTTCTAACCCAAACATCCCCAATACAGCCAAAATAAGCTCAGAAGGTCTATCGCTCACCGGAGGTGTGGGTGTCAACAAAGCCTCCGGTGGCCGCACGCTCAACGGAGACCGCTCATACCAAGAATACCTTGCCTGGAGGAAAAGTAGGTCTGGATTATGCACTGAGACTGATGCTAATAAGGGTGATTCTGCTGCGCTCCAGGGCTTACGTCCGCTTGGTGGGAATGAAGGACCCACACCCCTGGGGGAAGGTAGAAATCCTTTACAGTCTGTGCACCCTCCTAACCTGCCTCAGCGTATTCTACATAAAGGCATGGTGTATGAGGTGGTTCCCAATCAGCAACCCAATCAACAATTGCGATCAACTCAACACACACTTCAAGCTGGTCTAGCTAGTGCCGGCCTGTCCTCAGCATCACTTGGGATTCTGGGGGACAATGCGAGCAGTCTACTCACCAATCCTACCCCCACAGGTATGCCGGACTTAGACTGGCTTAACAACTTTAAAATGTTTTCCGACACCTCAAAACGTAAACGCTCAACCAATAAATTGAGGCCTGATTGTCACATAGATACAGACAAAAAGTTTGAAGACATGAGCTTTCAAGAGTTGATCAATGGTATGAACTGTGTAGCTGAATTCATTAACACTACTGGTTTGCCCCGGGTTACTTTAGACGGCTATCGGGCACACATGAGGTTCGTTTCCCTCAAAGCTCAAGGAGGAGCCTTCCCAGCAAAAGCCCTAGCTAAATACGATCATAAAGTGGTTGACGATGTTATTGAGGGTAAATTAGCGAATTTTGTCTCCGGTTACACCCCAGCCGTAGAGGCTTATTTGAGTGCGGAACACATGACCGTAGTGGAGAATTTGCTGTCAAGGCAAGATCAGGGTTCCAGTCGCGGTAACAACAGACGTCGCCGCAATCGTCAGCGGGGTGGTAATCAGCCCGATTCAGATTGGCCCGCAGACATATGTTGGAAATGGAACTCTAATGTATGCGATTATGATCCGTGTTATAAGAAGCATGTCTGCGCCACTTGTAGAGGCGCGCACAAGAAGAGATTCTGTATGAGTGACGACGTGCAATCGGATAAGAACGCCCGTCAGCACGGCAACCAGCAAAATAAGTGACTGTGCAACCATGCTTATACAGGTTTGGGCATAGGCTCCACATATGCAGATTGTTTGTCAGACCTGTGGCCCAACACTTATGATTTTGTAAACTGCTCAGCTAATATAACAGAACTGTTGTCTTGCT
Source organism: Acholoe squamosa (assembly GCA_949317995.1). Classification (NCBI taxonomy): domain Eukaryota; kingdom Metazoa; phylum Annelida; class Polychaeta; order Phyllodocida; family Polynoidae; genus Acholoe; species Acholoe squamosa. The sequence goes on from OX439037.1 coordinate 92,376,219, forward strand.
ATATTGGTTACGCTCCACTCTGGGATGCTTCACTCCCACATTATGTTGCGGGTATTAGGACACAGTTTAATATTTGTGGCTGGAGAAAAATGCTTTCAGGAGGTCCGACACAGGTTTATGGTGAAGGTGGTTGGGACTGCAATGCCCATTACCTGTTAGATGGGGTTTGTCATGGTTTCAAATTAGTTGATACTTTGGGCCCATCCGATGGCTACTTTTGTAAAAATTATCCGTCGGCAGAGATAGACGCTTATGATTATATCAACGAGTTAATCCTGAAAGAACTCAGTATGGACAAGTTGTCAATAGTAGATATCCAGCCTAAATGTGTCCACGCTATGGGAGCAGTGGAAAAGTCCAGTGGTGGTTATAGACCTATTACCGATGCTAGCCGCCCATTGTACGGCAGTATTAATAATTACACCAAAGACACTTTCCATTCGTTTAGCTACCACTCTATCGATGACATTTCTGAACTTATGGAACCAAATTGTTTCATGGCGGTGACAGATTTACAAAGTGCTTATCGCACAGTGTTAATTAGGCCTACGGACCGCAACCATCAGGGGTTATGTTGGAACATTGACGGAAAAAATTGTTTTTTACAAGATAATTTCATGAGCTTCGGCACGAGAGCTGCCCCCTATATATTTAACAGTATATCCGATGCCATAGCTCGCTATGTCAATGCCAATGGTTTTTTATGCCGGAATTATTTAGATGACTTCATCGTTCTTGGTAGCGATTATGAGGAATGCAGGAACGCTCAACTGTTTCTCCACGCTACAATACGCTCGCTAGGCTTCCATATAGCTTATGCTAAAGTTCGATCCCCCTCACAGGTTCAGCGTTATTTGGGGGTGATCTTGAACTCGCTTGATATGACGCTCAGCTTACCACAAGACAAGTTGGACAAGCTTCACTTAGAGCTGCGCTTTTTTGCTGGTCGCCGTAGGGCGACGAAGCGCCAATTACAACACCTTTGTGGTGTGCTAAGTCACTGCTCAACTCTGGTACGGGGAGGAAGAACATTCTCCCACAGGGTCATAACGATGTTACGAGTGTTTACTGCGAAGAAACGTTATATTACATTGTCGGATTCGTTCCACGAGGACCTGAAATGGTGGGGCGACTTCGCGTCATGGTTCAATGGCTCAGCGAAGATTATCACTCCGCCTGAATTCACCTCACTTGTGTACACTGACGCTTCTGGTATAGGTTATGGTGCCGTTCATGGTAATGATTGGTTATGCGGTCACTGGTGTGACAAGCTAGTGATGGGAAGTGACATTCACGGTCACTGCCGGGACGCACCGACAACGGAGATACCAGCCAATATCAATGTCAGGGAACTGTACCCCATATACGAGGCCTTAGAACGCTGGGGTCCATATTGGAGAGATCACAAAATATATTGTGTTACTGACAACACTCAAGTTATGCATGCCATCAACAAGGGTAGAAGTGACAATGACGCCTCAATGATTTTGTTGAGAAAAATTTTTTGGTTATGTGTTATATTTAACTGTCACTTAGCGAGTATTCATATCCCTGGTGTACAGAATGTTCTAGCGGACGCGATTTCAAGGGCCACATGCTCTAAAGACTTACCCGTATTTCTTTGTTGTAGACGCTAGTCAGCGAGTGCGCCAATTAGACTTGGAAGCAGCCGAGTATAGGTCCAAGGCATGGGCCCCCAGTACGTGGAGGACAAAGGCTTCCCAGTGGAAGCGTTACATAAGCTTCAGTAACTCGATCCTCAGACCAGCGCTCCCCACAGATGCTCAACATATGTGCCGTTATGTCGTAGACATGGCGAGAAGTCTTAAGTACTCGACTATCCAAAATTACGTTAGCGGAGTGATCTCACTGAATATGTACTATGGTTATGATGTCAAGTTTATCCGCTCTTCTTTTGAATTCATTATGACTCTATCCGGAGTTCGCAGGGTCTTAGGTGATCCTGAACCAGTGCGCCCATCGTTCACTTTGAAAGACATACTCAATATGTATAGATTCGTCGACATGAGTCAAACTCGTGACAGAGTCCTATGGACCTGCATGGCACTAAGCTTTAGAGGACTACTCAGGAAATGTAATATAGTCCCAGATACTATCGCAGCTGTTGGAGTTCATTATCTCAGGCGCGGAGCGGTTAGTTTCACAGACTGGGGCATGGAGCTGGCCGTGTCTAGTTCTAAGACTATTCAGCATGGCCAGAGAGTACACAAGGTACCAATCACTTATGCTCCCGGTTCTCCTCTATGTGCTGCGAGTCTGGTCAGACGTCATTTGAATGAATTCCCCAGTTCCGACCCATCAGCTCCAGTTTTTGTACTTCCCAAGGACTCAGAACTGGTACCAGTCACTTACGGTCAATTGCTGAAATTTATGAAGAGGTTGATGACCTTGTCCGACCTGCCTTCAGAACGTGCTGGCATGCACTCCCTCAGGAGAGCAGGAGCCCTATACATGTACCAAATGGGTCTCACATTGGAGGACATACGCCAGGCCGGGGACTGGGCCAGTATGGCCGCTTTATTGTACCTGACTAAACCCTATCACACACGTATTGAGACTGACATGGTAGTGTCAAGCTGTTTGGGGAAAGAGTGGTCTATTAGGATATGACTATCTAAAAGGCATAATATATTTGCCATGTTTCTTTTTCATGATGTTTAATTATAATTATGTTTCCTTTACTTGGAGTTGCCGGTAGTTCTGTTAAAACTGGCCCAAGTCCATCACTCGTTATTCCCTTGTCCCTCTCACCGTAAAGGATTAATGTAAGGGAACGATTATATTGTTACCGGTATTGATACTCAGGTGGAGCCACTGCTCCTATTACAGGTGTTGCCACCTACACAGGTGTGTGTTACCTGTCAGGTGCTGACCTACATTGCTGCTACCAACCCTCATGCTGGAGGGTCTGGTGCTTGGTCACAGCTGGGAAAAATTCTTTTGTTTTTCTTTTGTTTTTCAATAAATAGGCCGGTAGTTCTGTTAAAACTGGCCCAAGTCCATCACTCGTTATTCCCTTGTCCCTCTCACCGTAAAGGATTAATAGGGTATAATATGTGAATCTCTGATGCATTTTCAAAAAATTATATGCAATTTAATATTCAGAAATTGTAGAAAAGGAGGAGGGGAATCCTATCCTTAATTTCACCTATCCTGACCTTATTTTTCTACTTTTGACCAATTTGACTTAATTTCACCATATTTACTCTAATTTGTCCTATCCTACCCTAATTGACTTGCTTTTGACCAATTTGACCTATTTTCACCATATTTGACATAATTTGACCTATGCTACCCAAATAGACCTACTTTTGACCAATATGACCTATTTTCAAGATATTTGACCTAATTTGACCTTTCCTGACCCAATTGACTTACTTTGACAGCTACTGTTTTGAGAACTCGCAACTACCTGATGTGGGAACCAGCAGTCACTGTATTTGGGATCCAGCAGGTAGTGGGTGCAGGAACCAGCACCTAATGGATGTGGGAACCACTACCAGCTACTCTATGTGGAAGCCAGCAGGTACTGGGTGCAAGAAGCAGCAAGGGTGTGGGAACCAGCAGCTACTTGGGTTAGGAACCAGTTTTTATGGGAACCAGCAGCTACTGGATGTGGTAAGCAGTAGCTAATGGATGTGGGAACCAGCATGTACTGGGTACAGGAAACAGCAACTAATGTGCATGGGAACCACCAAGTGCTGGGTGTGGGAACCAGCAGCTACTTGGTATGGGATCCAGTGCCAGTAGCGGATAGGTGTAGAACCGCAGTTACAGTGGGTGGGAACCACCAGTTACAGGATGCTGGAACCAGCAACTACTTGGTGTGGAACCATCAGTTATTGTGTGAGGGAACCGATAGCTACCCAGTAGTTGCTGGTATAAACTTTGTTCATATAGAAAGACTTAGAGTGCACCATGCAATGCTAAAAGATACCTGTCACAAGTTGGTTTTCATGAGTTGACACCTTGACAGTTTGACAGCAATGAAATGAAATTGACTTTGAACATTGATTTTGGTTTTGGACTCTAACTTTTTTTGTGAAAGTCAACTCTTTGCTTCAACTTCAATTTGACCCTTGTGGGCCACTGTACAGTGAGACCTCAATGGTGCAGCATAGGGGATATGTGTTTTAATACAATATACTGTACAGTGAGACCTCAATTATGTAGCATAGGGGATACCCTGTTATAATACATTATTGTACAGTGAGACCTCAATGGTGCAGCATAGGGGATACCCTGTTATAATACAATATTGTACAGTGAGACCTCAATGGTGCAGCATAGGGGATACCCTGTTATAATACAATATTGTACAGTGAGACCTCAATAGTGCAGCATAGGGGATACATGTTATAATACAATATATTGTACAGTGAGACCTCAATGGTCCAGCATAGGGGATACCCTATTATAATACAATATTGTACAGTGAGACCTCAATAGTGTAGCATAGGGGATACCCTGTTATAATACAATATTGTACAGTGAGACCTCAATAGTGTAGCATAGGGGATACCCTGTTATAATACAATATTGTACAGTGAGACATCAATAGTGCAGCATAGGGGATACATGTTATAATACAATATTGTACAGTGAGACCTCAATGGTCCAGTATAGGGGATACCCTATTATAATACAATATTGTACAGTGAGACCTCAATAGTGTGGCATAGGGGATACCCTGTTATAATACAATATTGTACAGTGAGACCTCAATGGTGCAGCATAGGGGATACATGTTATAATACAATATTGTACAGTGAGACCTCAATAGTGCAGCATAGGGGATACATGTTATAATACAATATTGTACAGTGAGACCTCAATAGTGCAGCATAGGGGATACATGTTATAATACAATATTGTACAGCGAGACTTCAATAGTTTGAGCTGATTGCAGTCACTATACTTAACACCAAATAGAACTGCAAACACTCCTATTTCAGCAGGAATATACATAAAACTGCTTTATAGGTAGTACATAGATAGGTAGGCATGTTGTGGCACAGACCCCTAAAATGTAATGCAATAAAATACCATTTTACACTTTATGACCACACGTCCAACTGTCATTATGGGGGCTGTGATAATGATGGATTTGTAGCCCTCTGAGGTCCACACTGTTTGTAAACCTTTAGAGGCCGCTGAAGCATAAGCGCATTATGCCCATTGGTCATCATGATGCACCAATGAAATGCTGGCAAGAACTTCATTGGAGCATCATGCCGACCCTCCATGACTATATCAACCACATCGGCATGAAGCATGAATGTAGCCATGGTAAGTTACTCGGCAGGGCTGCATTCATGTATCATGACGACCAACAGGCTTGATGTGCTCCTGCATCAGCAGCCATTAAAAGGTTAAAGTGTAAATAAATGTGTAAAAAAGGCACATTGTGGACTTAGCCTCATCCACCACAGAGTGTGACACCTACAACAGGTTCATATTGACATGGATGAGTTTGTGTGGTGTAGGACTGCACTACATGTGACACATAGAGGTGTGTACTTACACCTGCCAACCTTGGCATTGCAAGTAATTAGTCCCTTTAATAGATTTATTTTCTTAACATTTTTTATTGTTGATATACATTGGTTTGTAGCTGTACATACCGGTATGTTACTCACTGGCACGTTGCTGGTGTCAAAACTACTTTATACCCTATAAAGGACTACATGTGACATATATACAAATAATTATATTTACATCCTTTAACCTTAGTATTGGTGGAATTGTCTTTTATATTTTTTCCCTAACATTTTTCATTGTTGATATTCATTGCTACACATACGAGTACATTACACACATGCTCATAGGTTAATTTGGATGTCCTTCCCTGAATGTTTCACTCCTTTAGATTTTATACACACCAGTGGCAGATCCAGGATTTTGAAAAGGAGGGGGCTTGACCACAAAACGAGTGGGCACCCCCCCCCCTGGACTTTTGGGTAGACTATATGCAATTTAACTCTTAAAAAAGGAGGGCCGTCCCAATCCACCACTGCACACCTACTTTGGGCTGATCTTCGGCAACTTTGGGACAAGGATTCCGCCATTATTTTGACAAGTTTTCTTTTACAGTGCAATCCCATGTATGGTCTGGTGTTGCAAATCCCACCCCTCACCCACCAACCCCTCCCCCCTTACACTAAATTCTCTTCGTGATATTTTTTGGTGTACATGTAGCTCATGTCAGTTAAAATACTGCAGTCTGGTTCATGACTGGGTATTTGGCAGCAGGGCAGGTCTGTGTGGTGTTTCACAAGATGGCAATATTTACAACTGGTTATAACTAGATGTGATAGCAGTTTTAAGATTGGTTTTAGGCTTACACTAGCAGGTGTTTCTACAAAGGCCACTAGTATATTCTAATATATTTCTTAACATGACCTGACCAAGATAGGAGTGGTTGTAACTTTACAATAGTCATAATATGGTTATAGAAATGGCTATTCTATGACCATTATTATCTTTGGCATGTGAAACACCACACAGGGTAACTGGGTGTTATATATATATATATATATATATATATATATATATATATATATATATATATGTAATGTCATTAAGGTGCATCATGCCCATTGGTTATCATGATGCATGTATACAGCCCTTGCGAGTTTTCTCACCATGACTGTATCTATGCATCATGACAATCTAGCGGGATTAATACATTCCCGGGTGGTCAGCATGATTCCTGGTGAGTCATCAGAACTTCATATGTGCATCATGATGACTAATTCCTGCAATAGCCACCAAACTACTTACCCTAAAGATGCAGACATTGGTCAATTCAATTTTTCAATTTCATAATATATTATTAAATAATTTTGTCTTTTCTTTGAAGAAATATGATCTTCCTTTACAAATTCAGGGTTGGTTAGGTCCTTCATACATCATAATATCAGCTTAGAGCATACAATACAGAAGAATTATTCAACAAATAACAGCGTTAACAACATTCTGCGGGTCGACTAATAACTAACGATAATTTATCAGCAAATAAGAATATTAAATCTGGTCCTTCCCAGTCTTTGACAATAACACAGCATATGGTTAATAATGAAAAGGTGAAATTGACATTTGGGATCTGACCTCAATACTCCAAATTCATGCCAATCAGTGCTGCCCTGCATTACCAACTTTTCACATCTTGAATGTAGAGAAACATAATCAAAAGATAATTTAGCAAAAATACAAACCCCTTCCACAGATAACAAATGAGCATCATCAAGTCATGTAAACATATATATCATGCCTAAATAGGCTCTGACAGCAGAAAGTTAAATAAGCTAAAGATAGCTCACAGCTCCCTCCCCATACATGGGCAAATGGCATAAACAATAGACTTTATATTAGTATGTGCGCTTCTGACTCATCACAATAGTTTGCCAGTCACCTGACTGGGTTAATGATTGAACAACAACATCATGTCCCTAAAAGGACTGAGTTATATAAAACAATATACCAGAGCACTAGTGTATGTAAAGAACCTATGGAGCCCAGAAGAAAATATGTGTGTGTGACAGGTGCTGCCTTGGTAGGAGGTGGTGAAGATGATGGAAGTATGAGAATGACATGATTTAATTGTATAGAAATTGATTGTAGTATATGTTGGTAGGATGACCTTAATTGGGACTAGCATAAGCCCACAGAGAAGGGGGGGGTGGCGGTGAATGGCGAAAACTGCCCTAATTCTTTCAAATTTTTGGGGGTGGTTTAATATCTTTAATCTTATGTTTAAAGGAGGCTGTGGATTCAATTTTCTGGACATCAGCTGTTGGTATGAGGGCAGAACGGCCCTTCCACCTAACCATTGATTCTAAAACATTAAGGGCTGGTGATGCATTTATGTATCCATTGGTCGTCATGATGAAAAAATTCAATACACCTTCGAGAAGGTCACACTTACCCTAAAGATGTAGGCATTGGTATGAGGGCAGAAAGACCCTTCCACCTGTCCACACGCGGTGTCCACAATGTTCTTGTGGTCGGCGACCCACATAATGAGGAAGACGAAGGCGGTAACCAGCGCAGCAATAATCAGCGCAATCAGCAGGAACAGCATACAGGCGCAGAACCCACTACCCTTGTCACAACAACCTCGTTTTGGTTCCTGCTTCTGCAGACTAAAGTACTCCTTGGCCGCCATCTTGGTGTTGTTATTGTTGTTGTTGGTCTAAATGATGGGTATGGTGTCTCTGTTAAAGTAAAGAAAAAAATAATCATCAGGATGAATATGGTAGTGAGACAAAAGGTAGTAGACCTATACCTTCTGCTGGCAGATATTTTCAGATTTCTAATATGAAATACTCATAGTCCTATTCATGGTAACCAAAATCTGTTGCCAGGGGAACCACTATCAAATCCCAAAATACAGCAATATAAAGTACAGCCCATTAGTTCCCAGACTAGTGTTGTAGTCTACCCCTGCTGAAGCTGTGTATATATAATTTATTCACTCCAATCTTTACTTTTTCTTTTATCATACACTGTTAGACTGGGGCAAGGGTTTTGCAGAAGATTTTCTATTTTTGGAAAAAAACAACCATTGGAGTTGCTGTTTGTACAAATCCTATGTCCCGATGTAGATTGCCCTGTAGCCAGTACAGTGGTCTTTATAGCCCATTTACAATTGGGGCTGACAGTGTACTCTTACAGTGCACAAGTACCATAGTCTTAAAGTGACTGTTTTGATAATGGTGAAAGAGGTGCCAGTGAGTCATTGTTTTATAAGTGGGATATTGAGAATCACTGTGGATATATATTGCTATAGTTGGGTTCATTTATGGCCCTGTCTCTATTTCTATGAGACTATCATAGAATGATACCTCACACGTTGTTATAACAATTCAGGGGCAGATAGCTCAGTGAGTGATCATTTTTTTAACAACAGGGGGTGGGGCTGGTGGGTTTGAGGGGGAGGGGGTCAGAATTCTTTTGACCCCTCTGCTTTCTCACACAATTTTCATCTCCTACCCGGGAGGGGTGAGATAAAAAATATTTGACTCTCAAGAGAAAATATTTTCATGCATCTGTACGTAAACTCACCATCCCCCCCTCCTCTGTTGTTAAAAAATGATCATTCCCTAAGTAGATTATAGAAACACCCAGTGGACACTTTAGTGTTAGCTTTAGGAGGCAGATAAAGGGGACAAAAACTAAATCTGTTGTAAATTGGCCATTTACTGAGAGCCAAAGGTGGGTAATTATTAACCTCATTTACCCAGTCTCCCCTTGACAACTCAACTACAGGGCGGCATGAAATGGTACATAACCATGATTTATATATACACATGTAGCTATGTCAAATCTCAACTCAAGCTTCCCTCCCTCCTACCTATGCTGTATCACTTACTGCTTGCCTCTCTCATTGCTTCCCTCCCTCCTACCTATGCTGTATCACTAACTGCTTGCCTCTCTCATTGCCTCCCTCCTCCCTATGCTGTATCACTTACTGCTTGCCTCTCTCTTTGCTTCCCTTCCTCCTCCCTATGCTGTATCACTAACTGCTTGCCTCTCTCATTGCCTCCCTCCTTCATATGCTGTATCACTAACTGCTTGCCTCTCTAATTGCTTCCCTCCCTCCTTCATATGCTGTATCACTAACTGCTTGCCTCTCTCATTGCTTGCCTCCCTCCTTCATATGCTGTATCACTAACTGCTTGCCTCTCTCATTGCTTCCCTCCTACCTATGCTGTATCACTAACTGCTTGCCTCTCTCATTGCTTCCCTCCTCCCTATGCTGTATCAATAACTGCTTGCCTCTCTCATTGCTTCCCTCCTCCCTATGCTGTATCAATAACTGCTTGCCTCTCTCATTGCTTGCCTCCCTCCTACCTATGCTGTATCAATAACTGCTTGCCTCTCTCATTGCTTCCCTCCTACCTATGCTGTATCAATAACTGCTTGCCTCTCTCATTGCTTCCCTCCTCCCTATGCTGTATCAATAACTGCTTGCCTCTCTCATTGCTTGCCTCCCTCCTACCTATGCTGTATCAATAACTGCTTGCCTCTCTCATTGCTTCCCTCCCTCCTACCTATGCTGTATCACTAACTGCTTGCCTCTCTCATTGCTTCCCTCCTCCCTATGCTGTATCATTAACTGCTTGCCTCTCTCATTGCTTCCCTTCCTCCTACCTATGCTGTATCACTTACTGCTTGCCTCTCTAATTGCTTCCCTCCCTCCTCCCTATGCTGTATCACTAACTGCTTGCCTCTCTCATTGCTTCCCTCTCTCCTCCCTATGCTGTATCACTTACTGCTTGCCTCTCTCATTGCTTCCCTTCCTCCTACCTATGCTGTATCAATAACTGCTTGCCTCTCTCATTGCTTCCCTCCCTCCTCCCTATGCTGTATCACTAACTGCTTGCCTCTCTCATTGCTTCCCTCCCTCCTCCCTATGCTGTATCACTAACTGCTTGCCTCTCTCATTGCTTCCCTCCCTCCTCCCTATGCTGTATCACTTACTGCTTGCCTCTCTCATTGCTTCCCTTCCTCCTACCTATGCTGTATCAATAACTGCTTGCCTCTCTCATTGCTTCCCTCCCTCCTCCCTATGCTGTATCACTAACTGCTTGCCTCTCTCATTGCTTCCCTCCCTCCTCCCTATGCTGTATCACTAACTGCTTGCCTCTCTCATTGCTTCCCTCCCTCCTCCCTATGCTGTATCAATAACTGCTTGCCTCTCTCATTGCTTCCCTTCCTCCTACCTATGCTGTATCACTAACTGCTTGCCTCTCTCATTGCTTCCCTTCCTCCTACCTATGCTGTATCAATAACTGCTTGCCTCTCTCATTGCCTCCCTCCTACCTATGCTGTATCAATAACTGCTTGCCTCTCTCATTGCTTCCCTCTCTCCTCCCTATGCTGTATCACTTACTGCTTGCCTCTCTCATTGCTTCCCTTCCTACCTATGCTGTATCACTAACTGCTTGCCTCTCTCATTGCTTCCCTCCCTCCTACCTATGCTGTATCACTTACTGCTTGCCTCTCTCATTGCTTCCCTTCCTACCTATGCTGTATCACTAACTGCTTGCCTCTCTAATTGCTTCCCTCCCTCCTCCCTATGCTGTATCACTAACTGCTTGCCTCTCTCATTGCTTGCCTCCCCCCTCCCTATGCTGTATCACTTACTGCTTGCCTCTCTCATTGCTTGCCTCCCCCCTCCCTATGCTGTATCACTTACTGCTTGCCTCTCTCATTGCTTGCCTCCCCCCTCCCTATGCTGTATCACTTACTGCTTGCCTCTCTCATTGCTTGCCTCCCCCCTCCATATGCTGTATCATTAACTGCTTGCCTCTCTCATTGCTTGCCTCCCCCCTCCCTATGCTGTATCACTTACTGCTTGCCTCTCTCATTGCTTGCCTCCCCCCTCCCTATGCTGTATCACTTACTGCTTGCCTCTCTCATTGCTTGCCTCCCCCCTACCTATGCTGTATCAATAACTGCTTGCCTCTCTAATTGCTTCCCTCCCTCCTACCTATGCTGTATCACTTACTGCTTGCCTCTCTCATTGCTTGCCTCCCTCCTCCCTATGCTGTATCACTAACTGCTTGCCTCTCGCATTGCTTGCCTCCCTCCTTCATATGCTGTATCACTAACTGTTTGCCTCTCTAATTGCTTCCCTCCCTCCTACCTATGCTGTATCACTAACTGCTTGCTTCTCTTATTGCTTCCCTCCCTCCTAGCTTATGATGATAAGTTTGGTTAAAATCTATTTCATGATGTTTCCAAATGGAGGGATATTTCACATATTTATGCTTTTGTAAACAACAAAAACAGATATAAAAAACAACCCAAAGGTCCCTCATTGCCTCAGGAGAGGCTCTATGTATGATGGACCAAGGCACCCCTTAATGCCTGCTAAAGATGCATCAGTGCATCATGCCTAACTGTCGACATGATCCACCAATGAAGTGCCTGCGAGTCTGCTCAGCAGTATTTTGTTGGTGTTTTATGCCAACTCACCAGACGCATGATGCAGTAATGCAGCCATTGGGAGTTACTCACCTGGGCTGCATTCATGCATCATGCTGGCTAATGACATGATGCATCAACACTTCAGCAGCCCTTAGGGAGTGATCATTTTTAACAACGGGGGCTGGTGGGTTTGCACATGGCAGCATGAAAAGAATTTCGACCCCTCATCTCAAGGGTAAAACATTTTTGACCCCCCCTAGGAGATGAAAATCACATGCGAACGAGCCATTTCAATCTATAGTAACATGCGAGCTTTTTCACTGAAAACAGGTGAAATTATGTCCACCCCCACGATCAAGGGGTTGAAAAGATTCTGACCCCCCTGTAACCCACCAGCCCATCCCCCCCTTGTTAAGAAAATGATCACTCCTTTAGTATTAAGCTTTTTCTTCTCTGTTCAATCTGAGTGAAACCAGTGAGAATAGACTGACTGTATTTACACAGCCTCCTTATGTCGTCTGTACCAACACGGAAAAACAGTACTCTGCCAGTCTCAGCAGAGGAACATAAAATGTGTTATAAAAAATTACTCTGATAGAGGAGATCATCCTGGATGATAGAATCTCTGTCAAGCTGTTTCAGAATGGCCTAAATATGTCTGATAGTGTTTACACGTTTCTCTCCTTTTATTTTGAGGATAGGGAAAGCCATTTCGCAAAATCAGTCTTACCAAGTCTAAAATTTGGATATTAATAACTTATTCCCCATCAAGAGAGGATAGAGTGCCACGATTAATATTGTTTTATACTTTAAGGGTTGATGATACATAAATGCATCATGCCCGTTGGTTGTCACAAGGAATGGCAGTCTTCTAGACTACATTGCTATGACAGAATAAAAAGTCTGTACACCGGCACTTCATTGAAGCATCATGCCAAACCTCCGGGGGTGTATCAACTCCATAGTGTCGGCATGATGTATGAATGCAGCCCTGGCGAGTTACTCACCAGGGCTGCATTCATACATCATTTCAATCAATGGATATAATGCATTAATGCTTCAGAAGACATGAAGGGTTAAGATGATTTCTTAGTTTTTTTCCTCAACATCCACTCCAATATCTTCTAATAAAACCTCAAAACATAACATCTCACGGTCAACCGATAGAAAACCTCCCACCTAACATCCTCCGTCATGGCGTCTAACCGATAGAGTCGGTAGGTACCACCAGGATGACACTGCTTGTACAGGTGGAACTGATAACTACCAAAAAACACATTACTCTCCTGGGGCCCTTTCCTTATCCTGCCTCTCAAGTAAAAAGTAATTACACACACACACACAAATATCAAATTGTAAGACCAAGGGGAAGTGGAAGAAATGAAAGACATAAAAGAAGGAACACACAAAAAAGATAAAAGGAAAAAATGAAAATAAAAATGATAGAAAAAAGCATGATGGTGTCTAGCTATGTGTACACAATAACTGGAGGTTGAGGAATGAGTGTGGGCGATATTAAGGAGTGTATTTTTCTAGGGGGGGGGCGGTAATGGGTGAATCTAGTGGTGTACTGGCGGCCCTATGTCAACACTGAGTCACAGTGGAGGGATGCTCACCACACACTACTGTATCAGTTAAGGCAAGACGCTGGTCACAACTAAGTAGGGGTCCTGATGGTACCTGGTCCTACACAGACTCCAGCCACAACTAGGTAAGGGTCCTGATGGTACCTGGTCCTACACAGACTCCAGCCACAACTAAGTAGGGGTCCTGATGGTACCTGGTCCTACACAGACTCCAGCCACAACTAAGTAGGGGTCCTGATGGTACCTGGTCCTACACAGACTCCAGCCACAACTAAGTAGGGGTCCTGATGGTACCTGGTCCTACACAGACTCCAGCCACAACTAGGTAAGGGTCCTGATGGTACCTGGTCCTACACAGACTCCAGCCACAACTAAGTAGGGGTCCTGATGGTACCTGGTCCTACACAGACTCCAGCCACAACTAGGTAAGGGTCCTGATGGTACCTGGTCCTACACAGACTCCAGCCACAACTAAGTAAGGGTCCTGATGGTACCTGGTCCTACCCAGACTCCTGCCACAACTAGGTAAGGTTCCTGATGGTACCTTGTCCTACCAAGACTCCTGCCACAACTAGGTAAGGGTCCTGATGGTACCTGGTCCTACACAGACGCCAGCCACAACTAGATAAGGGTCCTGATGGTACCTTGTCCTACACAGACTCCTGCTACAACTAGGTAAGGTTCCTGATGGTACCTTATCCTACCAAGACTCCTGCAACAACCAGGTAAGGGTCCTGATGGTACCTGGTCCTACCTAGACTCCTGCCAGCCACAACTAGGTAAGGGTCCTAATGGTACCTAGTCCTACACAAACTCCTGCCACAACTAGGCTAAAGGGTCCTCTTGCCACAATTAGGTAAATAGTCCAACTTGGTTCCCTGTAAGAACTAACTGAGGATCCTGGCCGCCGTCTAGACTTACCGTGCCAGGGGCATATCCTGGCAGATGAATGGTACTAGATGGTGTACTGTATAACTAGATGGCCTACTGTATAACTACCTACCTATAGTACAGTGTTCAGGTAGGCACTGACCTACATACTTTATCCCTCCCCCTCATATCCTCCTAACATTCCCCTCCCCCCCTCATGCAGCCACACCTAGTAACCCATAAGGGCTTATACCTAGGGAGCAAATTGTCCAATGGACGAGCCCAGTATCGCACCTGGTTACCAGCGGTTATCACTGATAACAGTTTTAAGATCGGTATTGGTCATCTGCCCCCTGAGAGGCTTGCAGTGAATATTTGGAATTCATGGGTTGATCCATTAATCCTGCTACGTTGGTATACATTCTCTGTATTAAACCTTTAAGGGCTGCTGATGCATTCATACATCATGTCTATTGATCGGCATGATACATGAATGCAGCCCTGGTGAGTTACTCGCCAGGGCTGCATTCATACACCATGCCGACCCTATGGGGTTGATGCACCCCCATCAAACAGGCATGATGCTCCAATTAAGTGCTGGCGCGCACTTTAGGTCATCACATGTCATGTTCCACTAATGCATCTGCAGCCCTTAAAAGGGCAATAAAGTCAGATTCTACTCTGAAGGTTTGAGAGCACTAATGCAGTAACCCTATTGGTGGTCATGATGTATGAATGCTGAGTAACTGCCCAAGGCAGCATCCATACATCATGCCGACCCTATGGGTTTGATATATGTTGATGGAGCCTCCATAAGCGGTAAATGCATGGTAAACTGTAATAATCACCAAAAATGACAAATAATTCAGCTTTATATATATATATATATATATATATATATATATATATATATATATATATATATATATATATATATATATATAATTATCATAGATTTATCTGAAGTTTGCAAATGCTGCTTTATTTTTTGACGAAATTAAAGCAGAACTGACCACAAAACAATTTCAATTTCAAATTGACGGAATGGTTTCCATGGCAACCGGTTCTGCTTGAAAAAAGTTTTTTTTTCTTTTGCCCTCTTTATATGAAAGGTCTGCACCCAAAATGAAATGCTCTTAATATTGAGAGCAGATCATTGAGCCTTTCTTTTACTTAACCGTAATACAGGGGGCTTTTATATTTAATGTCCATATCAGACCATTGTAAGAAACATGATATATATATATATATATATATATATATATATATATATATATATATATATATATATGTACTAAACTGACTTGATGTATTTTACATGGACTTTGCCATCAGCCTTTAGTACAAGTAAATCATGTACCCGGTATTTCCTTTTATCATATCAAAGTTACCTCATATGAAGTCACTGTAAGTGAGATGATAACATGACATTAACTTAAGTAAACCTCCACGAAAACTACACCCCTTTATCCCTTAACTGCACATATAACTCTTACAGTCATTCTGAGGGGCTCAACCATAGAGCCTCTCAGGTCAGAAATTGATAATTAGGTATATGACCTATGTTATATTTGGTGATAAAAGCCATTGTTTTTCTGTAAAATCTCACTAGGTCATCAAATGGTTGACCTCCATTTCCCATTGACTGCCTGTTGTTGAACAAGTAGCCCAGGGGGGTTCTCTTTATAACCAGCCCAGTGGGGGCTTTTCTCTATAACTGCCTCAAACCACAAGTTAGCTCGATATGCCTAAGGCCCAATTCAACAAAATAACCCATTAATGTCCACATGGTATATTAAGTCTGCAAGGGGCAATTATACCCACTTGTCAGCATGATGCATCAGAGGCGTAGGAAGCAAATCTTCATTGGGGGGGCCCGGCGAGGGCACCATCGCGACTACCTTGAATTGTAGGCTGATGCGTGATGGCATCTATATATGCGTATTTAGAATTCATATAGAAAAGTGATTTTCGGTAAATTTTGGATCTGACTTTAGGCTCATACCCCCATTTTCCCTTTGACATCGACATAATAATCTAATTTGAGATGTAAAGTTTTAGCTTCTTTTCCAATGTGTTTATGAGTTCTTGGAAAATATTGGGGGGGGGGCCCAGACATACTCAGGCCCCACCTCCTTCATGATTGGGGGGGCCCAGGCCCCCCTGGCCCCTTCTTTTCCTACACCCCTGTGCATGAATGCAGCCCTGGCAAGCAATGCGCCATGGCATTCATGCCAACCTTCTGGGGGCTTAAACAGTTCACGAGGGTTGACATGCCCGATAAACTGCTTGTGATTAAAAGCACCAATACTTCATTGGTGCATCATGCTGACCAATGGGCATGATGCACTCCTGAATCAGTGGCCCTTGAAGGGTTTTAATAGATGTTGTCAATATCTCATCATGGATTGTTGCATGGATTCAGCTTGGTGGAAGAACTCAGCATTGGTGCATGCATGAAGGTTTAACATATTCACACATAAAGCAGTTGAAAAGAGGTCGAATGGCTACTAACAATATTCTAAATCCGTATCTAGTCCTTTCCCCTTAAAAGATTTCTATGTAGTGCATCTTCCTTTGAATAGAACCACAGAATTCGAGGACTTGTGAGAGATTGGTTTAGGGGAACATATTTTTTTTTTATATAATTTGACAGAGATATATAAATCATTGACCAATTATACCATATTCAATGTCTCTTCCAAATTCACTTGGTTTCATCTGAATTTCATTGTCATAGAATGAAAATACTCCTTTTGGTATGAACATCATTATGTTATTGATAATTTACCTAATATTCAAGTTTTCGGAACATCTTCAACTCTTCTAGTTGAAAATGTAGAAAAACCCACACCTTGAGCTAGGCAACTTTAAAACAAATTGTGAACAGCTGACAATGACCTATCCACAGCAATGTGTCCCATTCCTCCCTTTTTTCCACAAATACCATTGAAGTTTGATACTTTGTACCATGAGCCACCAGTTCTTACTCCTAGATCAGCTTGATGGTCCCAAACTGGAATGTGACCTTCACCTTGACTTGACTTGGATGACCTTTGTCTAGTGTTGGGACACCTGGCTAAGTGGCGCCACTACCTCAGGTCACATGACTGGCCAGACTGGGTCAAATATGGACAGCGGGTATGACTCAAGTCCAGTCTGTGTCACCATACATGTATAATATGCCTATTACTAATATTATGCAGGCGAACCCGTTAAA
This sequence comes from Acholoe squamosa, assembly GCA_949317995.1. Classification (NCBI taxonomy): domain Eukaryota; kingdom Metazoa; phylum Annelida; class Polychaeta; order Phyllodocida; family Polynoidae; genus Acholoe; species Acholoe squamosa. The sequence goes on from OX439037.1 coordinate 92,393,853, forward strand.
GGCCAGTACTCTCCTTGTCACGATACATTAAAGTAATACCCAGAGTAATACACCTCAGTAGGGAGGTTAAGCAACCACGACATACACAACTCAAACCTGATTTTACGTAGACATAGCGGTGCTGCAAGTATGCTGCATATCTGCGTTATAGGACTCAGTATGGAGACCTAGTGGAGCCACCATCTTGAATTTCGCTGGTTGAGATAAAACCCACTGATAAGACATACCATGATGGGTACCTTGTCCCTGGTTAACACCCACTTCCAGGGACATGCTGGTCCCATCTTATCGGTTCTTATCAGTGTGTGTCACCAGAACTAGCTCCAGACAAGCTAGTGGCCAATATTGCCTACGCAGTGGTTGCTAAACCTGCAAAATAGAGGCCTGTTTATGCTCCTGGATACTTATCAATCTCACAGTTGAGAATTCAGAGGGGGGGGGGGGGAAAGGGGCGCATGCCCCCTCCTTTTTCCCTGTAGTTTGGCTTATTCAATCCTGAAATATAAGGGCTAAACGAGGGGTGCACCCCCTCCTTTTCTAAATCTTGGATCCGCCACTGGAGAATCTCACACACCTTGTATTTCTGGCCCTTATACCAGCCCGGTGCTAATTCAAGCCATGATATATATATATATATATATATATATATATATATATATATATATATATATATATATACATGTATTGGATTTTCTATTTCAATGCTAATTTACCCTGGGCTTATTGAAATCCAGTGTCGTTCAAAGACCCAACAATACGGTAACTCACTAGTTCTCGAACCCAGCACTTCATGTTGCACCCGGTACTGTAAGAAAGTCCTCATTTTGAGAGAAAAATGGTTGAATGATGAGTGAAGTAGTTCTTCTTGTAGGACACATTACAATCCTCTTGATTCTGGAGCAGATGGAATTATTGTAAGGCTATGGTACATAAACTTGCAATCCTTTATTGGTGACCAAGTTGAGAACCTGCATATATATACAATGTATGATATTATAAGCCCCTCCCCAATCTCCATCTGACATGCACTGACTGTTACCATAGTTACTGCTGCTATACCCAATTATGGGCTGCACATGGTGTCTCTCAACTTATGTTTTATTACTCTTATGCTGTTTTCCTAGCCACACAGCACACAGTATCCACTTAACAAATTTAGCTCTATAGAACCCACTCACAACATGACCACACAAGCTGCTACAAAATGTCCATGGAGCACACTTTGACTGCAAATCCTCTCCCATATTGTCCACTTGGCATGATGCGACCCTTACAGGGTTAAGCCAATGAATCATGGCCATTGGTTGTCATGATGCACGAATGCAGCTCTGGCAAGTAAATCGCCAGGGCTACGTTCTTGCCTCATGCCAACCCTACAGGGTTGATACACTCGCGGTCGGTCGGCATGATACTGCCATGAAGTGCTGGCGAGACTGCTCTCCAGCACTACATTCGTGCATCATGATGACTAATGGGCATGATGCACTCCTGCATCAGCGGCCCCTACAGGGTTAAAGGATGGTGCTATACATTATATACCATTGTTATATCCAGGTCAGCGATCAGTCAGACCTTTCCGCCCCACCTGTCCACAACACTATGTCATGATTTACCACAATCCGCCTTTTTATACCACACCACTTAACACTTTAAAGGCCAATAATGCATTAACATATCATACCCGTTGGTCGTCATGGTGCATCAGTGTAGCTTTGCAGCAGGGCTACATTCATGCATTATGCATCATGCTGACCCTACAGTGTCGATACACTCCTGCAGGGTCACCATGATGCACCAATGAAGTGAGGGCGAACAGACGAGATACCATTTCATTGGTGCATCATGCCAACCAATGGGCATGATGCACAGATACACTTCCGGTTCTTCAAGGGTTAAAGCTGCCAGACCAGAGTCAGTCCCATGTCTGCCATGTCTGACATGGGTGGCCATTATGTATAATACTACAGATAACCATGGTGTATGAAGGCCGCTGTTAGTATTACATGCTCTCATAATCTCTAATAGTAATACTCAACCAGTTAAATGCTACTGGACTTCTAAGTGTATTAAAGCATTATTCCTGGCATGGTTTTCCAGGTAACCCTGGGCCAGGTAACTGCTTTCCTACCTACAGGTTTTATGCATGGATATACTGCATCATGCCTTGCTGCATCATGGGACAGTGGTGGATTTAGGGGGGGGGTGGGGGTGTGCGCCCCCTCCTTTTTGCCAGTAGCTCCGAATTTAGCCAAAATAGCGCCCCCACTTCACAAAATCATGGGTCCTCCACTGATGGGGATATTTCTGCAGAGAAGAGGAGGAGCTTTGTATTAATGCCAGGAAACTTAGACAGGAAGGCAAGATGGCCTACAGACACGGCAGCCACATGAACTATTGACCCTTCAGGGTCGCTGATTCATTCATGCATCATGCCCGTTGGTCGTCATGATGCATGAATGCAGCCCTGGTGAGTAACACACCAGCACTGCATTCATGCATCATGCTGACCCTATGGGGTTAATACACAAACTCCAGGTGGGTCGTCATGGTGCACCAATGAAGTGCTGGCGAGCAGTCTCGCCAACACTTCATTGGTGCACCATGATGACCGATGAGCATGACTGCTCGTCAGCCCTTCATTGGAGCTTCATGTTGAACCTCAGGGACTGAATCAACCCTGCACGGTCGGCCCTCTGAGGGCATGATACACCAATGAGGTGCTGGCAAGTCTACACACCAGCACTTTATCGGTGCATCATACCGACATTCCAGGAGTGTATCAGTCCCATTGGCATGATGCGTGAATGTAGCGCTGGTCCTTAAAGGGTTAATGTGTTTAGACATGTAAAGGTGTACAATGGTAGGCCTGTTTTACCACCTCCCAAAACTATATGCCTCAAGGGTCAAATACATCTTAGTCCCCCCCTCCTCATACCAGCACCATCATTTCCTCTCAGGGCATTCAATGTCCGAGACATTGAAGTCTCATATTCAGAGAACGAAACCTTTGAAAAGGTTTACATATTCTTCAGTCAGAAAATTTCATTTAAGCCATCCTTCTTAATATTAGGAAGCTATTCACAAGATTGCATTAAGTCACAGAGAGTGCACTATCCGAGCAATACTTCCTATTGCTAACATTCAATGTACTACTCGAAAGCCTGTGTGATGTCTCAAAGGTGGTACATGTTTACTATCACAATGGACCGATGTAGTGACACCCAAACCTTTTGCTGGATTGTACATTGAGCCAATTGGCAATGGTATAATACATTAACCTGAGCTATAAGATGAAGACATTATGCCATTCATGCACCATGCATAGCAGGTAGTAATGATGCATAAATACAGCCATGGTAAGTAACCCGCCTGTGGGTAACCTCTATGCTAATCTGATGGATCTCAAAGGGTCGACTTGATGCTTAAAAGCAGTGCTAGCGACTCCTCATACTGCCAAGGGTTATCGATATTGAGGCATCATGCCTCCCATAAATGGTTAAACAGGAGTGCATCATACTTGGTCATGATGATGCACCACTCTCCCTAGCACTTCATTGGTGCATCATGCCAACCACCAGGGGGTGTATCAACCATGATGCATGAATGCAGCCTGGTGAGCACATTAACTGATGTATCATGATGTCCTATGCTGCATTAATATCTATATCTTAAAGTGGCATAGTCAGATAGTTGGAGCCAAAAAATCAGTCTTCTCCAAAATGAACCAGGTTGATCATATAGGTCATACTTCCTATTGTGACTAATTTATTTGCTCTTCTTCCACATTATCAAGCTGATATTTGAGACAATTGTCAGATTTATACCCTATTTTCTAGTTTTGGAGTGCACACAAAAACTCCAACCATTAGAAAAAACACTGTAAAATGCCTATCACAAGGTCAATGGGACCCTCTTTCTAGGTGTCTATCAGCTTAAGATAGCAATAAATTGTCCACAAATGCCTAAATATGGTGTTATTACATAGTATAGAAAACATTTGAACAGAATTTGAAAAATGACGAAAATCGTACTACGCCACTTTAAGGGCTGTAAATGCATGAATGCATCACGCCTAGCGGTTGTCACGATAATTGCCAGAAGCCTTGGTTTTGTAGACTGGATTGCTGAATCGAGACTGCTTGCCAGCACTTCATTGGAGCATCATGCCAACAATCTGGGGGTGCATCAGCAAAATGCATTACTCACCAGGACTGCATTCATGCATCATAATGACCAATTGGCATGATGCATTAATGCATCAGCGGCCCCTAAAGGGTTGCAGGGATAACCCAGTCATCCTGACACATGTACATTATGCATGTCCTACATGGTGGGGCAAACATGAGGGAATAATGTATAAAAATAGATACATGTCCAGGTCATGGGTTCTTCAGTGTCAGGTCCTGTCAACCATACACAAACCAACTAATGACTTCCATAATGGCCCGTTTAAGCGCCTAGGGTCTCAAATAAGTGCAGGTCTCAAATAAACACCGGGTTATAGGGGGGATTGAAATTCTCAAGTATTAAAAATGGTATTTAAATACACGCCTGTCTCGTATATAGCACCATAGGTACAGCAGGATTGAAATTAACGAGTGCCCAGGCACTTATAAACCCCATTATGGTACAGGGCACAATAGGCCTATTTAGTTACACCCACTCTACTCTCTATGGAGAAACTTTGGTTTGCTTAATGACCTCCCCTCCCCACACACACACATACATTGAGCCAATTGGCAATGGTATAATACATGAAAATGGCCCTAGTAATGAGTCATTAACCTGAGCTACAAGATGAAGACATTATGCCATTCATGCACCATGCATAGCAGGTAGTAATGATGCATAAATACAGCCATGGTAAGTAACCCGCCTGTGGGTAACCTCTATGCTAACCTGATGGATCTCAAAGGGTCGACTTGATGCTTAAAAGCAGTGCTAGCGACTCCTCATACTGCCAAGGGTTATCGATATTGAGGCATCATGCCTCCCATAAATGGTGAACCAGAAGTGCATCATACTTGGTCATGATGATGCACCACTCTCCCCAGCACTTCATTGGTGCATCATGCCAACCACCAGGGGGTGTATCAACCATGATGCATGAATGCAGCCTGGTAAGTACATTAACTCATGTATCATGATGTCCTATGCTGCATTAATATCTATATCTTAAAGTGGCATAGTCAGATAGTTGGAGCCAAAAAAATCAGTCTTCTCCAAAATGAACCAGGTTGATCATATAGGTCATACTTCCTATTGTGACTAATTTATTTGCTCTTCTTTCACATCATCAAGCTGATATTTGAGAGAATTGTCAGATTTATACCCTATTTTCTAGTTTTGGAGTGCACACAAAAACTCCAACCATTAGAAAAAACACTGTAAAATGCCTATCACAAGGTCAATGGTGTAGGTGTCTATCAGCTTAAGATAGCAATAAATTGTCCACAAATGCCTGAATATGGTGTTATTACATAGTATAGAAAACATTTGAACAGAATTTGAAAAATGACGAAAATTGTACTACCCCACTTTAAGGGCTGTAAATGCATGAATGCATCATGCCTAGCAGTTGTCATGATAATTGCCAGAAGCCTTGGTTTTGTAGACTGGATTGCTGAATCGAGACTGCTCGCCAGCACTTCATTGGAGCATCATGCCAACAATCTGGGGGTGCATCAGCAAAATGCATTACTCACCAGGACTGCATTCATGCATCATAATGACCAATTGGCATGATGCATTAATGCATCAGCGGTTGCAGGGATAACCCAGTCATCCTGACACATGTACATTATGCATGTCCTACATGGTGGGGCAAATATGAGGGAATAATGTATAAAAATAGATACATGTCCAGGTCATGGGTTCTTCAGTGTCAGGTCCTGTCAACCATACACAACCCAACTAATAGCCTCACACCATGACTTTCATAATGGCCCGTTTAAGCGCCTGGGTCTCAAATAAGTGCAGGTCTCAAATAAACACAGGGTTATAGGGGGGATTGAAATCATTCTCAAGTACTAAAAATGGTATTTAAATACACGCCTGTCTCGTATATAGACCAGAGGTACAGCAGGATTGAAATTAATGAGTGCCCGGGCACTTATAAACCCTGCAGGGCACAATAGGCCTATTTAGTTACACACACTCTACTCTCTATGGAGAAACTTTGGTTTGCTAAATGACCCCCCTCCCCACACACACACATACACGTGCATACATGTTGCCCATGATATTGTACTTCAAAGGGTTTTCAGTGTGTGTGCATTATAGAAACCTTACTATGAGGTGGTCAAAGTAACCCCATCTTGTAATGATAAATGTGGATGTCAATTGTTTATTTAATAAGTCTTCTTTAAGTTGTATTTTTCTACAGCACGACCTAAATCTGCAAGATGAGTCACAGGGTTTCCTACAGGTTACCTTTGGATGGAGACTAGAGCCTTCACCCCAATCCATACATGCACTTGGAACTATAGGGTCTTTGGGGTTAGGTCATTGAGTGTCATTATTCCCGGCAATCAGGAGCTTCCAGATTCAGGGTGATCAGAGTCATCCCTGAGAGGCAATGTTTCCTGAACCAGGTATCTCTAAAGTATTAGGGTGCCCAGAACCAGTGTCAATAGAACCAGGGCCCTCTGAACAATGGTCGTCAGTGATACGACAATAAGACCCAAGGCCTCAGCAGCAGGGCACATAGAGTCAAGCCCTTTTCTCTCACCAGGGCCTTCTGACACAAGGCCCTCTGGACCAGGGCCCTCTGGACCAGGGCCCTCTGGACCAGGGCTCTCTGAACGAGGGACCTCTGAACCAAGACACTCTGAACCATGGCCCTCTGACCAAGAGCTCTTTGGAACATAACGTAAAACTGAACTGAACATGGGACCTTTCAGCGAAGGTCCTCACAGAATTAGGCCATATTGCTCATAGACTTATTTCTTATGAACCAAGACCAATTGAAAAAGGGTTATCTCCACCGAGACCCTCTGGGCCATAGTTCTTATAATTAGGGCATAATGTCCATACACTAACAGATGCCCACCCACACATCCCCACAACCCCACCCTTCCACACACACACACACACACACATCCACACACACACATCCACACACACTCTCTCCCACCACATCTTTGTATGGCTGCAGGGCATTGTGGGTCACAAGGATCACAGCAGTTTGGCAGCAGAATCCAAGATGGCTGCCAAGCCGGCCACTGCCAACTACAAGATTCATGAGCAAGGAGTGGGTGGGTGTAAGGTAGCATGTCACTAATTTAACCCTTTAAGGGCTGCTGATGCAGGAGTGCATCATGCCCATTTGTCGGCACGATACACCAATGACGTGCTGGCGAGACAGCTCGCCAGCACGTCATTGGTGCATTGTGCTGACCCTCCTAGGGTGTTTCAACCCTGTAGGATTCATATGACACATGAATCCTTTGCAGGTTTCTTGTGAATGAATGTAGCCTTTCTTGTGAATGAATGTAGCCTTTCTTATAAATGAATCTAACCTTTGTGTGTTGCCAGATAGCTGGATCCGTGCATCACGCCCACCATTAGCCCTGATGCACTATGAAATGTGTCGTTAGTCCATAGAGGTTTCTAAAGTACCCTCGTTGCCACAGCAGCCAGGACAGACCCTGTAATCATGTCTAAATGTGCTACATCAACCACTTTGCACCTGAAGTGTGACAGGGAAGTATAATAATAATATTTAGTGAAGGGAATTTTCAAGGACACATCTTAGAATGGTAAACAACTGTGAACTATAGCCACTGTATCCCAAGATCTCTAATGCAGCTCACCTTTCTACCATGGACAGCAAGCTCCCTCATCCACTTGTTATTCTAGAGATTAAAACCTTATACTTTGTGAAACTACCCTCTATAACAACTATCAAATATCATGTGGCTTTGTCCCGGGGGCTTTGTATTAAGTACCATTTGTCATAAAGGTATATGTATGCAGCTCAGTGCTTGAAATAAATGTGTGCTACTTCACCATATTTCAATGCTACATGGTACATTCACATATCAGATGCATTTACTGTACTGATACATGAATGCAGCTTTGTCCAATAACTCACCAGTGCTGCAGTCTAATACTGAGGTAAGCCTCAAGGGTTGATCCAATTGCTAAGGGTTGGCATGATGCACCAAAGGGTGCAGGTAGGCAGCCCTGCATTGGTGTATCATGAACACCAAGGACCATGACTGTGGATGTATCATGCCCCCATTAAAGGGCTGCTAACGCATCATGCACGTTGTTCGTCTTGAATGAATTCCTTCTGATGCAGCTTTGGCAAGTAACTGGCAAGGGCTACATTGAAACATCATACTGACCCTACTGACCCTATGAAGACTCCCGGAGGGTCAGCACAATGCTCCAATGAAGTGCTGGTGAGCAGTCTCGCCAGCACGTCATTGGTGCATCATGACGACCAATGGGCATGATGCACTCCTGCATCAGCGGCCCTGAAAGGGTTTAAAGTTTAAGGAGTCATCCCTTAAAGCATTAATCAGTAGAAGAAGACTCCCGGTCCTTACCTGTATATAGTCCCTATATGTGTTAGTGCCGGTGGTGTAGGTGGTGGTATATTGTCCTGGTACCTATGGTAATGGTGGTAGTAGTAGTGGTGATACTCCCACACTCCTCCACTCCTCCCTCCTCTCTCCTGCTGCTGCTACTGTCCCACTCCAGTACCCACACACTACTGCTCTGTCACTGCTGCCACTCTCCTACATACATACACCCATGTGTGTGTGTGAGCTCCACCCACCTAACACACACGAAATACCTATATCTGCCTCCTGGAGGCTGCTGCACATAAGTTAAAGAGAGCATTAAGTAGGTACCCTCTGACGTTTTAAGGCCACACTCTCCTTCACCATTCAACTTGTACTTACAATGTTATTATGGGAATCCGCCTGCATTGTTTAAAAGTAGTGTGTATTGCACAAGCAGGTACCTTACTGTGTGACTCTCTTTTCAGTGCTCTTGTTTTGAGTAGCTATAATCTTCATTAAAGGAACTTGACTGACTGAAAAGAAAGTGACTACTGCAGGTGAGGTGCCCTACGTGCAGCACCCTCCAGCACTCCTCTACCTATCTCACCTCTAAATCTACATGCCCTCATGCAGAAGGCTTTTGTCAAAAGATAACGAGTAAAGACCTCTGTAAATGTTTTCAGAGAGAACTAGGGGAAATGTGTAACCCATTTTAATTGTTTTGACAAAAGAAAAATTACAGCTGAATGCATGGAAAACTCTTTTTGAGATGTAAAATAACATGCACATTTCATGTAAACGGCAACTTGAAGCTGTCCTGTCTACCGCATTGTGTGTCTGTCTATCTTACTGATTGCCTGCCTGTCTGCCTTCCTGATTGCCTGTCTGTGTGTCTGTATGCGGTCCTTCTTGTCTATCTGTCGAACTGCCTCACTCTCCTCTCTGTCTGTCTGCCTGATCAACTGCCTGCCTGTCTGTCTGCCTGCCTCCCTGCTCTGTCTGTTTAATCTGCCTGTCTGTCTACCTGCCTCTCTGCTCTGTCTGTTTAATCTGCCTGCCTGTCTACCTGCCTCCCTGCTCTGTCTGTTTAATCTGCCTGTCTGTCTACCTGCCTCCCTGCTCTGTCTGTTTAATCTGCCTGCCTGTCTCCCTGCCTCCCTGCTCTGTCTGTTTAATCTGCCTTTCTCCCTGCCTCCCTGCTCTGTCTGTTTAATCTGCCTGTCTACCTACCTCCCTGCTCTGTCTGTTTAATCTGCCTGTCTGTCTACCTGCCTCCCTGCTCTGTCTGTTTAATCTGCCTGTCTGTCTACCTGCCTCCCTGCTCTGTCTACCTGCCTCCCTGCTCTGTCTGTTTAATCTGCCTGTCTACCTGCCTCCCTGCTCTGTCTGTTTAATCTGCCTGTCTGTCTACCTGCCTCCCTGCTCTGTCTGTTTAATCTGCCTGTCTGTCTACCTGCCTTCTCTCTTTTTGTACTTTTCTTTCTCTTTCAGTATTCATTGTATTCATTGTTGCCAAATTATTCCTCATTGAAAAAAAACCCCAAAACAGCAAAAGAACTTTGTCCACAAAAAGCACCAACAGATATGGAGGTATTATATATGATATAGTATAGTATGTAATCCTACAGGTGTGTAAAGTAGGGTGGGAGTGGTGTCTGGGAGCTCTTTGGTGGCATCAGGTGACCTCTTAAAAACCTTTAATCCTGTAAGGTCTGCTGATGCATTATTGCATCATGTCCATTAATCGTCGCAATGCACCAATGAGGTGCTGGTGAACCTGCTCACCAGCACTTCATTGGAGCACCATGCCAACGGGAGTTTGTGTATCAAACGCGGAGGGTGGGCATGATGCCTGAGTGTAGCCCTGTTAAGTAACTTACCAGGCTACATTCATGCATCATGATGACCAATAGGCATGGTGCATGAATGTAGCCCTGTTAAGTAACTTACCAGGGCTGCATTCATGCATCATGATGACCAATAGGCATGGTGCATAAATACACTCTGCAGCCCCCATAGGGCCACACTGTGTCCAAGCTGAGTGTGAGACCATCATGGAGGCAGAAGGCAAACAGAGTGTTTTTGTATTCTGTACACAATACCGGTGCAGATGGCATGACACATAAACACAAATATATAATGTAGAATATTCTCACAGCTTTCCTCAGTGCCAAATAGAAAAAAAGGTTTTAAGGAGACCAGTAGTTTGTAGCAGGATTTCCCATTTTGGCATGGTAAAATGCATGGTTATCAAAAGATTTGGAAACCCTGAGCTTTCCCATTGTTTTCTACAAGGACTTAAGATGCCGAATGCTGTATGTTATTGTTTTTAAGGTCGGCTTCATAGGTCTAGAGAAAGAAGATACACCTGTGATATCTTTATACACAGCAAGGACAAGCACGTGGGCAGATTTTCATATATTAACCCGTCAAAGGCTGAAAATGAATTCATGCATCACGTCATTTGGTCAGTATTATGCATGGCTGCAGCCTTGGCACGTGACTCACCAGGGCTGCATTCATGTCTCATACTGAACCTATATAAGATCGATACAATCTTGGCGGTCACCATGATACTCCAATCACGTATTGGTGAGCAGCCATGCCAGCACTTCATTAATGCATCATGCCGACCTATGGACATGATGCATTGATGTATGAGCTGTGTCCCTTGCCAAAAGCTTCCAACAAGCTGATGATCTTTTCGTTTCATTAAAATAGGGTAAAAACCTCCCCCCCTCGACATATTTCTCACCAAGTCTAATCCCCCCCACCACCACCAACCTGATCGAGGGGCCAACATTTTTTTCCATTTTCTGATCTGCCCATAGGTGTCTATAGCAGGACTACTCACCAGATGGCGGATGACCTGAGGCTGAGGTATGGGGGTGTGGTGGTGGGGGGGGGGGTAGAGATGGGTGGTGGTGATGGGTGGTGGGAATCTGTAGTTGACTTAACCTGGTAAGGAGAGCGTCTTTAAACATGGATGGAAGGTGTGCTGCAGGCTGTAGACTGTGTAGGGGGATTTGGAGGAGGGGGTTAACCAAGATGCAGGTGTGACGTCATTCTGACATCCTGGACAGGTAGGTAGGGGAGGTGGTGTGACATCATTCTGACATCCTGGACAGGTAGGTAGGGGAGGTGGTGTGACATCATTCTGACATCCTGGACAGGTAGGTAGAGGAGGTGGTGTGACATCATTCTGACATCCTGGACAGGTAGGTAGGGGAGGTGGTGTGACATCATTCTGACATCCTGGGTTATGGACAGATAGGTATAGGGGAGGTGGTGTGATGTCATTCTGACATCTTGGACAGGTAGGTAGGGGAGGTGGTGTGACATCATTCTGACATCCTGGACAGGTAGGTAGGGGAGGTGGTGTGACATCATTCTGACATCCTGGACAGGTAGGTAGGGGAGGTGGTGTGACGTCATTCTGACATCCTGGACAGGTAGGTAGGGGAGGTGGTGTGACGTCATTCTGACATCCTGGACAGGTAGGTAGGGGAGGTGGTGTGACGTCATTCTGACATCCTGGACAGGTAGGTAGGGGAGGTGGTGTGACGTCATTCTGACATCCTGGACAGGTAGGTAGGGGAGGTGGTGTGACGTCATTCTGACATCCTGGACAGGTAGGTAGGGGAGGTGGTGTGACGTCATTCTGACATCCTGGACAGGTAGGTAGGGGAGGTGGTGTGACGTCATTCTGACATCCTGGACAGGTAGGTAGGGGAGGTGGTGTGACGTCATTCTGACATCCTGGACAGGTAGGTAGGGGAGGTGGTGTGACGTCATTCTGACATCTTGGACAGGTAGGTAGGGGAGGTGGTGTGACATCATTCTGACATCCTGGACAGGTAGGTAGGGGAGGTGGTGTGACATCATTCTGACATCCTGGACAGGTAGGTCGGGGAGGTGGAATCGGGGTTGGGTTTAACCCTCTAAGACCCCTCAATGCAGGACTATGTCATGCCCAAAGCCCATGATACAACCCTGGAGGGTCATCATGATGCACCAATGAAGTGCTGACGATTCTGCTTGCCGGCACTTCATTGGTGCATCAGGACCATCCTCCAGGAGTGTCAGCCCCATAGGGTCAGCATGATGCATGAATGTAGCCCCGGCGAGTTACTCACCAGGGGTGCATTTATGCATCATGACGACCACTATGCACAATACACCAATACAGTAATGGCCCTTAAATGATTAACCCTGTAAGGGAGTGATCATTTTTTAACAACAGGGGGGGGGGGGGCTGGTGGGTTTGAGGGGGGGTCAGGTTTTTTTTTTCAACCCCTCTGATGGGGGGGGTCAAAATAATTTCACCTGTTTTCAGTGGAAAACCCCGCGCGTTACTATAGGTTAAAACGGCACGTTCGCGTGTGACTTTCACTCCTTACAGGGAGTCAAAAACCTTTTTCGCGCATCCACACGCAAACCCACCAGCCCCCCTGTTGTTAAAAATTGATCACTGCCTAAGGTCAATAGATGGAGGGAGTATGATAAGCATGGTAGGTTCCAGCATTTCATAATATATGAAGCAGGCCTGACCTAAGACCTTTTTCCTTGAATTTTAAACCATTATTTTGCATCTTTGAGATTGATTCAGTCATCCATCAATGGCTCCTGAGGTTGTACCTCCCTCTCAGACGCCAATATTGAGGCAAGGCTTTTGCTCAATATAGCCAACAGTTGATAAATCATAGATCTCACTGTGCACAATCCAATGTTAACCTACGAGTACTACGAGATATCATATACGGGTATATATATATATATATATATATATATATATATATATATATATGGGTGGGGCTCCAGAAAATGTCCATTATGCAAATTTGTCATGTTTTCTTTAATAACTCTGTAATAAGATCATTTCAGGTGATATGAACAGCATGGTTACAAAGATCTCAATGAGTACTTATGTAATAACTAAGGAATAAATTATATTTTCCCTGTTATTTTCTGAATTTACCCATATTTTGCTTGAAAAATACCAAAAAATCCATGTCCCCTGAGAAAAAATGATTTTCATTCAATTTTTTTCTCTATTCACATTGTATTAACCCATTTTGCAATTAATACAATATATTTTAGAGACCCTTCTGTACATCACCGTGAATTTTCAAGAAAATTTTCAAATTCTTTCATTATCTGATGAAAATCTTTAAAAATAGAGTTTTCTCATAAAATCATGTTTTTATTTAAAAAATGTGTTATCTATATGAATAGAATGCGTTTGAGGTAGTTTTTTGACAGTATGTAGAAGTCTGACACCCACATATTGGAGCAGATATGCAAAAATCTGAATATTTTACTGTTTTCTCTCCATAAATGAGGCCCAAAGAGGGGTAGAAAAATGACCCTTTTAAGGCTATTTTCTTTGGGGAATAATTTATTATATAAATATAAGGCATATAAAGATAAAATTCAGTTGACACTGTGTGTGGTGGGGGCCTGGAAAGGATCTTGCCATTTGATTCCGGAAATTCCACTTCAAAGTATGATAAAAGACAGAAAATTGAAAATGTTACGTTCATCAGATTTATGTTACGTTCATCGGATTCACATGGATGATTTACCTCTAATTTGCCTAATTCTTCAATAATAGTTAAAACAAATATCAATAGGGTACCCAAGGAGTGAACTGCACCAGCTAGTGTAAGAATTTTTTCAATGTAGATTATTGTTTTGCTGTAATAGGAATGCAATCATAAATGTTACGTTCATCAGATTTATGTTATGTTCATCGGATTTATGTTACGTTCATCAGATTTTTGGTGTTACGTTCATCAGACTGTTACGTTCATCGGATAAACTGATGATAGCATATGTATGGCATAAATCATCCATGAAGAAAATTTTAAACAACCAGTAAACCTGAGAAAATCAACCCTAATCAGCATAGGATATGAATTTTCCGGATAGATATATTCTTTAAGGAGATATTTCATGATTTTCCCCAAAAATGTTACGTTCATCGGATTCAGGCTAATGACTTATCAAAGATAAAATCCTTTATAATGTATAAGTAGATCAAAGAAATATCTTTAGGTATAGCTAATAAAAGTGAATACAATCATTTCCAATTGTCAGTTAGTGGAACATTGTTCAATTTTATATTTTTTTTGTTGTTTACAAGAATTTTTAAATGAACTTAGAGCAAATCCATCATTTTCTCAATTTACCTGATATTTTAAGCATGACACAAGATATGTGGAAACGAAGGAAAAATTTATATATGATATTCTGTGCATAGAAGAGATACATCTCTACCAGGTTCCAGTGAATATATATCATGGTATATTGTTTGAAAATCATTTTTCCACAATTTTATCTCATTTAATCAAATCTGATGAACGTAACACCCCTCTTAATGCTTAAAATATATGCATTTTGAGCTAAAAAATAGAAAATGATGGAAAAATCCCAACTTCACAATATTTAGCATTCTCATGGCTTATCACCTCCTCCACAGACATGTAAAACTATAGAAGTCTAAGGGTAATTAAAAAATTTGATCATTTTTTCTCAAAATTGGACATTTTCTGGAGCCCCACCCATATATATATATATATATATATACACCCTACTCTCCTGTTGGTGAGGGCACCGTCCCTATATTCCCCTCTTCCCCTCTATCTTTTTTTTTCGTTTTTCTTATTATTTTGTGGGTAGTGATAGGAAATAGAATGACAGTCTGTAATACTCAACATCCTCTCATTCTGATTCGGAGAATGAGGTATAGGAAAATGCTCTCTGGTAGGTTCAATATAACACTAACAGCAGAGACATATGTCAGAGGCTACAAGAAGGGTATAGACTACCATGCTACCTCACGTATAGGGCGCGTCTTATAGAAAGTGCCTATATGGAAGGTGGCCCAAAGAATTCAAACGTGATGTTTTTTTTTCTCAAAAGGTGCAGCTGAGTGAGATAATTCTCAGCTTCGAATATTTTAGTCCCCTTTAAATAAATCTACATCATGTAATCATGTACAAACAAAGCACCTTTATTAAGCTGAACAGGAGAAGTTCTGCTTACTAAGCTTAATTAGAGGACTTAACTGATCTTGAGGTACTGGGATTGCATTTTAATAGGGGTTAAAACAATCAGATTATTGCATGAAATAAAATTAAATACAATTATATATTCATGAGAAAAGGATTAGGTCTATATAACTTCCAGAAGAAAAACGTGTTCAGTGTACAGACGATAAATCTGATATTTCTGCCACACTGTGTCTTGTGGTAGCTTGGTATATACAGTATCCTAGTTCCAGATCAACCCCTGTCTACCCCCCCCTAGTACCACCCCTCCCTTACCCCTATCCCAATCTCTCTCTATATTACAGCCTGCAGATCTGTATGGTGTTTACCTTGGATCAGACACTACAACTAGCAGTAGTCTACTTAGTCCTCTTACACTTTAAGGGTCACTGATGCTGGATTGCATCATGCCTCTTGGTTGGTGTGATGCACCAATGAAGTACATGAGCAGCTCTTGATGCAATAATAAGGGCTGCATCAATGCATGATAGGAAGCATTAAAAGATGTAGTTGCTGGAACTTAATGATCATCTTCCACTGTCTACATCAATGTACATTAAGGTGTAGTTGCTGGAACTTAATGATCATCTTCCACTGTCTACATCAATGTACATTAAGGTGTAGTTGCTGGAACTTAATGATCATCTGCCACTGTCTACATCAATGTACATTAAGGTATAGTTCCTGGAACTTAATGATCATATTCCACTGTCTACATCAATGTACATTAAGGTATAGTTCCTGGAACTTAATGATCATCTTCCACTGTCTACATCAATGTACATTAAGGTATAGTTCCTGGAACCTAATGATCATCTTCCACTGTCTACATCAATGTACATTAAGGTGTAGTTGCTGGAACTTAATGATCATCTTCCACTGTCAACATCAATGTACATTAAGGTATAGTTCCTAGAACTTAATGATCATATTCCACTGTCTACATCAATGTACATTAAGGTATAGTTCCTAGAACTTAACGATCATATTCCACTGTCTACACAATGTACATTAAGGTATAGTTCCTAGAACTTAATGATCATCTTCCACTGTCTACATCAATGTATTTTAAGGTATAGTTCCTGGAACTTAATGATCATCTTCCACTGTCTACATCAATGTACATTAAGGTATAGTTCCTAGAACTTAATGATCATCTTCCACTGTCTACATCAATGTACATTAAGGTATAGTTCCTGGAACTTAATGATCATCTTCCACTGTCTACATCAATGTATTTTAAGGTATAGTTCCTGGAACTTAATGATCATCTTCCACTGTCTACATCAATGTACATTAAGGTATAGTTCCTAGAACTTAATGATCATCTTCCACTGTCTACATCAATGTACATTAAGGTGTAGTTCCTGGAACTTAATGATCATCTTCCACTGTCTACATCAATGTATTTTAAGGTATAGTTCCTGGAACTTAATGATCATCTTCCACTGTCTACATCAATGTACATTAAGGTATAGTTCCTGGAACTTAATGATCATCTTCCACTGTCTACATCAATGTACATTAAGGTATAGTTCCTGGAACTTAATGAGCATCTTCCACTGTCTACATCAATGTATTTTAAGGCGGCTCGGGTATATCCAGCATAGACTCCCCTAGGGCTCCAACATCCATGATCTATTAGCTTAATATATTACTCTATGGAGCTGCATAAGGGGTGTTTGGTGTGAGCCAATACAATGGTAGACGGGATCCATTAGAAAAGCACTCACACCCTAGTTTGGAAACAATTATTTTGATAATATTCTGAGATAAAGACATTGCAGCCTCTTTCAACCAATCACTCGGCGACCATTTAGATATTCCAACACTCACACCCACTTTGCATATATATTTTCTTAATAGAGAAATTGCATTGAGAATGCTTTTCTAACCATAACCCCCTTCATACTCCAAAATCACCCCCCCCCCACCTAGGCATCTATTCCTGTATTTCAACATTTCTGGCTCTGTCTCTGAGAGTTGTGCCACCCCCTCCCCACCACCCTTAGCCTGGGTGACTAGCCTTCAGGGCAGGTTTTACTATTATCATGTTGTTTTTTTCCTGCAGGTCCTTCTTCATGTAAGGCCCATATCCCAAACACAACAAGGACTAGGTGAAAAAAGGGGTAGTCTGATAGGTACCTGCTGTAGGCGACAGATGTGGGCACCGGTAACCAGCTAAATACACCGCTCAACTACCGCACTGCCACTCAACGGCTGTTTCATGAAAATAGATCTAGGGAGTATGATTCTTTACTAAGGTATAGACTGTATGTAGGGCACATGGATCCATCTATAAGCCACTCCCTAAAGATATTGCAAACCTGCATAAAATCCACCAAAGTCTGCATTAAAGCCCCTCCCCCAGCTCCTTAATCAAAAATTATTTACTGGGGTGGTGGCACCTGTTTTTCAAAACCCTGGCTCCATTACCGGTCTACCTAATATGGTTGGCATGATACCCTGGATGCAGCGCTGGCATGATACCCTGGATGCAGCGCTGGCATGATACCCTGGATGCAGCGCTGGCATGATACCCTGGATGCAGCGCTGGCAATACCTAAAACTACAGCTTTAGGTCGTTAAAGTGGCGACTTTAGGTCGTCATCCTGACCACCTAAGTCGTCAGTATGATTATTTTCTATTGTTAGTATGACGAGTTTAGGTGGTCATTTGACCTTGACTACCCTAAACTCGTCTGTATCAACGAGTTTTAGGCAGCGGCATGTTTTCTGTGAGGGTTAACACAGAGTATTATGTTATTGTACATACATTTAGACCAGAACGCCTCCACTGGCCAGACAGTGTCAGTCATAGAGAAGTTTAAACCACAAAAGAAGTGTCACCACCGTGCCAAAAATGACTATGGAAATGGAATATATAGAGGTATGGCATGGTGTTTTTCAGTTTGTCTACACACATGTATATCATGTCCACATCTTTAATAATTCAAAGTCCGTTATTGCATTACTGCTTCATGCTATCAGGAGTACAGTGCTCAGTCAAACTGAAGTAAACACAGTCTATTCCCTCCTGAAGGCTACAAGAACCTGATGAGTAGACTTGTATCCTCCTACCTTGTATGGAGAGTTAAACAGTGGTGCAGGTATAAAAAGTTATCATAACTGAAACTCAACAAACACTTACAGCGGTGGCACATATATCTGTAATGCCTTCGTTCTGTTACAGTATTTTCAAATGTAAATGAATGTAAGGATGGCTCTAGCCCCATTCACTGACCTCCTGCTATATAACTACTTATAAATATCAAGGATCAATTTCCATAAATAATAACTCCATAAAACACTTTTCCAAATAGATCTTAGATTAATTTTTCGAATACAGTTCTGAAACATTCCCTGTCCCATATATTCATAGCTTCCATAGTACAGGTATGATCTAAGTGAGTAGGGGAGGGGGATGCCCCACACTCCACACACAACGACCTAACCACCACAAACAATGTATGCACAGCCCCCGTCAATGGACGCTTGGTGTAAAAAACACACTTATATACATAGAGAGAAGTCGGTCAGCAACATAATATGGAGACATTCATCTTTAAAATGGTGTAGAATGGGGGGGGGGGGAGGGGGTGAGGGGAGGGGGGCTGAGTTGGCTGTTTGAAAAATATGTCTGTATACACACCTGTATTTGTGTAAAGGTACCAAATGTGTGTTTGAAAATTGTGTTGTGTTAAAAGCTGCTGATGCATTAATGCATCATGCCTCATTGGTAGGTATGATGCATTAATGCATCATGCCTCATTGGTAGGTATGATGCATTAATGCATCATGCCTCATTGGTAGGTATGATGCATTAATGCATCATGCCTCATCGGTAGGTATGATGCATTAATGCATCATGCCTCATCGGTAGGCATGATGCATTAATGCATCATGCCTCATCGGTAGG
Organism: Acholoe squamosa; assembly: GCA_949317995.1. Taxonomy (NCBI): domain Eukaryota; kingdom Metazoa; phylum Annelida; class Polychaeta; order Phyllodocida; family Polynoidae; genus Acholoe; species Acholoe squamosa. The sequence continues at coordinate 92,413,339 of OX439037.1, forward strand.
CATGATGCATTAATGCATCATGCCTCATCGGTAGGTATGATACATAAATGGCGTCTCCACTATGCCTCCATACTGAGTCCTATATGTCGCCAATTACAAAGTATGGGACATGCTGTAAAACCCCGCTTATAAGCTGCAACTTATTTCAGAAGACTACTCTAGCTTATAGAACTTTTCTAGAACTCAGGGTGCGGCTTATAATTATGCAGGGTTTAAAGACCATATCAAGGAATGGGACTATTTTAAACACTTTATGTAGTTCGATGCACATATGCTAATTTATGCATAAAATTATGTTCTTCAGGCTCAGTCAAGGACCAGCCATTGATGTAATTATGCACGAATGCAGTTAGATCTTCAAATTCATCCACTAGCTGTACTTCTCTCAAAGTCTGAGAGCATCTTATATGCTATTTATTGCTCAGAGTTTTGAGGTATCTCATTCTTATAGTGTTAAATTGATAGATAAATCACTCCGTGTCTGAATGCCCATGCGGGTGGTGAAGTGTCAGACAGGTTTTTCTATGCTCTGTCCTTGTTACAATACTAAAGGTACCCACTAAAGCTTTAATGGCCACATATAGGACTTTAGTTTAAGCCGTTAAGGGCCGCTGATGCAGGAGTGCATCATGCCCATTGGTCGTCATAATGCACCAATGCAGTACTGGCGAGTCTACTCACCAGCACTTCATTGGAGTATCATGACGACCCTCCGGGTGAGTAGCGACCCTGTAGGATCCTCATGATGCATGAAGGCAGCCCTGACAAGTTACTCACCAGGACTGCATTCATGCATCATGACGACCAATAGTCTGCATTATGCTTTATTGCACAATCAACACTTAAAGGCTTAAATGCATTATAACCATTAGCTGCCATGATGAATTCTGCAGGTAAACACTTTAAAGTCTTCATGTGTACTGTATATTGGTTATTCTGCAGGTCAACACTTCAAAGTCTTCATGTGTACTGTATATTGTTTATTCTGCAGGTAAACACTTTAAAGTCTTCATGTGTTCTGTATATTGGTCATTCTGCAGGTAAACACTTTAAAGTCTTCATGTGTACTGCATATTAGTCGTCATGTTGAATTCTGCAGGTTAACACTTAACTTTAACTTTGACTTACCAAAGCTGTACTCATGTTTTATGCTAACCCGATAGAGTTTATCAACACCCAAAGGGTCTTCATGATGGACTAATATTAACCAGTGGCATCTGAATGAATACTAATGCCGACTCAATCTGAACACATTTTTGAGGATTGTCCTTTTTAGCATTACGCAGTCCAATGAGAACTAATCAAACCATAGACAGTATTATACTATAGTATATAGGACACCTTCCTTTACCTGACCATCATCAAAGCTAGGACACACCATGCTGCTGGAGGATGGTCTTTTTGACGCATCAGTTTGAGTTAACCCTTAACAGGCTGAAAGTGCTTCAAAGTATCATGCCCATTGGTCGACATGATGCATGAATGTAGCCCTGGCGAGTAACTCACCAGGGCTATATTCATGCATCATGCTGACCCTACATGCCTGATACACTCCCAGACTGTCAGAATCAAGTGCTGGTGCTTCATTGGTGTATCATGACGGCATGATGCACTCCTGCATCAGCAGCCCTTAGAGGTTTCACTAAGAGACACACCATGGCTAGTTTGATTTAATAGTGTGTATGACAAGCCATACCAGGTAGTTTGTGGCTCTGCTAAAATGTTGATCTCAGGGATAGATTTCTCAATGTAAGCCTTTAATCTCTTTAGACCTATTGACACTTTTGCACTGTGGCAGACTAGGAGAACTTAGCTTTTGAAACATATAAATGCCGTTAATTAACAATGAATATTGTAATATCACTTTAGGACCAATTTCATTTGATGGATTAGTTGGATGGCACTTTAGTCAACTTGTAAATAGAAATGAGATTTAGTCGATTGGTATTTTGACTAGTATCAAATCTATTGTTTATCTTATTACTACAATTTGATATTCAGTATTCCCAATTAAAAACTCTGCTAATTTTGATGATTTGTCACAGAAATATTTAGGTTTTGTCTAAAATAGATTCAGCCAGAAGTGTTATTGTTAATGAAAATAGACATAATAGGGTTGCCATTGGCATGGATGTCCTTTTCAGGCTGACAGTGTGATGTATTTTAACCCTTTAAGAGCTGCTGATGCAGGAGTGCATCATGCCTATTGGTCGTCATGATGCACCACCAATGAAGTGCTGGCGACCCTCTGGGAGTTTGTGTTTCAACCCCGTAGGGTTTGCATGATGCATGAATGTAGCCCTGGCGAGTTACTTGACAGGGCTACATTCATGCATCATGACGACCAATGGGTTTAAAGGGTTAATGTTTGGGGAGGGGGTGGTTTTATGTCATGTTAATGGACGCCATGTCGGAGAACAAGGCGCTAATTAAAATGGCCGCTATGCTAATACTCCGTGAGTAGGTGGTAGATGTATGGACCGACCTGGCACTTGTCCCAATATGGCCGCTACTGGTGCACAACTATCTAGATGGATATCTGAATCTGCCTATGGCTTTCACCAAAACTGACTATTGAACCCATTTTGATTCTTTTCTTTTTATTAATGTCCTTCCTTTTTATGGAGGGGGGGCTGAGACCCTGGTTATTGGTTTTCTGCCATTTACTAGGTACTTACTAGTTCTAGTGCATCCTTGGGGAAAACAATGACCTAAGAAAGGCCAACAAAGAAAGACAAATGAAACTGAAAAAAAAAAAATCTTCCAGAGAATATTAATCCCTTCAGTCCGGTACTGCTGAGAATGTTAAGTGAAAAAGGACATCTGTGTGAGATTCGAGGCAGGTTTTGATAAACTTCTGGCATTCTCTTAAGCCAACACAGGCAATATATTCTTGGAAACTGATCTTGATAACTCACTTTCTCTAGGCATGTTAAGTGAAAAAGGACTCTAGACACCTTAGCTGTCAAAATGGCGTTAAACATCTATTACTCACTCACTCCATGTTTTTTTTGCCCTTGTCCCCAACAAAATGACACAAAGTGGCCAGTATAAGAGCCACACAGACACCGAGTCACGTGACCCACATTGGCACATGTCCCATAATGCACAGCGGGGGGTCAGGTGATGTAGATGTTGGAGGGATGCCAGGACAATGCTGTAAAACACGCCAACTACAAAACAACCCAAAATCTCACCATGAAAATAAGGTGAAAAAGAAAACAAAAAGTGACGTGCCAGCAAAACATATAGAAAATAAATCCAACAACACACCCTTACAGTTAAGCGGCACAGTGGGCTGAATGTTCAGTTGATGTCGGCCTCAGCCCTCCTGTATAGTTAACACCTTTATAATTATAGAAATTGATTAAAAATTCCCTCTATAGGATCATCACGATGCATGAGTTTGTCTTTTTTTAGTTTTAATAGCATTTCATGAAAAGCCAAATGAACGCAGCTCTGCAATACAAGTAGATTTACCAGGGCTGTGCTCGTGCATCATGTCGACCAATGGGCATGATACTTTGAAGCACTTTCGGCCTGTTAAGGGTTAACTCAAACTGATGCGTCAAAAAGACCATCCTCCAGCAGCATGGTGTGTCCTAGTTTTGATGATGGTCAGGTAAAGGAAGGTGTCCTATATACTATAGTATAATACTGTCTATGGTTTGTTTAGTTCTCATTGGACTGCATAATGCCAAAAAGGACAATCCTCAAAAATGCATTCAATGGGCCATGATGACCAATGGGCATGATGCATTAATGCATCATGACGACCAGCGGGCATGATGCATTAATGTATCATGATGACCAGCGGACATGATGCATTAATGCATCATGACGACCAGCGGGCATGATGCATTGATGCATCATGACGACCAGCGGGCATGATGCATTAATGCATCATGACGACCAATGGTCATGATGCCTTACTGCATCATGACGACCAGCGGGCATGATGCATTGATGCATCATGACAACCAGCGGGCATGATGCATTGATGCATCATGACGACCAGCGGGCATGATGCATTGATGCATCATGACAACCAGCAGGCATGATGCATTGATGCATCATGACGACCAGCGGGCATGAGGCATTAATGCATCATGACGACCAATGGGCATGATGCCTTACTGCATCATGACAACCAGCGGGCATGATGCATTGATGCATCATGACGACCAGCAGGCATGATGCATCAATGCATCATGATGACCAATGAGCTGATGCATTAATGCATCATGACGACCAGCGGGCATGATGCATTAATGCATCATGACGACCAGTGGGCATGATGCATTAATGCATCACGACAACCAGTGGGCATGATGCATTAATGCATCAGCGGCCCTTGAGAGAGCATGATACTTAAAAAGCATCATTATTACTGATCAATACCGAGGTAACGGATTGTCCAATGTGCCAGCCATTCCTGAAGCTAGTTATCAGCGCTTATCACTGGTAACAGTTATTAGATGGGCACCACCTGCCCCCCGAGAGGCCCACTGTACCCTGGTACTTATTTGAGACAGGTCCGTATTTAAACACTGTTTTGGGTGCTAACTATTAATATCAATATCCCCATGTATGGTGCTTATTTGAGTGCCTGGCACTTATTTGAGTACCTGGCGCTTATTTGAGTGCCTGGCACTTATTTGAGTGCCTGGCGCTTATTTAAGTGCCTGGCGCTAATTTTTGTACCTGGCGCTTATTTGAGTACCTGGCGCTTAAACGGGGCATTTTGGTAACCCTATTGGACAATAGCTCAAAAAAGATTGATTAAAATGGTTGTCTAATCATTTGTTAATTCTGAAATACCAGTCACCATGTTTATAAATATAACCGTGGCTATACAAGAAAATGCACTCATGGTTGCCTGTATCTCAGAATTTATAATTCTAGAGTCTGACATACATACTTTTTAGCCATGTCTAAGTGTCTTCATGGATATGGAGAGAAGGACACAGGAGCTGACAGGATACACCTTACTATGAACTAAAGAAAGCACCTGCACAAAGCCCTCATACCCCCCCCTCCTAAACACACACTATACCAGAGACTTATCACCTACACAAACAATACCTGTCTCACACACAGACAGAAAGATGATAAAATAAAGTAAAATCAAGAATAACAAGAAAAAAGTAGCTTTAAGGAGAGGGTCACCCTTTTAAGGCAACATGGTGGTTTGCTGCATTACGCCCTTTGGTGCATGAATGCAGAACATACTCTGCTGCATTCGTGCATCATGCGAGGCTAGAGTCGTGCATCATGCTCACCCTTTAGGAGTGTATGAACTTCATAGGGATGACATGATGCATAAATGCAGCTGTGGCAAGTTGACTTATTGGGACTTTGTTCTTCTCCTCAATGCATCATGACATCAAATGGGCATGATGCATTAAGGCAGCATGCCCAATGGTCATCATGATGCATGAATGCAGCACTGAGAAAGATGCATCATGCCGACCGTATGGGGATGAAACACTCCCAGATGGTTGGCATGATGCAACAATAAAGTGCTGCTATTCAGACTCACCAGCACTTCATTGGCGCACCATGATGACCAATCTGCATCAGTGGCCCTTAGATAGTTAGAATGCCACTAAAGTAGAAGTGCCTCACGACCATTTGTCGTCATGATGCACCAACCAAGGGCATCATGCCGACCCTCCAGCTAGGTATTTCTCAAACGCTCCGATCCTACCCCTACTCGTACGATCTCGACCAGCCCGACGTAGTGGTTGACAGTCAGTGACACTGTATAATAATACCTATGATTGGCTATCCAGATGTATGCCTTTTCCCTCTATATCTGCATCAATCGTAGTAAGTGACCCTGTGCAATCAGGAATTCCCTTCTGATCCAGGCCAGGTCAGTATGATTTGGGGGTACCCAAAACTTTTAGACGCTAAGTTTTGGGTACCCCCAAATCATACTGACTCCCAGGTGTTTATTTATCCACCCCGTAGGATCTTCAAGATGCTCCAATGAAGTGCTGGCGACCAGTCTCGCCAGCACTTCATTGGTGCATCATGACGACTTATGGGCATGATGCACCAATGAAGTCCTGGCGAGACTGATCACCAGCACTTCATTGGTGCATCATGACGACTTATGGGCATGATGCGCCAATGAAGTCCTGGCGAGACTGATCACCAGCACTTCATTGGTGCATCATGACGACTTATGGGCATGATGCACCAATGAAGTCCTGGCGAGACTGATCACCAGCACTACATTGGTGCATCATGACGACTTATGGGCATGATGCGCCAATGAAGTCCTGGCGAGACTGATCACCAGCACTACATTGGTGCATCATGACGACTTATGGGCATGATGCGCCAATGAAGTCCTGGCGAGACCGATCACCAGCACTTCATTGGTGCATCATGACGACTTATGGGCATGATGCGCTCCTGCAGCAGCGGCCCTTAATGGGTTATATAGTTAGAAGGCACCACTGTTTGTCCCTTAGGTATGACCTGGATTCATACACACAGACTTTTTCCACTCTGGTTGGAGTAAAACCTGCCAATTCTATTTTGTGTTTCTCGTATAATTCTTTTTACTGGCGTCACCTCTTGGTGACCTGTATATGGCCATTTTATGATTACAGGATGCGTGCGCCTGTAACTTGTACGAGACAGCATTATGGTTGATACTCATTTGAGGCTAATGCAATAAGGCATCATGCCCATTGCTTGCAATGATGCAGCTCTTATGAGTAACTAGCCAGGGCTACATTCATGCATCATGTCTACTCTCTGGAGTGGATACACTCCACTCGGCATGATGGCCTAATGAAGACCTGCTAAGTCTTTGCCAGCACTTCATTGGTGCATGAAGCACTCTTGCATCAGCAGGGTTAACATGAGGATGCATCACTGCATCATGGTAACTACTTAGAAGCGCTGCATTGGAGCACCAACCCTATAGGCTCACCCTGGGCCTTGATGCATGTGTCATACCAGGAATAGGTGTAAGGTCAGGTTGTCATATGAGAAATATCCTAGACTAGTGGCTATAATGAGTAAGAATATCAAGCTCTTATATGGATTCCAGTTACCACTGGTTTATTCAAGGTTTAGGCAGAACTTATGTATCAGTGATACAAATGTCAATACACAGGTAGTTCACACACAGTAATATAATAAGTGTTCCACATATACGTGTAGTAATAATAATAATAATAATAATAATAATAATAATAATAATAATAATAATAATAATATAAGAGGAAGAGGAAGAGGAAGAGGAAGAAGAAGTGTTGTCTCATAACATTGATTAAACGCTACATACAATCATATGTTGCAATTTATGGCATTAATAAATACTTGGTAACAGAAAAGGCCTGGGGAGTAGACTTTCAAGCATCATGACAGCAAAAGTATAGGGTGAATTAAAGGAGCATGCTACCCTAAAACACTGCTTCTACTGACGTACAATCAGTCTGAATACACCTAATCCAATGATTTATGATATATCAAAAGTAGAAATGGGTCGGATTAGTGCTAATCTGGCTGATTTACACCTCTGGACCCGTTGATGCAATAATTGATGCATTATTCCCATTGGTTGTCATGATGCGCATATACAGCCCTGGGCTACGTTTGTGCATCATGCCAACCCTACAGGGTTTTTACATTGCCGGAGGGTTGGCATAATGCAACATGCCGACAATTTGGCATGATGCACTGCTGCATCAGTGGCCTCTAAATGGTTGAAGGGTTAAAGTGCCCCCATATATATTTATATATATATATATATATATATATATATATATATATATACAGAGTGACTGTTGAGGCTCCAGGTTACATGCCCACCACCACACTTACAGCATGGACAGTCTGATGGCGGCAAATTGCTGCACGGCCTTTTTGATAACTGTGATAGGAGACCTAGATCTGTTATTATTGGATGTCTGGGGGCTGCGTGTGAACAACAAAATAGTGTCATTTATCATGAAGGCTGGAAGGCTTTTCCAACCCTTAAAGGGAAGCAGTGCATCATGCCCATTGGTCATCATGATGCTCCAATGAAGTGCTGGCGAGTCTGCTCACCAGCACTTCATTGGAGCATCATGATGACCCTCTATTACAGTATTGTAGAGGTATATAGTAATATCTGGTGCCGTCTGGCGTGGCCGGTGAGACCTGTCGCCTGGTGTTCCTGAGGTTCTGGATAGGTGGCAGCACTTGCCCGAGTCCGTGGGACACCTGGCGACAACCGGGAGCAATCCTATAAAAGGCTCTGCCTCACCTACCACGTCAGAGGCCATGTAGGCCTCTGTACATGCTATATGTAATGACATGTTTCCCTAATTATAGACCACAGGGTAACCGGAAAGTGTACATAATAAAACGTTGGCATACACTCGGAATACCGTCTTCATCTTTTTTTCGAATCACGAGACCCGAACCTAGCTGGTAAGAAACCCAAACCACTACAGTATCAAACCCATAGGGTCGTCATGATGCATGAATGCAGTCCTGGTGAGTTACTTGCCATGGGTGCATCCATGCATCATGACAACCATGTAATGCTCATTATTAACGACCTCTAAAGGGCTAAACCAGCACACCCACACCCTCCCCTTCTCTCTGTGTATCTGAGTGGTTCCTTGTGTGCACCATAATAGGCTAGCCTTTCAGAGTGAGCTACGTGAGGGTACTTTGGTAGGCTAGGAGGATCAATTTTGAGCAGGAACTTTTACCAGGCGGCGAAAACTTACAAGTTTGATAGATACTGTCCCTGGCTTTGGTGTCATTTCCAACCATTTTTCCGATACCTCAATCATTGTAGATTTTGATTTCTTAGTCCCAAAATAGGCTTACAATATTTGCATCCTGTATATAAAACTCTGGTACACTTTACTTCGTATTATAAAAGTGGGAGACACTGTAGTCTTATAAAGCAAAGTGTGATACATTGTATCTAGATGTAGCAAAGTGTGATACATTGTATCTAGATGTAGCAAAGTGTGAGACATTGTATCTAGATGTAGCAAAGTGTGAGACATTGTATCTAGATGTAGCAGAGTGTGATATATTGTATCTAGATGTAGCAGAGTGTGATACATTGTATCTAGATGTAGCAAAGTGTGATACATTGTATCTAGATGTAGCAAAGTGTGAGACATTGTATCTAGATGTAGCAAAGTGTGATACATTGTATCTAGATGTAGCAAAGTGTGATACATTGTATCTAGATGTAGCAAAGTGTGAGACATCCTGAACTCAAGGTTCATCTTAAATGTGAGGAGTGCCTTATACACGACAGAAAGGTGTGTGAGAGACACTGTTGTCTGGATATAGAACATTTTGAGACACAGTACATAATCTGGATATAGCAAAGTGTGTTAAACAAAGCAGTCTGAATTTAGAAATGGAGAGAGAGAGAGAGAGAGAGAGAGAGAGAGAGAGAGAGAGGCAGTCATTGCCAGCAGCACAGATACATACTTACACACAGAGAGACAGTGACACAGAGTGATTAAGGTCAGAGCCTGTCACACTGTAGTATGGAGTAGTAGTTAACCCTTTAAGTACTGCTGGTGCATTAGTGCATCATGCCGATGAGTGTCATGATGCATGAATGCAGGTCTGCCAGAGCTACATGCATCATGCCAATCCTACTCCCAACAGGTCATCATGATGCACCAGCACTTCATTGGTGCATCATGACGACCAATGGGCATGATGCAGCAATGCATCAGTGGCCCTTAAAGCGTTAAGAGGGTGTGGCACTATGGTACAGAATAGTGGGGGTAATTAGTGGCACGTTGATGTATAATGAGTGATGTGTGTGAAATATGTCGTGTAGCGTCCTCTGTGTGAGACGCCGCCATGGCGGGCTCTCCTCCTGTACCTCAACAATGCCCCAGGCTACTCCATGGTCTGCCACTAAGCCTTTGGCCTTTAATACTTCGAAAACTGCTGATGCAGGAGTGCATCTTCCTCATTGGTTGGCATCATGGACCAATGAAGTGTTGGCGAGACTGCTCACCAGCACTTCATTGGTGCATCATACGAACCCTCCAGGAACTCCACAGGGTCAGCATGATGCATGAATGCAGCCCTGGTGATTTGGTCATGAGGCCTGCATTCACGCATCCTGCTGACCAATGGGCATGATGCATTAATGCATTAGCAGTCCTTAAAAGGTTAAAGGTCAATAGGACGCTAATGTATCATAACCATTGCCCTTCATGATACATGAACTTAGCTCTGGAGGGTGTTGCTCCTGTAGTAAAAGGAAGAGCTGTTTAAAAATGCCCTCATTTCCAGTCCTTTCCTTTCATGTACCTGTAACTTGTCCCTTTTGTTGCTCACAAATGGTCATTCAAGTACGGTGCTAAGAAAGGGGGATTTGAGTAGGTACCTAGTTGGGAGAAGTCAGTCAGTACAATAAACTATAGAGCATGTGACATGAGTAGGTACCTGGTAGTGCAGCTCTCTCTATTTTAAACAAGGCAGGTGACTTTTCAGACTAATGTGGTGAGTGCAAGTTGAATGGTGAAGCAGTGCATGACTTGTTTAGAAAAGAGGGTACCTACTGACAGCTCTTTTTACAATAGGAGCAACTCCCTCCTGGAGTACTACCTCAAATAGTAGTGGGGTATATATACAGATAATTGGACGTAGCAGGATGCATTAACAACCAATGAGAAAATTCCTTTCATTCACTGTGGAATTTTCATTTAGGGTGAAGGAATTTTCATTTAGGTTGAAGTACATAAAAACTGCCCCTCCCCCCATCATGCTGGATGTTATCAGTACCAGATTAAGCAATGGTGACCCCACTAGGATCCTGTTAGGCAGGAATATTGCTGTCATGCCACATTCAAGGCTACATCAGGGAGCTACATTGCTGGGCCTGAAATAGCCACCTCACACCAGCACTTCGTTGCAGCATCATGCCGACCTTAGGGTTGATACATAAACTCCCCGATGGTCGTCATGATGCTCCAATGAGGTGCTGGCGAGCAGTCCTCACCAGCACTTCATTGGTGCATCATGACGACCAATGGGCATGATGCATTAATGCATCAGTGACCCTTAAAAGGTTAAGGGAAGTAGTAGGGAGATGTCCCCCTCAACCCTTCTCCACCCCTAAATGGCGCACCTTAAAAGGCCCATCCTTAGCATAAGCCATGTCTTATATCATGGACATTCCTTCTGCCTCTCCAGATGTTTGTCCTAGACCTTAGCATACCCCTGCCTCTTCCACCCACTACCAATAGTAACATAACTCAGTATCTACACTGATCTATACTCCTCACTGTTAATCATTAATGCTACTTTTATGATGCCCTGACCAACATTGATGTCACAGTGCCCCTATTGTGCCCTAACACAATGTTCACTTTGTGATATGATATAGTGGTGTGCTACATGAATATTGGCCTACCTGGGTGCCGGCGTGTCCCGGAGTGACGCTATGAGTGATGTGTGAGTACCGGTAACAGATTACAGTCGTACCTAGCGTCATATAATGGCACTAGTAACCACTAGCATGACCCTGAACTTGACACTCTGCAAGCATATGTTTCAGACTGCAGAAATGCAACCTATGCTTGATGAGTGAGCTGTTTTCCGGTTCCATTTCCTGTTCCTGTGGCTGGTAGCAAGGCATGGTTGTAGTATATATAGTATACTCCCACTATGCTTTGCTGCTTCCTGTACGGTGGTACCCTGAGGGTTTATACCTCAGGGTACCAGACTAGTAACAGAACAGAACACCGTGGGTGGGTAGGTGGGAGGGAGGTCACTATTATACAGTATGTCTATTCACTCCTACCATTCTGCTATACACAGTCTCCAGTAAGAGGTCTCCCATCAGATCCCATAAAAGGATATAGACCACAAAATGTACAGTTTTGGTCTGTTTGAGTGCCAAGTGCCCATAGGTTTTAACCCTTTAGGGGAGTGAGGATTTTTAAACAAGGTGGGTGGGTTGGTAGGTTTCTGTGCAGACGTGGGAATTTTTTTGTGTCCTTCTGACCTATAGTAAAAATGTGCGGGCTGAAAACAGGTAACATTTTTTAACCCCCCCTCAGAGGGGCCTAAAAGATTTCGACCTCCCTTGGTGAAGGGGTCAAATGATTTTGACCCTCAAACCTACTGCCCCCCCCCCCGGTGTTAAAAAATTATCACTCCCTAAGGGAGAAATCACTTTTTAACAACAGGGGGGGCTGGTGGGTTTGCGGATGGACGCACGAAAAAGAATTCCTACCCCCCCTCTCTTGATGGGGCAAAATTTTTTTGACCCCCATAAGGGCCGAAAATCGAGTGCGAACATGCTCTTTTACCCTATAGTAACGCGCTGGGTTTTTCACTGAAAACAGGTGAAATTATTTTGACCCCCCCGGTCAAGGGGTGGAAAAAATAATTCTGACCCCTCCTCAAACCCACCAGCCCCCCCTGTTGTTAAAAAATAATCACTCCCTAAGGGCCACTAATTCATTGATGCATCATGCCCATTGGTCAGAATGATGCCTGAGTGTAGCCCTGGGGAGTAACTTACCAGGGCTGCATTCATTCAATATGGAATTATCACAGTGTGCTAGTGATGACTAGACTGCAGGCATGTGCCTGTAATTGTTCATATTGATGGAATGCTGGATTACACCTTTTTATTTGGCACCAACGGCCCGGTATTGGCCAATACTTTATTTTACCACTATCTTTTTTTTCCAAATAGTAGATGAAAATTAATTGGCAGTGCAATCTCCATCCTAATATGTCAGTTTTTATCACAGATACCGTAAAACCTTCTAAAAACATGAGGCGTGAGTGAATGGAAACAGTTGCAGCATGATTATTACAGTATATATAAAAATGGGTTTCTAGATCGCTGGTTAAAAAATTCGAATTTTTCACTACTTCAGCCTAGAGTACCCTTGAGGTACCAGATGAAGCAAAATATTTAGGCTGTGAAGCAGTTAGGAAAGTGCCAGCTAACTCGATCTGAATTATAGACAATTAAACAAAAATATTTTCAAAACCTTGTAGTGTTTCACCAACTTGATTATTCCTAATGTTTAACTAGTAAAGATTTGGTTATCTATTTTTTGGTAAAATGTTTTACACTGTAGTATGGAGTAGTAGTTAACCCTTTAAGTACTGCTGGTGCATTAGTGCATCATGCCGATGAGTGTCATGATGCATGAATGCAGGTCTGCCAGAGCTACATGCATCATGCCAACCCTACTGATACACTCCCAACAGGTCATCATGATGCACCAGCACTTCATTGGTGCATCATGACGACCAATGGGCATGATGCAGCAATGCATCAGTGGCCCTTAAAGCGTTAAGAGGGTGTGGCACTATGGTACAGAATAGTGGGGGTAATTAGTGGCACGTTGATGTATAATGAGTGATGTGTGTGAAATATGTCGTCAAGCGTCCTCTGTGTGAGACGCCGCCATGGTGGGCTCTCCTCCTGTACCTCAACAATGCCTAGAGTACTTCAGCCTAGAGTACCCTTGAGGTACCAGATGAAGCAAAATATTTAGGCTTTGAAGCAGTTAGGAAAGTGCCAGCTAACTCGATCTGAATTATAGACAATTAAACAAAAATATTTTCAAAACCTTGTAGTGTTTCACCAACTTGATTATTCCTAATGTTTAACTAGTAAAGATTTGGTTATCTATTTTTTGGTAAAATGTTTTACAGCCTCAAAAATCATCAGACATGCTGAAATGGTCACCATCTTGGATCTCGATCCAGATAGATCAGCGCCCATACTGGAATTATTTATGATGGAAATCTCTCGACCTTTGTAGATCTAGATTGTACTCGCTGAGGGCTTTAATTTGATAGGTCATATGTTAATTTCTGATGAGTAGTTCCAGAGAATTTCACTAAAATCCAAACCTCCGAGAGTATCTGCTGGGACAGTGTAGAATTGTTTGGGCTTGCTATGTTACGCACTGTTGCTATGTTACACGACGCTATGTTATGCACCTCTAGTGTGAGACACTAGGGGGCAGCAATGAATCTTGATTGTTGCTCCCACTATCTAGTGGCGAAGCCACTAGTAACTACTATATAGGTCTAGCTGCACCAAATTATGTGTACAAACTGGTACAATATATATCCTTATGTACACCGAGAAGTTGAAGTAAGAGTTGGAAACTCTTGAAATTACGCGTCAGCAAAAATTTTGGAAATGCTGAAAAATTAGGAATTATTTCTCCAATTTCCTAATTTTAGCCTAGCTCAGTAATTAACACTTATACAATCATGATAATAGCTCTACATTGTCTCCAATATGTGTACTTTAGATAACAATGGCAGTTTACCTCCTATATAATACCAGTACTGTGTCTTCAGCACCTACGTTGAGACTAATATATTCAATGAAATTCACTCATGCCTCACGTCTCATCAATCTTTACAAGAATGATCACAGCTCAGCAATACACCATCATATACCATTGAATACACTCAGACAATAAGTTAAGAGGTTGTAATACCTATCTAGAGTCATTTAAACATATATAAGGACCATCTTCAGTGTCCACCGTGACTTTGAAGATATAAATTCACAAAATTTCTACACTTCTCGGAAACACGCGCTTGACATGCGGTACAGAGTAATATCTTAACATACACTGAATACTCTTTTTTGATAACTCACATATGTCTATTGTGGAATAGAAATGATAGGAACACCACACAAGATGATAGGTTGTCCTGTTAACACTTTAACTTTAACCATAAAAAAAAAGAAAATGGACATGGTTCACTCACGCCTCACATTTCATCAATCTTTACGAGAAGGGCCATACCTCAGCTGTACATATTCATATACCAATGGGGTCACACACACAATGAGAAATGAGGTTGTACTACCTATCCAGCGTCATTTATACACACATAAGGCCCATCTTCAGTGTCCACCATAACTTTGAAAATATAAATTCACAAAATTTCTACACATCTCGCAAATGCGCGCTTGACATGCGGTACAGAATAATATCTTAACATACACCAAATGATCTTTTTTAATAACTCACATGTTCCTGTATACTTAAAAAATGATGGTCAATAACCCGCCCCCCCCCAAAAAAAAAAAAAATCAGAACTAATTAGGATATTATGGAAATTTTTAGTGACTGCATATGTATCAGAAACATAGAATTTCAGCCACCACAAAAATTCTTTGAAAATAAATCATCCAGAATCTAACCATTGACAATTGTGTGAGTTATGGGTACCATAGGGGCACATCATAGTGAAATATGTTAGAGCTGTGTGCATTGGATATGCCATTCCTGGCCAAAATACAGAAAATGAGGCGTGAGTGAATTCAAGAAATATAGTATTAGAGTATCTAACGTACCAAACACAAAAAGTTTCCTTCAAACCTACATGATGACCAGTGGGTGGCCATCTTGTCTTACATGAGGCGTGAGTGAACGCGTAAGGCGTGAGTAAACGCTACCACTAAAAGTGGTCAATATGCCTGTGTTTTTGATCCCACAGGAGGGTTAACACACCAAAACGAAGAAATAATGGTAGAAAAAGGAATATAAGCTCAGAAAACCATGGAAAAAGGCCAAATTTGGCCGTCAGAGGGCCTTAAAGTTCACGACGGGGCCAGAATTTTGCCATTCAGACCCGTATTGGGGGAGGGGGGGGTCATCTCAAAACACCCAAACATGGCCAAAGATGCATCTTACACACATAGGGTCCTCTATTCTAAGGAATTATCATCAATTTAGACCCAAGGATACATGAATTGGACAATAAGAAGGCAAAATCTGGCCGGGGAAACCATTGTTCACTCACGCCTCACTTTTCTGCAAAAGGAAAAATCTTGCCCTGATGCATCCAAAATGGCCCAAGCGGTATCCCAAGTGTCTCCCGGTGGCACATTTTACCCCCTAGCACCTAAAATACATCGTTTCGGTACACAAAAAGCGATCTACGGCACCCACACACATCTTTAACAATATTTTGGGGCAATTTCATTGAATTTCCTTAACTTTTATGTGTAGTTGATGAACAATTTGCAGAGAAATTCTGCGTTGACTTTTCTTCAAGATCCGTGCGAGATCCTCTAAGTTGATTTTGCTGAGACCCGGATGTGGGGCATTTCTGCTGGAGAACAGGAAGTCGTCTTCCTGTTCCCGCATTGTTTTTCCTGCCGTAGTTCACTCACGCCTCACTTTGCGATGAGACACCCCATACAGCCCAACCAGGTGGTATATGATTGTAATTCTTTTTCAGACATGATACATACAGCCTAAAAGTGTGTATAGAGTACATAGAGTGTATGTAGTAATGAAATTTACTTCTGTTTAGAGGTAAAAGCCTGTGAGGCATGAGTGAATTTGGTGTGCATTGAAAATCACTATTATCTACCTGGCTTGTGTAATTCTGGAAGTACATCAAAAAAATCTCTATGGAGGTTACCCCCCTTGGGTACCTCTTGATTGTATATAATAAGAAAAATTGTGCTTTTTTGTGAGGGTCTGGATGGTCACTTTGAAAAAAAATTCACTCATGCCTCATCGTGTAAAATTCATGTTTGAATGCATATAGAAAATAAATTATGCCCCAGGACCCACCATATGGAAAGCTATGACCCCCCACTAAGGAATAAAAATATTATTGGTGGTGTAGAGGTATTTTCCTTGCTATTATATGCTCAAGGAACCACATGTCCAGTATATCTTGGAATGACCCATATATATATATATATATATACATATATATATATATATGTAGGGGTATGGTATTTACACTCTTACGTTCATGTACCCGTGGGACTCAGACCTAGGTCTTCGGGTGTAGTGGGGGAATCCGGATAGCAGGTGGCAGCACCTGCCTCTGGGTTCGTATCCATTGCACCAGGGGGCCTACCACTCGTCCGCCACACGTCACGTGGCCGGTCTGAGTTTCGCAGGCTTTTCCCCTATATAAGGCTGGTTCTACCCCCATGTTCTCCAGTAGTGGTCTTACACACTGCTCAACCAGGTCGTTACCCGAAAGGGTAACCAAATGCCCTAGTAGCATGTAGTCCTCTGAGGCTGTGATCGTATGTAACATAAGCTAAGAAATAAAAGCTTGGTTGCCTACCCGGAAACTCTTTCTCTCTTCGTTATGATTCCTTAATCTAACTTAACGAGACGAACCACTACACTGGTGCCGTGACCAGTTGGTCTTCGGGTAAGCGCAGTCAGAAATGACTGAGCTGAGCCCAGTTAGGGGAAATGACCCAAATCCTGAGCTAAATTCCCCGATCGAAGATGGTGAAATTAAGTCCCCATCCCAAGGTACAGAGTGGAGAGATCCACAGGAACACTACCCGGATGGGTTAGCGGATGTAAGAAAGAACTTACACGATGAACTGGAAGAATTTGGAGATTCCTTATTCATGCCAGGAGGTACTTCGAAACCTGCACCTATGCACAAAAGTACCGCTCAATTTGGTCAACTACCATTTGAGGTACCAAAGCCTAGTGCAGGTATGTTTGAAACTCCATATAGTTCTCGAATTAAAAACCAAAAATGCGGATTCGAAAAGAACAAAATGGACGAGCTTGAAGAAATGAGAGTTGAATACGAAAAGATCCAAAAGGATCTCGTTACGCTGACCGGAACTCGAGACAAGATACTGGCTGAAAACAAACAGTTGATATCAGAACGTCTTGATTACGATCAGAGTTGTACGCCAACAACAATGTACGCCAACAAAAATGGAAAAACAAGATTTCCAACTCCAGCACGAACAGTATCCTGATGCACTATACACAGCGGATCTGGAATACAGAGCCTCGTGTGATGAGTTGAATAGAACTAAACAAGAGTTAAATTCAACTCAATTGGCCTATGGCAAGTATCAGAAAGAGCTGAAGAAAATAGAATCAGCCTTCAAGGATGCACGAAATATGTACCATAAACAAACCGAGGAGCATGAAAAACTGAGAGGTCAATGGATACATGAATCCGCAGACTTGACTGCCAAGCAGACAAAAAATGCTGGATGATTATTCCGAACTGGAAGCTAAAGCTATCCAGATGTCGAAGTATCTAGAGGATACTGGTCATGTGGTAGGCGCTCTTGAACCAGACTTCACTGTTTCAGGAATTGCCCTAAACACGACAAGTAACCGGATGAACTCTTTGAGGGGCGATGACGAGGGAACAGAGACTACTGTACCTCGTTGCGAAGGAGTAAAGAGTCATCAGGTTAGATTCACTGATAATACCTCGAAACCTCTTGGTTTAGGTACGGAAAACGCTGGGGGTAACTCTACGAGTGGAATTAAACAAAGCCACTCAGGAAGAACCTCCACCTTTGACGTTGGATGGCCACCACAGTCACCTTTAGGGGGACCAAATGGCCCGTATGCCCAGTATGGATGGAATCAATCCCAATCAGAAGCGAATCCGTCTAATGGTAACGCCCGGAATACATCCGGAGGAACATCCGGACGAGCATCCAGGGATTCCAGTACAGCTGGAGGGCAATCCGGATGCGATCAAGGATCCGGACCTCTAGGAGATAGTTCCAGAAGCAGACCCTCTGCCGGTAGAACTGGTTCCAATAAAGGAAATCAGTCGTATGGAACAGGAGGAAACACTAATAACAATAGTGGTTTCTTTAGTTTTGGTAGGAATGCACAACCCACAAATAATCCAGGGTCAACTCCTCAAGCCAGCGGATGTACCTTCTCACAGGTGCCTCCATATGGAGCAGGAGGATCAGGGGGTGGAGGAGGACCACCACCCGGTGGCTTTGGAGGTACTTATGGTACGAATCCTCCAAGGAAAAAGAGACTCAGTTGCCGAGTATCTCTTTCTCCAGGGTTACAAGCACTGCATGATTCAAATGCAGCGATTGCTAACTTAGGTGTTGATTGTTACAATCAAGGTCTGGACGATACGGAGATCATGGAATGGAGCAGGGGGTTAACCCTTACTGGATCCACGAATCTGGCTCGTAGAGTAGCTAAGATACCTACTCCCTTTAATGCCAAGAACCCTTGGAAGGAAGAGTATCAAGGCTGCGCAGATGTCTTTAACTGCAATGGATGGGGCAAAGCAGAAGCTCTACCTTATCTAGTATGCTGGTTAAAGGAAGGCGACGGTAAAGGAGCCGTAGAACAATGGAGAGATTCCCAAATTGTAGGACTCTCAGCCCATATGAAATATGATGAACTCATTGAGATTGCTTCATATTTATATGGAAATATAGTTGGAGAAGATCCTTGGCTGACGTTCACTAAAAGAATGCAGAAACCTAAGGAATCTGCCAAAGTGTTCGGCTTAGAATGTCAACGACTGTTGCATAAAGCCAGACCTCAATGGAAATTAGATGATGAATGCTTCCTAGATGAAATGTTTAAACAATTCATCGAGGGATTGCGGAATCAGGAACACAGGACAGTGGCCTGTGAAGCTTGGAAGAATGATGCCTCTTTGACAGATTTGTTCCAGTCCTTAGATCATTATGATCGTAAGGCCCGGATCTTTTGCCGGGAAGGTACCTCAGCGGATGTCAGCAATGATAATCCCGGATGGGATACCCGAACCGATTCATCCGAATCAGGGGAACCTGACGAAGATGAAAACGTTGGGACCGTTGGCCAAGGGAACCCCCGGTACAACCGGAACTGGGGAAAGAAGCCGGGTTACGTCAAGGAGAAAGTGACTACCACCAAACCTCCTGTGACTCAACCCGATACCAAACCCACCACCGGTCCTTCTTTTTCAGAGGACCTGGTTAACAATTTGGTAAAAAAGATCACTGAAAATCTTAGAAGGCCTAAGCCTGATAGGAGTGTAGTGACGTGCTTTCGGTGTCAGGAAACTGGACATTATGCTGCCGAATGTGAGGCAGATAAGCCAGTTTATAGAAATGCTCGTTACTGGAACAATCCGAGTAAGGAGGACTCAGCAAAGAAGGAAAACTGAGTGGGGGTGTCCATGAAGGCAACCGGATTACCCCCCGAATGAGTGATTGCCATGACTGCCAGCCTATCGCCGCTTGCAGTGCTGGTGAGAATCCTCTAGCGATTTCGCCCAGCAGTGAAGCTAAGGGACCTGATCAGTTCCTTACTCATGAGGCTGGGGAGACTGATTGTACACCAGGTGTCAAGAACCGGCAGAAGAACACAGAGGGGAAACCCGATATCAGTCAAGAGGGAGTGGCCAATGAGTTGGCCAGGGTGGAGTGTGCCCAGCTTCCCCCGGGTCATCCTTGTCTCGAATTTTTGAAGGGATGTGGATTTGACCTTGGCGCTAAGACGGAACTTGCCAAGTACGCAAGTAGTCCTACCTACTTGAAAGGTAGGAGGTGGTATGCAGTTGTATCTGTGAGTGGTAGGTCTGCTGAGTTTCTTGTCGATATGGGTGCTAGCCACTCCTGTATTGCTAAGAGATTCTACGATCTTTTGCCTACGAATCATGAAACTTTCACAACGGAAGGAAATGCTCGTACGGCCGACGGTAGCATGATACAAACGTTCGGTAGAACATGTATGAGGTTCAGTCTACAGGAGGATAAGGACTTCATCCTTACTCCTACTGTGGCGAACATCGCGGATGATGGTATACTTGGTCTGGATTTTGCTGCATTATATGGAGCAAGGTTAGATACCCAGAGGGGAATATTGGAAGTGAGAGACCCATATCATCTCGAAGTACAATGCGTACTTAGGCAAGTGAGCAGTGTAGCCAGTGTAGCCCAGACTGTTAAGATACCACCAGGCACAGCCTGTGATGTCTTATGTCGAGCGGACAGAGAGTTTTTAGTTTTGATAAACAGATTAAAATTATTAAAAGAAATGTATGCAATAAACTATTTAGGTTTGCTAAGTTAAGAAAGTTTTTAACACAAGAGCAAAGTGTAAAGATATACTGTTGTACAATCAGACCAATTATAGAATATTGTTCATTTATAAGTACTAGTTGTAATGAGGATGGTCTTGCAGCATTACAACGACTGCAAAATAGAGCTCTTAGAGTTTGTCTGAAATGCAATATTAGACGGTATAGTGTGAAGGAGTTGCATTAAATTTGTAAGGTTCCAGTGTTAGAGAAAAGATTTGACATGCTATTATTATGCTTAATGTATAAGAAATCAAAGACTGTGTTAAATAGACCACAATCTTATAATACAAGGTCTCAAAAGAAGATTGTTTTTGAACTACCTAGGGTTATTACTAGACACTATAAAAGATCGCCATGGTACAGAGGGGTGGCTCTCTGGAATACTCTACCTGAGGAGATTCAGAAAGCTACGACAAAGGTAAAATTCAAAGAGGGTGTGATGAAGATAGAAAATATAAGGTTGAACCTGACATTGGGTTATAATTGATAATGAGAAGCAGGTGTGGAAACTGCGCCGCTTCATATTCATATTCATACTCACATTCATATCCTTTTTCATGTTTACATCCATATTGATATTGCTGATGTTCCCATATGCATATAACAGCATATACTACCAACTCTAATTATCACTTATTTGAACTAAAGACAAGGTGTATTTAGCTGTAATCATGATGTACTGAAATAATGTGTAGACACACAAATCTCTATGTATGACATATTATTTACTATCTATCTCTTTTTGCTTTTAATTTGTTTGTCTGTACTTTCTATGTAAATAACCTATTGAGTGAATATTGCCAGTCCCTATTTTTCCATCTGCTGATTGTGTTCATATTGACATTTGTCAAGATTCATGAAGTTATTGTATTGTTTCATTTGTGACTTTCCTTTGAAAAATCAATAAAACTTGGTCTGCTCTATAGCATCATTTAAATGAACATAGCAGTTCATTAATGCAATGAGCAAGTCCAAAAAAAAAACAACTGGAGTTGTAGAGCCAGATATGGCAATGTTGTCAAGTATCGGATTGGAATCCACCGACGTTCTAGTAGCTAACGCTACCTGGACAGTGGTTCCTATATCCAATACCGGTAATAAGACTGTCTACGTACAGAAGGATACGATCCTCGGGTCGGTTATCCTCTCTGAACTGGTAGAAGGCTGTGAATATGTTTCGGCACCCGGAGTCCCTTCCTCACCCGAAAGGAACCCGGAACTAGATACTCTAGTAGCCGTAAGCCATGTCGAAAATGATGAACAACGTGAAGCTCTAACTGACTTGCTAGACAAGTATCGTAAAGCTTTTGCAGCACCGAGTGAACAATTGGGGCGTACCAATAAGGTACTGCATACGATTGACACCGGTGAGAATGAACCTTTTAAGATTCCTTATAGAAGACTCCCACTAGCCAAAAAGAGGATAGCTGAGGAGGAGATAGCTAAAATGCTTGAACAGGATGTAATAATTCCATCCACCAGTCCTTGGTCTAGCCCTGTGTGCATGGTGACTAAGAAAGATGGTACCATCCGTTTTTGCTTAGATTACCGGAAATTGAATGGTATGACCAAGAAGAATTCATATCCCTTGCCACGGATTGATGAGACTATAGACTCCCTTGGAGGTAAGCAATGGTTTTGCTCTCTAGACTTACAATCCGGGTACTGGCAAGTGGGTATGCATCCAAAAGACATGGAGAAGACGGCCTTTTCCAGTCATATTGGGTTATTCCAATATAATGTGATGCCGTTTGGATTGTGCAATGCACCGGCGACATTTGAAGTCATGATGCAAACTTTATTAAGTGACCTATTGTGGAAGAAATGTCTCGTCTATCTAGACGATGTGATAGTCTTTGGAAAGACATACGAGGAATGCTTGGAAAATTTAGGTATGGTTCTGGAAAGGATCATAGCTAATGGATTGAAGCTGAAGCCCAAGAAATGCGATCTTTTTAAAAGATCTATTAATTACTTGGGACGAATAATCTCGAATGAAGGGATTAAAGCCGATCCGGAGAAACTGGATGCTGTGTCAAATTGGCAGGCACCCACGAATGCGAAAGATCCTTTCTTGGATTCTGTTCCTATTACCGAGACTTTATCCCAGGATATTCAAGGGTCCTATCCAGAGTTTGTCCCACTGGACACCTGGAGTAAGAAAGGAACGATTCCCTTGGGGATTCGAGCAAGACGAGGCCTTTATGAAAATAAAGGATTTGTTTGCAAGTACACCTGTGTTGAAGTACCCTACGGAGAATGATCATTTCATTCTAGATACTGATGCTAGTAACGAAAGCATAGGAGCCGCCCTTTCTCAGGTCCAGGATGGGGTTGAAGTGCCTATAGCCTTCGCTAGCAGCACGTTGAGTAAATCTCAAAGAAACTATTGTACCACTAAATGTGAGTTGTTGGCTGTGGTGGTCTATACGAAGAAGTTCAAGCACTTTTTGTGGGGAAGTAATTTCACTCTACGGACTTATCATTCTTCCCTCAGATGGTTATTGAACTTCAAGGATGCAGAGGGGATGATAGGTCGCTGGTTGGCGCAGCTATCCGAATTCGGTCTAAATCACAGCCAGATTGAACACCGAGCCGGGGCAAAACATTTGAATGCAGATGCTTTGTCTAGAATCCCAGTGAGGAAATGTGCAAACGCTAAGTGCACTGATTGTGGAGCACACAATGCTGTGTTGGCAGGGGTTCGAGTACCTTTCGAAAAAACCCAACCGGAACATTTTTTGAATTGGTCCTTGGAGACCATCCAACAGTTCCAGGAGTCTGATGCAGTCACATCACGTTTGATTAAGTTTCTTAATCAGGGTATCTGTCCTCCAAGACCCGAAGTGTCATTGGAGAACAGGGAGATGAGACGATTCCTAGCTCAATGCAAGTTGTCATACCTAGTGCTATGCGACAAGTTATTATGTATTTCTGTCACGGGCATAGAACTAGTGGACACTTTGGAAAGAAACGGTCTCTAGAACGTCTATCTAGATGATACTATTGGCCTGGCATGAGTACAGATCTCACCCGATGGGTAGAGACCTGTCCCGAATGCTGTAAGAACAAACCAGGACCCGGGTTAGGCAAACTGCCATTTTCCCAGGAACTGTTTGGGGTAAGATTTGCTAGAGTAGCTGTTGACATTATTAGTGGGATTCCTCCCACTCCTAGTGGCAACACATGTATGATGGTCATGTCAGATTATTATACCAAGTACACCTGAGTGTTTCCTTTACTGGATCATAAGGCTGTTACTTGTGCTATGGCCTTTGTAAAAGGGTGGGTGTTGCACCTAGGTGTCCCACTCATGTTACATAGTGACCAGGACAGAGAATTTGAGTCTAGTCTGTGGCAAGAGATGTGTAATTGTCTGGCAATTTGCAAGACAAGAACTAATCCCTATAGACCGCTGAGTGATGGACAAGTGGAGAGGTTCAATCGGACTCTGATCCAAGTATTGAAGTCTCTAGTAAATGAGCAAATGGATGATTGGGATGAACAGTGTGAATTCGTGGTACATGCTTATAATGGCACTGTACACTCGAGCACAAACTGTTCTCCTAATCTCCTCGTTTTTAGAGAAGATTTGATTATACCAGCAGATTTAGTGTTTGGGGTAATAAGAATGAATCCGGAAACCCCTTGCCAGGTGATGTTTGTAGAATCTCTAAGAGATAATTTCAAACAAGCCTATGAGAGGGTTAGAGATGAGTTGCAGAAAACTGCACGTTGGCAGAAAGTTGGCTATGACAGAGGTCTAAAAGCTAGATTTTTTAATCTAGGGGATAGAGTGTTCCGTCTACACCAACCTCTGGCCAACCTGAAATTAGCCAGCAATTGGGATGGACCTTTCACAATAACTCAGGTTATTAGTGATTGCACGGTGATTATTAAATCACAGCTTGGTAAATGTTACAAGTCGAATGTAGTGAGGCTACGCCCATGGAGGGGGAGGGATACCTCCACCGAAATGTATGGTGATGGTCTATTGGAAGTAATGGAACAAAGTCGTGTTAAGCAACTCGAAGTGGTACCGACCCGAAAGCGAGGACCCGGGTGGCCACGGAAGGTTGTAGACCCGAAGAGGGTGGTGCCCCCTGTCGTAACATCCGGAAAACAGGGGAAGATACAAAAAGTCTCGGCAGGTGCAGGTAAAAATAAGAGGAAAGGTCCTTCTAAGGCTAAGAAGACGTTGGAAAAGGTTCTTATGGATACCAGGTCAATAAAAGAGGCCTCAAAACCTCTTAGACGCAGTCCAAGGTTGCTAAAGACTGCCGTAACCTAGCCTGTTAACACAACGAGTGTGTTGTCCTGTACTGTGTACTGTTATATGTTGTAACCTTGTTCAATGTATATTTGAGCCGGTCATGAGTTTCTGGAAAAGGACCTATGACAATGTACCTATGGTTTTGGACGGATAATCCGGTGGACATGCCTATGCTATCCATAAACTCCATAATACCTAGCGAGTTGTCATGGTTGATACCTGAGTACAGACAGACTACCAATCGGGTATTGTATTGTTTTTATGTACGGGCGCGTGACCTAATTAAGGGCACGCGGGAAAGTTATTGACCCATTTTCGAATGGTCACGTGAGGCGCCGGTTTGATCATGCGCAGCGATTCGAGTATCCCGCCATATTGTCTTATTCCTGCGAAGGAAGAAGACGTGGCCGAGGGTGGTCTTACTCTTTTTGGAGTTTGATAGCCTGTGACAGCCGTGTTTCGAGGTGTGCCCTCATTAAAAGGCACCTGCCTTTCACTGGGTAAGCAGTCTTCACTGCTTATCCGGTGGATTGGGATATTTAAATCCCCGAACAGCCACTTCTGTCGCCTTGGCGGTGGTGCCGGTGCAAGCACCCCGCCGGAGTATGGAAGTGGTTCTCCCAAGAGTCCCACTTACACATACGACAATCAGCAATACGATACTGATTGTGATCAGATGGATCAACAAATGAATGTTGATCAGTACTTCTCTGGAGTAGACGATAGCGACGTAGACATTGGCAGGTCTGTGATATATCATGCCAAGCACTGACTATGATATTGAGATGCATGGAAATTAGTGAGACCGTAGTACACCAGAGGGCACCACCAGTGCGTGTCATGCCATGGTGCCGCAAATGGAGGAAATGCTCACTGTATTTATGAGTGGTCAGAGTACAGCAGCACTGAGTTAATGTGAGGACATCACTTGATGTACCAGTACAGCAGCACTGAGTTACTGAGGGCATCACTTGATGTACCAGTACAGCAGCACTGAGTTAATGTCAGGGCTTCACTTGATGTACCAGTACAGCAGCACTGAGTTAATGTCAGGACATCACTTGATGTACCAGTTACTGAGGGCAACACTTGATGTACCAGTACAGCAGCACTGAGTTAATGTGAGGGCATCACTTTATGTACCAGTACAGCAGCATTGAGTTACTGAGGGCATCACTTGATGTACCAGTACAGCAGCACTGAGTTACTGAGGGCATCACTTGATGTACCAGTACAGCAGCACTGAGTTAATGTGAGGACATCACTTGATATACCAGTACAGCAGCACTGAGTTACTGAGCGTATCACTTCATGTACCAGTACAGCAGCACTGAGTTATTGTCAGGGCATCACTTGATGTGCCAGTACAGCAGCACTGAGTTACTGAGGGCAACACTTGATGTACCAGTACAGCAGCACTGAGTTACTGAGGGCAACACTTGATGTACCAGTACAGCAGCACTGTGTTACTGAGGGTATCACTTGACATACCAGAACAGCAGAACTGAGTTACTGAGGGCATCACTTGATGTACCAGTACAGCAGCACTGAGTTACTGAGGTTATCACTTGATGTACCAGTACAGCAGCACTGAGTTACTGAGGGCATCACTTGATGTACCAGTACAGCAGCACTGAGTTACTGAGGGCATCACTTGATGTACCAGTACAGCAGCACTGAGTTAATGTGAGGACATCACTTGATGTACCAGTACAGCAGCACTGAGTTACTGAGGGTATCACTTGATGTACCAGTACAGCAGCACTGAGTTACTGAGGGCATCACTTGATGTACCAGTACAGCAATACTGAGTTACTGAGGGCGTCACTTGATGTACCAGTAGAGCAGCACTGAGTTAATGTCAGGGCATCACTTGATGTACCAGTACAGCAGTACTGAGTTACTGAGGGCATCACTTGATGTACTAGTACAGCAGCACTGAGTTAATGTCAAGCAGCACTGAGTTACTGAGAGCATCACTTGATGTACCAGTACAGCAGCACTGAGTTAATGTCAGGCCATCACTTGATGTACCAGTACAGCAGCACAGAGGTAATGTCAGGCCATCACGTGATGTACCAGTACAGCAGCACTGAGTTAATGTGAGGGCATCACTTGATGTACCAGTACAGCAGCACTGAGTTACTGAGGGCAACACTTGATGTACCAGTACAGCAGCACTGAGTTACTGAGGGCAACACTTGATGTACCAGTACAGCAGCACTGTGTTACAGAGGGTATCACTTGACGTACCAGTACAGCAGCACTGAGTTACTGAGGGCATCACTTGATGTACCAGTACAGCAGCACTGAGTTACTGAGGGTATCACTTGATGTACCAGTACAGCAGCACTGAGTTACTGAGGGCAACACTTGATGTACCAGTACAGCAGCACTGTGTTACAGAGGGTATCACTTGACGTACCAGTACAGCAGCACTGAGTTACTGAGGTCATCACTTGATGTACCAGTACAGCAGCACTGAGTTACTGAGGGCATAACTTGATGTACCAGTACAGCAGCACTGAGTTACTGAGGGCTTCACTTGATGTACCAGTACAGCAGCACTGAGTTACTGAGGGCATAACTTGATGTACCAGTACAGCAGCACTGAGTTACTGAGGGCTTCACTTGATGTACCAGTACAGCAGCACTGAGTTACTGGAGCTTCATTTGATGTACCAGTACAGCAGCACTGAGTTACTGAGGGCTTCACTTGATGTACCAGTACAGCAGCACTGTGTTACTGAGGGCATCACTTGATGTACCAGTACAGCAGCACTGTGTTACTGAGGGCATCACTTGATGTACCAGTACAGCAGCACTGAGTTACTGAAGGCATCACTTGATGTACCAGTACAGCAGCACTGAGTTACTGAGGGCATCACCTGATGTACCAGTACAGCAGCACTGTGTTACTGAGGGCATAACCTGATGTACCAGTACAGCAGCACTGAGCTACTGAGGGCATCACTTGATGTACCAGTACAGCAGCACTGAGTTATTGTCAGGGCATCACTTGATGTACCAGTACAGCAGCACTGAGTTACTGAGGGCATCACTTGATGTACCAGTACAGCAGCACTGAGTTACTGAGGGCATCACTTGATGTACCAGTACAGCAGCACTGAGTTACTGAGGGCATCACTTGATGTACCAGTACAGCAGCACTGAGTTACTGAGGGCATCACTTGATGTACCAGTACAGCAGCACTGAGTTACTGAGGGCATCACTTGATGTACCAGTACAGCAGCACTGAGTTACTGAGGGCGTCACTTGATGTACCAGTACAGCAGCACTGAGTTAATGTGAGGACATCACTTGATGTACCAGTACAGCAGCACTGAGTTACTGAGGTCATCACTTGATGTACCAGTACAGCAGCACTGAGTTACTGAGGGCAACACTTGATGTACCAGTACAGCAGCACTGAGTTACTGAGGGCAACACTTGATGTACCAATACAGCAGCACTGAGTTAATGTGAGGACATCACTTGATGTACCAGTACAGCAGCACTGAGTTACTGAGGGCATCACTTGATATACCAGTACAGCAGCACTGAGTTACTGAGGGTATCACTTGATGTACCAGTACAGCAGCACTGAGTTACTGAGGGTATCACTTGATGCACCAGTACAGCAGCACTGTGTTACTGAGGGCATCACTTGATGTACCAGTACAGCAGCACTGTGTTACTGAGGGCATCACTTGATGTACCAGTACAGCAGCACTGAGTTACTGAGGGCATCACTTGATGTACCAGTACAGCAGCCCTGAGTTACTGAAGGCATCACTTGATGTACCAGTACAGCAGCACTGAGTTACTGAGGGCATCACCTGATGTACCAGTACAGCAGCACTGTGTTACTGAGGGCATAACCTGATGTACCAGTACAGCAGCACTGAGTTACTGAGGGCATCACTTGATGTACCAGTACAGCAGCACTGAGCTACTGAGGGCATCACTTGATGTACCAGTACAGCAGCACTGAGTTACTGAGGGCATCACTTGATGTACCAGTACAGCAGCACTGAGTTACTGAGGGCAACACTTGATGTACCAATACAGCAGCACTGAGTTAATGTGAGGACATCACTTGATGTACCAGTACAGCAGCACTGAGTTACTGAGGGCATCACTTGATGTACCAGTACAGCAATACTGATTTACTGAGGGCGTCACTTGATGTACCAGTAGAGCAGCACTGATTTAATGTCAGGGCATCACTTGATGTACCAGTACAGCGGCACTGAGTTACTGAGGGTATCACTTGATGTACCAGTACAGCAGCACTGAGTTACTGAGGGCATCACTTGATGTACCAGTACAGCAATACTGAGTTACTGAGGGCGTCACTTGATGTACCAGTAGAGCAGCACTGAGTTAATGTCAGGGCATCACTTGATGTACCAGTACAGCAGTACTGAGTTACTGAGGGCATCACTTG
Organism: Acholoe squamosa; assembly: GCA_949317995.1. NCBI lineage: Eukaryota > Metazoa > Annelida > Polychaeta > Phyllodocida > Polynoidae > Acholoe > Acholoe squamosa. The sequence continues at coordinate 92,442,925 of OX439037.1, forward strand.
ATGTACTAGTACAGCAGCACTGAGTTAATGTCAAGCAGCACTGAGTTACTGAGAGCATCACTTGATGTACCAGTACAGCAGCACTGAGTTAATGTCAGGCCATCACTTGATGTACCAGTACAGCAGCACAGAGTTAATGTCAGGCCATCACGTGATGTACCAGTACAGCAGCACTGAGTTAATGTGAGGGCATCACTTGATGTACCAGTACAGCAGCACTGAGTTAATGTCAGGCCATCACGTGATGTACCAGTACAGCAGCACTGAGTTAATGTCAGGGCATCACTTGATGTACCAGTACAGCAGCACTGAGTTACTGAGGGCATCACTTGATGCACCAGTACAGCAGCACTGAGTTACTGAGGGCATCACTTGATGTACCAGTACAGCAGCACTGTGTTACTGAGGGCATCACTTGATGTACCAGTACAGCAGCACTGAGTTACTGAGGGTATCACTTGATGCACCAGTACAGCAGCACTGAGTTACTGAGGTCATCACTTGATGTACCAGTACAGCAGCACTGAGTTACTGAGGGCAACACTTGATGTACCAGTACAGCAGCACTGAGTTACTGAGGGCAACACTTGATGTACCAGTACAGCAGCACTGTGTTACAGAGGGTATCACTTGACGTACCAGTACAGCAGCACTGAGTTACTGAGGGCATCACTTGATGTACCAGTACAGCAGCACTGAGTTACTGAGGGTATCACTTGATGTACCAGTACAGCAGCACTGAGTTACTGAGGGCAACACTTGATGTACCAGTACAGCAGCACTGTGTTACAGAGGGTATCACTTGACGTACCAGTACAGCAGCACTGAGTTACTGAGGTCATCACTTGATGTACCAGTACAGCAGCACTGAGTTACTGAGGGCATAACTTGATGTACCAGTACAGCAGCACTGAGTTACTGAGGGCTTCACTTGATGTACCAGTACAGCAGCACTGAGTTACTGAGGGCATAACTTGATGTACCAGTACAGCAGCACTGAGTTACTGAGGGCTTCACTTGATGTACCAGTACAGCAGCACTGAGTTACTGGAGCTTCATTTGATGTACCAGTACAGCAGCACTGAGTTACTGAGGGCTTCACTTGATGTACCAGTACAGCAGCACTGTGTTACTGAGGGCATCACTTGATGTACCAGTACAGCAGCACTGTGTTACTGAGGGCATCACTTGATGTACCAGTACAGCAGCACTGAGTTACTGAAGGCATCACTTGATGTACCAGTACAGCAGCACTGAGTTACTGAGGGCATCACCTGATGTACCAGTACAGCAGCACTGTGTTACTGAGGGCATAACCTGATGTACCAGTACAGCAGCACTGAGCTACTGAGGGCATCACTTGATGTACCAGTACAGCAGCACTGAGTTATTGTCAGGGCATCACTTGATGTACCAGTACAGCAGCACTGAGTTACTGAGGGCATCACTTCATGTACCAGTACAGCAGCACTGAGTTACTGAGGGCATCACTTGATGTACCAGTACAGCAGCACTGAGTTACTGAGGGCATCACTTGATGTACCAGTACAGCAGCACTGAGTTACTGAGGGCATCACTTGATGTACCAGTACAGCAGCACTGAGTTACTGAGGGCGTCACTTGATGTACCAGTACAGCAGCACTGAGTTAATGTAAGGACATCACTTGATGTACCAGTACAGCAGCACTGAGTTACTGAGGTCATCACTTGATGTACCAGTACAGCAGCACTGAGTTACTGAGGGCAACACTTGATGTACCAGTACAGCAGCACTGAGTTACTGAGGGCAACACTTGATGTACCAATACAGCAGCACTGAGTTAATGTGAGGACATCACTTGATGTACCAGTACAGCAGCACTGAGTTACTGAGGGCATCACTTGATATACCAGTACAGCAGCACTGAGTTACTGAGGGTATCACTTGATGTACCAGTACAGCAGCACTGAGTTACTGAGGGTATCACTTGATGCACCAGTACAGCAGCACTGTGTTACTGAGGGCATCACTTGATGTACCAGTACAGCAGCACTGTGTTACTGAGGGCATCACTTGATGTACCAGTACAGCAGCACTGAGTTACTGAGGGCATCACATGATGTACCAGTACAGAAGCACTGAGTTACTGAAGGCATCACTTGATGTACCAGTACAGCAGCACTGAGTTACTGAGGGCATCACCTGATGTACCAGTACAGCAGCACTCTGTTACTGAGGGCATAACCTGATGTACCAGTACAGCAGTACTGAGCTACTGAGGGCATCACTTGATGTACCAGTACAGCAGCACTGAGTTATTGTCAGGGCATCACTTGATGTACCAGTACAGCAGCACTGTGTTACTGAGGGCATCACTTGATGTACCAGTACAGCAGCACTGAGTTACTGAGGGCATCACTTGATGTACCAGTACAGCAGCACTGAGGTACTGAGGGCATCACTTGATGTACCAGTACAGCAGCACTGAGTTACTGAGGGCATCACTTGATGTACCAGTACAACAGCACTGAGTTACTGAGGGCATCACTTGATGTACCAGTACAGCAGCACTGAGTTACTGAGGGCGTCACTTGATGTACCAGTACAGCAGTACTGAGTTAATGTGAGGACATCACTTGATGTACCAGTACAGCAGCACTGAGTTACTGAGGTCATCACTTGATGTACCAGTACAGCAGCACTGAGTTACTGAGGGCAACACTTGATCTACCAGTACAGCAGCACTGAGTTACTGAGGGCATCACTTGATGTACCAGTACAGCAGCACTGAGTTACTGAGGGCATCACTTGATGTACCAGTACAGCAGCACTGTGTTACTGAGGGCAACACTTGATGTACCATTACAGCAGCACTGGGTTACTGAGGGCATCACTTGATGTACCAGTACAGCAGCACTGAGTTACTGAGGGTATCACTTGATGTACCAGTATAGCAGCACTGAGTTAATGTCAGGCCATCACTTGATGTACCAGTACAGCAGCACTGAGTTACTGAGGGCATCACTTGACTGACCAGTACAGCAGCACTAAGTTACTGAGGGCATCACTTGATGTACCAGTACAGCAGCACTGAGTTACAGAGGGCATCACTCGATGTACCAGTACAGCAGCACTGAGTTACTGAGAGCATCACTTGATGTAACAGTACAGCAGCACTGAGTTACTGAGAGCATCACTTGATATACCAGTACAGCAGCACTGAGTTACTGAGGGCATCACTTGATGTACCAGTACAGCAGCACTGAGTTACTGAGGGCATAACTTGATGTACCATTACAGCAGCACTGGGTTACTGAGGCCATCACTTGATGTACCAGTACAGCAGCACTGAGTTAATGTCAGGGCTTCACTTGATGTACCAGTACAGCAGCACTGAGTTAATGTCAGGGCAACACTTGATGTACCAGTACAGCAATACTGAGTTGCTGAGGGCATCACTTGATGTACCAGTACAGCAGCACTGAGTTAATGTCAGGGCATCCCTTGATGTACCAGTACAGCGGCACTGAGTTACTGAGGGCATCACTTGATGCACCAGTACAGCAGCACTGAGTTACTGAGGGCATCACTTGATGTACCAGTACAGCAGCACTGAGTTACTGAGGGTATCACTTGATGTACCAGTACAGCAGCACTGAGTTACTGAGGGTATCACTTGATGCACCAGTACAGCAGCACTGTGTTACTGAGGGCATCACTTGATGTACCAGTAGGAGCAGCACTGTGTTACTGAGGGCATCACTTGATGTACCAGTACAGCAGCACTGAGTTACTGAGGGCATCACATGATGTACCAGTACAGCAGCACTGAGTTACTGAAGGCATCACTTGATGTACCAGTACAGCAGCACTGAGTTACTGAGGGCATCACCTGATGTACCACTACAGCAGCACTGTGTTACTGAGGGCATAACCTGATGTACCAGTACAGCAGCACTGAGCTACTGAGGGCATCACTTGATGTACCAGTACAGCAGCACTGAGTTATTTTCAGGGCATCACTTGATGTACCAGTACAGCAGCACTGTGTTACTGAGGGCATCACTTGATGTACCAGTACAGCAGCACTGAGTTACTGAGGGCATCACTTGATGTACCAGTACAGCAGCACTGAGTTACTGAGGGCATCACTTGATGTACCAGTACAGCAGCACTGAGTAACTGAGGGCGTCACTTGATGTACCAGTACAGCAGTACTGAGTTAATGTGAGGACATCACTTGATGTACCAGTACAGCAGCACTGAGTTACTGAGGTCATCACTTGATTTACCAGTACAGCAGCACTGAGTTACTGAGGGCATCACTTGATGTACCAGTACACAAGCACTGAGTTACTGAGGGCAACACTTGATGTACCAATACAGCAGCACTGAGTTAATGTGAGGACATCACTTGATGTACCAGTACAGCAGCACTGAGTTACTGAGGGCATCACTTGATTGACCAGTACAGCAGCACTGAGTTACTGAGGGCATCACTTGATGTACCAGTACACAAGCACTGAGTTACTGAGGGCAACACTTGATGTACCAATACAGCAGCACTGAGTTAATGTGAGGACATCACTTGATGTACCAGTACAGCAGCACTGAGTTACTGAGGGCATCACTTGATTGACCAGTACAGCAGCACTAAGTTACTGAGGGCATCACTTGAAGTACCAGTACAGCAGCACTGAGTTACTGAGGGCATCACTTGATTGACCAGTACAGCAGCACTAAGTTACTGAGAGCATCACTTGATATACCAGTACAGCAGCACTGAGTTACTGAGGCCATCAATTGATGTACCAGTACAGCAGCACTGAGTTAATGTCAGGGCTTCACTTGATGTACCAGTACGGCAGCACTGAGTTAATGTCAGGGCAACACTTGATGTACCAGTACAGCAGCACTGAGTTACTGAGGGCATCACTTGATGTACCAGTACAGCAGTACTGAGTTACTGAGGGCATCACTTGATGTACCTGTACAGCAGTACTGAGTTAATGTCAGGGCTTCACTTGATGTACCAGTACAGCAGCACTGAGTTACTGAGGGCATCACTTCATGTACCAGTACAGCAGTACTGAGTTACTGAGGGCATCACTTGATGTACCAGTACAGCAGTACTGAGTTAATGTCAGGGCTTCACTTGATGTACCAGTACAGCAGCACTGGGTTACTGAGGGCATCACTTGATGTACCAGTACAGCAGCACTGAGTTACTGAGGGCACCACTTGATGTAACAGTACAGCAGCACTGAGTTAATGTCAGGGCTTCACTTGATGTACCAGTACAGTAGCACTGTGTTACTGAGGGCATCACTTGATGTACCAGTACAGCAGTACTGAGTTAATGTCAGGGCATCACTTGATGTACCAGTACAGCAATACTGAGTTGCTCAGGGCATCACTTGATGTACCAGTACAGCAGCACTGAGTTAATGTCAGGGCATCCCTTGATGTACCAGTATAGCGGCACTGAGTTACTGAGGGCATCACTTGATGCACCAGTACAGCAGCACTGAGTTAATGTCAGGGCATCACTTGATGTACCAGTACAGCAGCACTGAGTTACTGAGGGCATCACTTGATGTACCAGTACAGCAGCACTGTGTTACTGAGGTCATCACTTGATGTACCATTACAGCAGCACTGAGTTAATGTCAGGGCTTCACTTGATGTACCAGTGCAGCAGCACTGAGTTACTGAAGGCATCACTTGATGTACCAGTACAGCAGCACTGAGTTACTGAGGGCATCACATGATGTACCAGTACAGCAGTACTGAGTTACTAAGGGCATCACTTGATGTACCAGTACAGCAGCACTGAGTTACTGAAGGCATCACTTGATGTACCAGTACAGCAGCACTGAGTTACTGAGGGCATCACTTGATGTACCAGTACAGCAGCACTGAGTTAATGTGAGGACATCACTTGATGCACCAGTACAGCAGCACTGAGTTACTGAGGGCATCACTTGATGTACCAGTACAGCAGAACTGAGTTAATGTGAGGACATCACTTGATGTACCAGTACAGCAGCACTGAGTTAATGTGAGGACATCACTTGATGTGCCAGTACAGCAGCACTGAGTTAATGTCAGGGCATCACTTGATGTACCAGTAGAGCAGCACTGAGTTACTGAGGGCAACACTTGATGTACCAGTACAGCAGCACTAAGTTACTGAGGGCAACACTTGATGTACCAGTACAGCAGCACTGTGTTACAGAGGGTATCACTTGACGTACCAGTACAGCAGCACTGAGTTACTGAGGTCATCACTTGATGTACCAGTACAGCAGCACTGAGTTACTGAGGGCATCACTTGATGTACCAGTGCAGCAGCACTGAGTTACTGAGGTCATCACTTGATGTACCAGTACAGCAGCACTGAGTTATTGAGGGCATCACTTGATGTACCAGTACAGCAGCACTGAGTTACTGAGGGTATCACTTGATGTACCAGTACAGCAGCACTGAGTTACTGAGGGTATCACTTGATGTACCAGTACAGCAGCACTGTGTTGCTGAGGGCATCACTTGATGTACCAATACAGCAGCACTGTGTTACTGAGGGCATCACTTGATTTACCAGTACAGCAGCACTGAGTCACTGAGGGCATCACTTGATGTACCAGTACAGCAGCACTGAGTTACTGAAGGCATCACTTGATGTACCAGTACAGCAGCACTGAGTTACTGAGGGCATCACCTGATGTACCAGTACAGCAGCACTGTGTTACTGAGGGCATAACCTGATGTACCAGTACAGCAGCACTGAGCTACTGAGGGCATCACTTGATGTACCAGTACAGCAGCACTGAGTTATTGTCAGGGCATCACTTGATGTACCAGTACAGCAGCACTGTGTTACTGAGGGCACCACTTGATGTACCAGTAAAGCAGCACTGAGTTACTGAGGGCATCACTTGATGTACCAGTACAGCAGCACTGAGTTACTGAGGGCAACAAATGATGTACCAGTACAGCAGCACTGAGTTACTGAGGGCATCACTTGATGTACCAGTACAGCAGCACTGAGTTACTGAGGGCGTCACTTGATTTACCAGTACAGCAGTACTGAGTTAATGTGAGGACATCACTTGATGTACCAGTACAGCAGCACTGAGTTACTGAGGTCATCACTTGATGTACGAGTACAGCAGCACTGAGTTACTGAGGGCAACACTTGATGTACCAGTACAGCAGCACTGAGTTACTGAGGGCAACACTTGATGTACCAATACAGCAGCACTGAGTTAATGTGAGGGCATCACTTTATGTACCAGTACAGCAGCACTGAGTTACTGAGAGCATCACTTGATGTACCAGTACAGCAGCACTGAGTTACTGAGAGCATCACTTGATATACCAGTACAGCAGCACTGAGTTACTGAGGGCATCACTTGATGTACCAGTACAGCAGCACTGAGTTACTGAGGGCATCACTTGATGTACCATTACAGCAGCACTGGGTTACTGAGGCCATCACTTGATGTACCAGTACAGCAGCACTGAGTTAATGTCAGAGCTTCACTTGATGTACCAGTACAGCAGCACTGAGTTACTAAGGGCATCACTTGATGTACCAGTACAGCAGTACTGAGTTAATGTCAGGGCTTCACTTGATGTACCAGTACAGCAACACTGAGTTACTGAGGGCATCACTTGATGTACCAGTACAGCAGTACTGAGTTACTGATGGCATCACTTGATGTACCAGTACAGCAGTACTGAGTTAATGTCAGGGCTTCACTTGATGTACCAGTACAGCAGCACTGAGTTACTGAGAGCATCACTTGATGTACCAGTACAGCAGTACTGAGTTAATGTCAGGGCAACACTTGATGTACCAGTACAGCAATACTGAGTTTCTGAGGGCGTCACTTGATGAACCAGTACAGCAGCACTGAGTTACTGAGGGCGTCACTTGATGTACCAGTACAGCAGTACTGAGTTAATGTGAGGACATCACTTGATGTACCAGTACAGCAGCACTGAGTTACTGAGGTCATCACTTGATGTACCAGTACAGCAGCACTGAGTTACTGAGGGCAACACTTGATGTACCAGTACAGCAGCACTGAGTTACTGAGGGCAACACTTGATGTACCAATACAGCAGCACTGAGTTAATGTGAGGGCATCACTGTATGTACCAGTACAGCAGCACTGAGTTACTGAGAGCATCACTTGATGTACCAGTACAGCAGCACTGAGTTACTGAGAGCATCACTTGATATACCAGTACAGCAGCACTGAGTTACTGAGGACATTACTTGATGTACCATTACAGCAGAACTGAGTTACTGAGGGCATCACTTGATGTACCATTACAGCACCACTGGGTAACTGAGGCCATCACTTGATGTACCAGTACAGCAGCACTGAGTTAATGTCAGGGCTTCACTTGATGTACCAGTACAGCAGCACTGAGTTACTAAGGGCATCACTTGATGTACCAGTACAGCAGTACTGAGTTAATGTCAGGGCTTCACTTGATGTACCAGTACAGCAGCACTGTGTTACAGAGGGTATCACTTGACGTACCAGTACAGCAGCACTGAGTTACTGAGGGCATCACTTGATGTACCAGTACAGCAGCACTGAGTTACTGAGGGCATCACTTGATGTACCAGTACAGCAGCACTGAGTTAATGTGAGGACATCACTTGATGTACCAGTACAGCAGCACTGAGTTAATGTGAGGACATCACTTGATGTACCAGTACAGCAGCACTGAGTTACTGAGGGCATCACTTGATGTACCAGTACAGCAGCACTGAGTTACTGAGGGCATCACTTGATGTACCAGTACAGCAGCACTGAGTTACTGAAGGCATCACTTGATGTACCAGTACAGCAGCACTGAGTTACTGAGGGCATCACATGATGTACCAGTACAGCAGTACTGAGTTACTAAGGGCATCACTTGATGTACCAGTACAGCAGCACTGAGTTACTGAAGGCATCACTTGATGTACCAGTACAGCAGCACTGAGTTACTGAGGGCATCACTTGATGTACCAGTACAGCAGCACTGAGTTAATGTGAGGACATCACTTGATGCACCAGTACAGCAGCACTGAGTTACTGAGGGCATCACTTGATGTACCAGTACAGCAGAACTGAGTTAATGTGAGGACATCACTTAATGTACCAGTACAGCAGCACTGAGTTAATGTGAGGACATCACTTGATGTACCAGTACAGCAGCACTGATTTAATGTCAGGGCATCACTTGATGTACCAGTAGAGCAGCACTGAGTTACTGAGGGCAACACTTGATGTACCAGTACAGCAGCACTAAGTTACTGAGGGCAACACTTGATGTACCAGTACAGCAGCACTGTGTTACAGAGGGTATCACTTGACGTACCAGTACAGCAGCACTGAGTTACTGAGGTCATCACTTGATGTACCAGTACAGCAGCACTGAGTTACTGAGGGCATCACTTGATGTACCAGTGCAGCAGCACTGAGTTACTGAGGTCATCACTTGATGTACCAGTACAGCAGCACTGAGTTACTGAGGGCATCACTTGATGTACCAGTACAGCAGCACTGAGTTACTGAGGGTATCACTTGATGTACCAGTATAGCAGCACTGAGTTACTGAGGGTATCACTTGATGCACCAGTACAGCAGCACTGTGTTGCTGAGGGCATCACTTGATGTACCAATACAGCAGCACTGTGTTACTGAGGGCATCACTTGATGTACCAGTACAGCAGCACTGAGTCACTGAGGGCATCACTTGATGTACCAGTACAGCAGCACTGAGTTACTGAAGGCATCACTTGATGTACCAGTACAGCAGCACTGAGTTACTGAGGGCATCACATGATGTACCAGTGCAGCAGCACTGTGTTACTGAGGGCATAACCTGATGTACCAGTACAGCAGCACTGAGCTTCTGAGGGCATCACTTGATGTACCAGTACAGCAGCACTGAGTTATTGTCAGGGCATCACTTGATGTACCAGTACAGCAGCACTGTGTTACTGAGGGCACCACTTGATGTACCAGTAAAGCAGCACTGAGTTACTGAGGGCATCACTTAATGTACCAGTACAGCAGCACTGAGTTACTGAGGGCAACAAATGATGTACCAGTACAGCAGCACTGAGTTACTGAGGGCATCACTTGATGTACCAGTACAGCAGCACTGAGTTACTGAGGGCGTCACTTGATTTACCAGTACAGCAGTACTGAGTTAATGTGAGGACATCACTTGATGTACCAGTACAGCAGCACTGAGTTACTGAGGTCATCACTTGATGTACCAGTACAGCAGCACTGAGTTACTGAGGTCATCACTTGATGTACCAGTACAGCAGCACTGAGTTACTGAGGGCATCACCTGATGTACCAGTACAGCAGCACTGTGTTACTGAGGGCATAACCTGATGTACCAGTACAGCAGCACTGAGCTACTGAGGGCATCACTTGATGTACCAGTACAGCAGCACTGAGTTATTGTCAGGGCATCACTTGATGTACCAGTACAGCAGCACTGTGTTACTGAGGGCACCACTTGATGTACCAGTAAAGCAGCACTGAGTTACTGAGGGCATCACTTGATGTACCAGTACAGCAGCACTGAGTTACTGAGGGCAACAAATGATGTACCAGTACAGCAGCACTGAGTTACTGAGGGCATCACTTGATGTACCAGTACAGCAGCACTGAGTTACTGAGGGCGTCACTTGATTTACCAGTACAGCAGTACTGAGTTAATGTGAGGACATCACTTGATGTACCAGTACAGCAGCACTGAGTTACTGAGGTCATCACTTGATGTACGAGTACAGCAGCACTGAGTTACTGAGGGCAACACTTGATGTACCAGTACAGCAGCACTGAGTTACTGAGGGCAACACTTGATGTACCAATACAGCAGCACTGAGTTAATGTGAGGGCATCACTTTATGTACCAGTACAGCAGCACTGAGTTACTGAGAGCATCACTTGATGTACCAGTACAGCAGCACTGAGTTACTGAGAGCATCACTTGATATACCAGTACAGCAGCACTGAGTTACTGAGGGCATCACTTGATGTACCAGTACAGCAGCACTGAGTTACTGAGGGCATCACTTGATGTACCATTACAGCAGCACTGGGTTACTGAGGCCATCACTTGATGTACCAGTACAGCAGCACTGAGTTAATGTCAGAGCTTCACTTGATGTACCAGTACAGCAGCACTGAGTTACTAAGGGCATCACTTGATGTACCAGTACAGCAGCACTGAGTTACTGAGGGCATCACTTGATGTACCAGTACAGCAGCACTGAGTTACTGAGGGCATCACTTGATGTACCAGTACAGCAGTACTGAGTTAATGTCAGGGCTTCACTTGATGTACCAGTACAGCAACACTGAGTTACTGAGGGCATCACTTGATGTACCAGTACAGCAGTACTGAGTTACTGATGGCATCACTTGATGTACCAGTACAGCAGTACTGAGTTAATGTCAGGGCTTCACTTGATGTACCAGTACAGCAGCACTGAGTTACTGAGAGCATCACTTGATGTACCAGTACAGCAGTACTGAGTTAATGTCAGGGCAACACTTGATGTACCAGTACAGCAATACTGAGTTTCTGAGGGCGTCACTTGATGAACCAGTACAGCAGCACTGAGTTACTGAGGGCGTCACTTGATGTACCAGTACAGCAGTACTGAGTTAATGTGAGGACATCACTTGATGTACCAGTACAGCAGCACTGAGTTACTGAGGTCATCACTTGATGTACCAGTACAGCAGCACTGAGTTACTGAGGGCAACACTTGATGTACCAGTACAGCAGCACTGAGTTACTGAGGGCAACACTTGATGTACCAATACAGCAGCACTGAGTTAATGTGAGGGCATCACTGTATGTACCAGTACAGCAGCACTGAGTTACTGAGAGCATCACTTGATGTACCAGTACAGCAGCACTGAGTTACTGAGAGCATCACTTGATATACCAGTACAGCAGCACTGAGTTACTGAGGACATTACTTGATGTACCATTACAGCAGAACTGAGTTACTGAGGGCATCACTTGATGTACCATTACAGCACCACTGGGTTACTGAGGCCATCACTTGATGTACCAGTACAGCAGCACTGAGTTAATGTCAGGGCTTCACTTGATGTACCAGTACAGCAGCACTGAGTTACTAAGGGCATCACTTGATGTACCAGTACAGCAGTACTGAGTTAATGTCAGGGCTTCACTTGATGTACCAGTACAGCAGCACTGTGTTACAGAGGGTATCACTTGACGTACCAGTACAGCAGCACTGAGTTACTGAGGGCATCACTTGATGTACCAGTACAGCAGCACTGAGTTACTGAGGGCATCACTTGATGTACCAGTACAGCAGCACTGAGTTAATGTGAGGACATCACTTGATGTACCAGTACAGCAGCACTGAGTTAATGTGAGGACATCACTTGATGTACCAGTACAGCAGCACTGAGTTAATGTGAGGACATCACTTGATGTACCAGTACAGCAGCACTGAGTTAATGTGAGGACATCACTTGATGTACCAGTACAGCAGCACTGAGTTACTGAGGGCATCACTTGATGTACCAGTACAGCAGCACTGAGTTACTGAAGGCATCACTTGATGCACCAGTACAGCAGCACTGAGTTACTGAGGGCATCACTTCATGTACCAGTACAGCAGCACTGAGTTACTGAGGGCATCACTTGATGTACCAGTACAGCAGCACTGAGTTACTGAGGGCATCACTTGATGTACCAGTGCAGCAGCACTGAGTTACTGAGGTCATCACTTGATGTACCAGTACAGCAGCACTGAGTTACTGAGGGCATCACTTGATGTACCAGTACAGCAGCACTGAGTTACTGAGGGTATCACTTGATGTACCAGTATAGCAGCACTGAGTTACTGAGGGTATCACTTGATGCACCAGTACAGCAGCACTGTGTTGCTGAGGGCATCACTTGATGTACCAATACAGCAGCACTGTGTTACTGAGGGCATCACTTGATGTACCAGTACAGCAGCACTGAGTCACTGAGGGCATCACTTGATGTACCAGTACAGCAGCACTGAGTTAATGTCAGGGCATCACTTGATGTACCAGTACAGCAGCACTGAGTTAATGTCAGGGCATAACCTGATGTACCAGTACAGCAGCACTGAGCTTCTGAGGGCATCACTTGATGTACCAGTACAGCAGCACTGAGTTATTGTCAGGGCATCACTTGATGTACCAGTACAGCAGCACTGTGTTACTGAGGGCACCACTTGATGTACCAGTAAAGCAGCACTGAGTTACTGAGGGCATCACTTAATGTACCAGTACAGCAGCACTGAGTTACTGAGGGCAACAAATGATGTACCAGTACAGCAGCACTGAGTTACTGAGGGCATCACTTGATGTACCAGTACAGCAGCACTGAGTTACTGAGGGCGTCACTTGATTTACCAGTACAGCAGTACTGAGTTAATGTGAGGACATCACTTGATGTACCAGTACAGCAGCACTGAGTTACTGAGGTCATCACTTGATGTACCAATACAGCAGCACTGAGTTAATGTGAGGGCATCACTTTATGTACCAGTACAGCAGCACTGAGTTACTGAGAGCATCACTTGATGTACCAGTACAGCAGCACTGAGTTACTGAGAGCATCACTTGATATACCAGTACAGCAGCACTGAGTTACTGAGGGCATCACTTGATGTACCAGTACAGCAGCACTGAGTTACTGAGGGCATCACTTGATGTACCATTACAGCAGCACTGGGTTACTGAGGCCATCACTTGATGTACCAGTACAGCAGCACTGAGTTAATGTCAGAGCTTCACTTGATGTACCAGTACAGCAGCACTGAGTTACTAAGGGCATCACTTGATGTACCAGTACAGCAGTACTGAGTTAATGTCAGGGCTTCACTTGATGTACCAGTACAGCAGCACTGAGTTACTGAGGGCATCACTTGATGTACCAGTACAGCAGTACTGAGTTACTGATGGCATCACTTGATGTACCAGTACAGCAGTACTGAGTTAATGTCAGGGCTTCACTTGATGTACCAGTACAGCAGCACTGAGTTACTGAGAGCATCACTTGATGTACCAGTACAGCAGTACTGAGTTAATGTCAGGGCAACACTTGATGTACCAGTACAGCAATACTGAGTTTCTGAGGGCGTCACTTGATGTACCAGTACAGCAGCACTGAGTTACTGAGGGCGTCACTTGATGTACCAGTACAGCAGTACTGAGTTAATGTGAGGACATCACTTGATGTACCAGTACAGCAGCACTGAGTTACTGAGGTCATCACTTGATGTACCAGTACAGCAGCACTGAGTTACTGAGGGCAACACTTGATGTACCAGTACAGCAGCACTGAGTTACTGAGGGCAACACTTGATGTACCAATACAGCAGCACTGAGTTAATGTGAGGGCATCACTGTATGTACCAGTACAGCAGCACTGAGTTACTGAGAGCATCACTTGATGTACCAGTACAGCAGCACTGAGTTACTGAGAGCATCACTTGATATACCAGTACAGCAGCACTGAGTTATTGAGGGCATTACTTGATGTACCAGTACAGCAGAACTGAGTTACTGAGGGCATCACTTGATGTACCATTACAGCACCACTGGGTTACTGAGGCCATCACTTGATGTACCAGTATAGCAGCACTGAGTTAATGTCAGGGCTTCACTTGATGTACCAGTACAGCAGCACTGAGTTACTAAGGGCATCACTTGATGTACCAGTACAGCAGTACTGAGTTAATGTCAGGGCTTCACTTGATGTACCAGTACAGCAGCACTGAGTTACTGAGGGCATCACTTGATGTACCAGTACAGCAGTACTGAGTTATTGAGGGCATCACTTGATGTACCAGTACAGCAGTACTGAGTTAATGTCAGGGCTTCACTTGATGTACCAGTACAGCAGCACTGAGTTACTGAGAGCATCACTTGATGTACCAGTACAGCAGTACTGAGTTTATGTCAGGGCAACACTTGATGTACCAGTACAGCAATACTGAGTTTCTGAGGGCGTCACTTGATGTACCAGTACAGCAGCACTGAGTTAATGTCAGGGCATCCCTTGATGTACCAGTACAGTGGCACTGAGTTACTGAGGGCATCACTTGATGCACCAGTACAGCAGCACTGTGTTAATGTCAGGGCATCACTTGATGTACCAGTACAGCAGTACTGAGTTACTGAGGGCATCACTTGATGTATTAGTACAGTAGCACTGAGTTACTGAGGGCATCACTTGATGTACCAATACAGCAGCACTGAGTTACTGAGGGCATCACTTGATGTACCAGTACAGCAACACTGAGTTAATGTCAGGGCAACACTTGATGTACCAGCACAGCAGCACTGAGTTAATGTCAGGGCATCACTTGATGTACCAGTACAGCAGAACTGAGTTAATTTCAGGGCTTCACTTGATGTACCAGTACAGCAGAACTGAGTTAATGTCAGGGCAATACTTGATGTACCAGTACAGCAGCACTGAGTTAATGTCAGGGCATCACTTGATGTACCAGTACAGCAGCACTGAGTTACTGAGGGCATCACTTGATGCACCAGTACAGCAGCACTGAGTTAATGTCAGGGCATCACTTGATGTACCAGTACAGCAGCACTGAGTTACTGAGGGCATCACTTGATGTACCAGTACAGCAGCACTGAGTTACTGAGGGCATGACTTGATCTACAAGTACAGCAGCACTGAGTTACTGAGTGCATAATTTGATGTACCATTACAGTAGCACTGGGTTACTGAGGCCATCACTTGATGTACCAGTACAGCAGCACTGAGTTAATGTCAGGGCTTCACTTGATGTACCAGTACAGCAGCACTGAGTTACTAAGGGCATCACTTGATGTACCAGTACAGCAGCACTGAGTTACTGAGGGCATCACTGGATGTACCAGTACAGCTGTACTGAGTTAATGTCAGGGCTTCACTTGATGTACCAGTACAGCAGCACTGAGTTACTGAGGGCATCACTTGATGTACCAGTACAGCAGTACTGAGTTAATGTCAGGGCTTCACTTGATGTACCAGTACAGCAGCACTGAGTTACTGAGGGCATCACTTGATGTACCAGTACAGCAGTACTGAGTTACTAAGGCCATCACTTGATGTACCAGTACAGCAGCACTGAGTTACTAAGGGCATCACTTGATGTACCAGTACAGCAGCACTGAGTTACTAAGGGCATCACTTGATGTACCAGTACAGCACTACTGAGTTAATGTCAGGGCTTCACTTGATGTACCAGTACAGCAGCACTGAGTTACTGAGGGCATCACTTGATGTACCAGTACAGCAGTACTGAGTTAATGTCAGGGCAACACTTGATGTACCAGTACAGTAGCACTGGGTTACTGAGGGCATCACTTGATGTACCAGTACAGCAGTACTGAGTTACTAAGGGCATCACTTGATGTACCAGTACAGCAGCACTGAGTTAATGTCAGGGCTTCACTTGATGTACCAGTACAGCAGCACTGAGTTAATGTCAGGGCTTCACTTGATGTACCAGTACAGCAGCACTGAGTTACTAAGGGCATCACTTGATGTACCAGTACAGCAGTACTGAGTTAATGTCAGGGCAACACTTGATGTACATCAAGTGAAGCCCTGACATTAACTCAGTTCTGCTGTACTGGTACATCAAGTGATGCCCTGACATTAACTCAGTGCTGCTGTGCTGGTACATCAAGTGTTGCCCTGACATTAACTCAGTTCTGCTGTACTGGTACATCAAGTGATGCCCTGAGATTAACTCAGTGCTGCTGTACTGGTACATCAAGTGAAGCCCTGACATTAACTCAGTGCTGCTGTACTGGTACATCAAGTGAAGCCCTGACATTAACTCAGTGCTGCTGTACTGGTACATCAAGTGATGCCCTTAGTAACTCAGTACTGCTGTACTGGTACATCAAGTGATGCCCTCAGTAACCCAGTGCTACTGTACTGGTACATCAAGTGTTGCCCTGACATTAACTCAGTACTGCTGTACTGGTACATCAAGTGATGCCCTCAGTAACTCAGTGCTGCTGTACTGGTACATCAAGTGAAGCCCTGACATTAACTCAGTAGTGCTGTACTGGTACATCAAGTGATGCCCTTAGTAACTCAGTGCTGCTGTACTGGTACATCAAGTGATGCCCTTAGTAACTCAGTGCTGCTGTACTGGTACATCAAGTGATGCCCTCAGTAACTCATTGCTGCTGTACTGGTACATCAAGTGATGCCCTCAGTAACTCAGTGCTACTGTACTGGTACATCAAGTGATGCCCTCAGTAACTCAATGCTGCTGTACTGGTACATCAAGTGATGCCCTCAGTAACTCAGTACTGCTGTACTGGTACATCAAGTGATGCCCTCAGTAACTCTGTGCTGCTGTACTGGTACTTCAAGTGATGCCCTGACATTAACTCAGTGCTGCTGTACTGGTACATCAAGTGATGCCCTCAATAACTCAGTACTGCTGTACTGGTACATCAAGTGATGCCCTCAGTAACTCAGTGCTGCTGTACTGGTACATCAAGTGATGCCCTGACATTAACTCAGCATTGCTGTACTGGTACATCAAGTGATTCCCTCAGTAACTCAATGCTGCTGTACTGGTACATCAAGTGATGCCCTCAGTAACTCAGTACTGCTGTACTGGTACATCAAGTGATGCCCTCAGTAACTCTGTGCTGCTGTACTGGTACATCAAGTGATGCCCTGACATTAACTCAGTACTGCTGTACTGGTACATCAAGTGATGCCCTCAGTAACTCAATGCTGCTGTACTGGTACATCAAGTGATGCCCTCAGTAACACAGCGCTGCTGTACTGGTACATCAAGTGAAGCCCTGACATTAACTCAGTGCTGCTGTACTGGTACATCAAGTGAAGCCCTGACATTAACTCAGTGCTGCTGTACTGGTACATCAAGTGATGCCCTCAGTAACTCAGTGCCGCTGTACTGATACATCAAGTGATGCCCTCAGTAACTCAGTGCTGCTGTACTGGTACATCAAGTGATGCCCTCAATAACTCAGTACTGCTGTACTGGTACATCAAGTGATGCCCTCAGTAACTCAGTGCTGCTGTACTGGTACATCAAGTGATGCCCTGACATTAACTCAGTACTGCTGTACTGGTACATCAAGTGATGCCCTCAGTAACTCAATGCTGCTGTACTGGTACATCAAGTGATGCCCTCAGTAACTCAGTGCTGCTGTACTGGTACATCAAGTGATGCCCTGACATTAACTCAGTGCTGCTGTACTGGTACATCAAGTGATGACCTGACATTAACTCAGTGCTGCTGTACTGGTACATCAAGTGATGCCCTCAGTAACTCAGTGCTGCTGTACTGGTACATCAAGTGACGCCCTCAGAAACTCAGTATTGCTGTACTGGTACATCAAGGGATGCCCTGACATTAACTCAGTGCTGCTGTACTGGTACATCAAGTGATGCTGTCAATAACTCAGTATTGCTGTACTGGTACATCAAGTGAAGCCCTGACATTAACTCAGTACTGCTGTACTGGTACATCAAGTGATGCCCTCAGTAACTCAGTACTGCTGTACTGGTACATCAAGTGATGCCCTCAGTAACTCAGTGCTGCTGTACAGGTACATCAAGTGAAGCCCTGACATTAACTCAGGACTGCTGTACTGGTACATCAAGTGATGCCCTTAGTAACTCAGTGCTGCTGTACTGGTACATCAAGTGAAGCCCTGACATTAACTCAGTGCTGCTGTACTGGTACATCGAGTGATGGCCTCAGTAACCCAGTGCTACTGTAATGGTACATAAAGTTATGCCCTCAGTAACTCAGTGCTGCTGTACTGGTACATCAAATGATGGCCTCAGTAACCCAGTGCTACTGTAATGGTACATCAAGTTATGCCCTCAGTAACTCAGTGCTGCCGTACTGGTACATCAAGTGATGCCCTCAGTAACTCAGTGCTGCTGTACTGGTACATCAAGTGTTGCCCTCAGTAACTCAGTGCTGCTGTACTGGTACATCAAGTGATGCCCTGACATTAACTCAGTGCTGCTGTACTGGTACATCAAGTGATGCCCTCAGTAACACAGTGCTGCTGTACTGGTACATCAAGTGATACCCTCAGTAACCCAGTGCTGCTGTACTGGTACATCAAGTGATGTCCTCACATTAACTCAGTACTGCTGTACTGGTACATCAAGTGACGCCCTCAGTAACACAGTGCTGCTGTACTGGTACATCAAGTGATGCCCTCAGTAACTCAGTACTGCTGTACTGGTACATCAAGTGATACCCTCAGTAACTCAGTGCTGCTGTACTGGTACATCAAGTGTTGCCCTCAGTAACTCAGTACTGCTGTACTGGTACATCAAGTGATGTCCTCACATTAACTCAGTACTGCTGTACTGGTACATCAAGTGATGCCCTCAGTAACTCAGTGCTGCTGTACTGGTACATCAAGTGTTGCCCTCAGTAACTCAGTACTGCTGTACTGGTACATCAAGTGATGCCCTCAGTAACTCAGTACTGCTGTACTGGTACATCAAGTGATGCCCTCAGTAACTCAGTACTGCTGTACTGGTACATCAAGTGATGCCCTCACATTAACTCAGTGCTGCTGTACTGGTACATCAAGTGATGGCCTGACATTACCTCAGTGCTGCTGTACTGGTACATCAAGTGTTGCCCTCAGTAACACAGTGCTGCTGTACAGGTACATCAAGTGAAGCCCTCAGTAACTCAGTGCTGCTGTACTGGTACATCAAGTGATGGCCTGACATTAACCCAGTGCTGCTGTACTGGTACATCAAGTGATGTCCTCACATTAACTCAGTGCTGCTGTACTAGTACATCAAGTGATGCCCTGACATTAACTCAGTGCTGCTGTACTGGTACATCAAGTGTTGCCCTCAGTAACTCAGTGCTGCTGTACTAGTACATCAAGTGATGCCCTGACATTAACTCAGTGCTGCTGTACTGGTACATCAAGTGTTGCCCTCAGTAACTCAATGCTGCTGTACTGGTACATCAAGTGATGCCCTCAGTAACTCAGTGCTGCTGTACTGGTACATCAAGTGATGCCCTCACATTAACTCAGTGCTGCTGTACTGGTACATCAAGTGAAGCCCTCAGTAACTCAGTGCTGCTGTACTGGTACATCAAGTGATGTCCTCAGTAACTCAGTGCTGCTGTACTGGTACATCAAGTGATGGCCTGACATTAACCCAGTGCTGCTGTACTGGTACATCAAGTGATGGCCTGACATTAACCCAGTGCTGCTGTACTGGTACATCAAGTGATGCCCTCAGTGACTCAGTGCTGCTGTACTGGTACATCAAGTGATGGCCTGACATTAACCCAGTGCTGCTGTACTGGTACATCAAGTGATGTCCTCACATTAACTCAGTGCTGCTGTACTGGTACATCAAGTGATGTCCTCACATTAACTCAGTGCCGCTGTACTGGTACATCAAGTGATGTCCTCACATTAACTCAGTGCTGCTGTACTGGTACATCAAGTGATACCCTCAGTAAGACAGTGCTGCTGTACTGGTACATCAAATGATGCCCTCAGTAAGTCAGTGCTGCTGTACTGGTACATCAAGTGATGCCCTCACATTAACTCAGTACTGCTGTATTGGTACATCAAGTTATGCCCTCAGTAAATCAGTGCTGCTGTACTGGTACATCAAGTGATGCCCTCAGTAACTCAGTACTGCTGTACTGGTACATCAAGTGAAGCCCTCAGTAACTCAGTACTGCTGTACTGGTACATCAAGTGATGGCCTGACATTAACCCAGTGCTGTTGTACTGGTGCATCAAGTGATGTCCTCACATTAACTCAGTGCTGCTGTACTGGTACATCAAGTGATGCCCTCAGTAACTCAGTGCTGCTGTACTGGTACATCAAGTGATGCCCTCAGTAACTCAGTGCTGCTGTACTGGTACATCAAGTGACGCCCTCAGTAACTCAGTATTGCTGCACTGGTACATCAAGTGATGCCCTCAGTAACTCTGTGCTGCTGTACTGGTACATCAAGTGATGCCCTCAGTAACTCAGTATTGCTATACTGGTACATCAAGTGATGCCCTCAGTAACTTAGTGCTGCTGTACTGGTACATCAGGTGATGCCCTCAGTAACTCTGTGCTGCTGTACTGGTACATCAAGTGATGCCCTCAGTAACTCAGTATTGCTATACTGGTACATCAAGTGATGCCCTCAGTAACTTAGTGCTGCTGTACTGGTACATCAAGTGATGCCCTCAGTAACTTAGTGCTGCTGTACTGGTACACCAGGTGATGCCCTCAGTAACTCAGTATTGCTGTACTGGTACATCAAGTGATGCCCTCAGTAACTCAGTGCTGCTGTACTGGTACATCAAGTGATGCCCTGACATTAACTCAGTGCTGCTGTACTGGTACATCAAGTGATGCCCTTAGTAACTTAGTGCTGCTGTACTGGTACATCAAGTGAAGCCCTGACATTAACTCAGTGCTGCTGTACTGGTACATCAAGTGATGGCCTCAGTAACCCAGTGCTACTGTAATGGTACATCAAGTGATGCCCTCAGAAACTGAGTATTGCTGTACTGGTACATTAAGTGTTGCCCTGACATTAACTTAGTACTGCTGTACTGGTACATCAAGTGAAGCCCTGACATTAACTCAGTACTGCTGTACTGGTACATCAAGTGATGCCCTGACATTAACTTAGTGCTGCTGTACTGGTACATCAAGTGATGCCCTCAGTAACTCAGTGCTGCTGTACTGGTACATCAAGTGATGCCCTCAGTAACCCAGTGCTGCTGTACTGGTACGACAAGTGATACCCTCAGTAACACAGTGCTGCTGTACTGGTACATCAAGTGATGCCCTCAGTAACTCAGTGCTGCTGTACTGGTACATCAAGTGATGACCTCAGTAACTCAGTGCTGCTGTACTGGTACATCAAGTGATGCCCTCAGTAACTCAGTGCTGCTGTACTGGTACATCAAGTGATACCCTCTGTAACACAGTGCTGATGTACTGGTACATCAAGTGTTGCCCTCAGTAACTCAGTGCTGCTGTACTGGTACATCAAGTGTTGCCCTCAGTAACTCAGTGCTGCTGTACTGGTACATCAAGTGATGCCCTGACAATAACTCAGTGCTGCTGTACTGGTACATCAAGTGATACCCTCAGTAACTCAGTGCTGTTGTACTGGTACATCAAGTGATGTCCTCACATTAACTCACTGCTGCTGTACTGGTACATCAAGTGATGCCCTCAGTAACTCAGTGCTGCTGTACTGGTACATCAAGTGATGCCCTCAGTAACTCAATGCTGCTGTACTGGTACATAAAGTGATGCCCTCACATTAACTCAGTGCTGCTGTACTGGTACATCAAGTGTTGCCCTCAGTAACTGGTACATCAAGTGATGTCCTCACATTAACTCAGTGCTGCTGTACTGGTACATCAAGTGAAGCCCTGACATTAACTCAGTACTGCTGTACTGGTACATCAAGTGATGCCCTCAGTAACTCAGTGCTGCCGTACTGGTACTTCAAGTGATGTCCTCACATTAACTCAGTGCTGCTGTACTCTGACCACTCATAAATACAGGGAGCATTTCCTCCATTTGCAGCACCATGGCATGACACGCACTGGTGGTGCCCTCTGGTGTACTACGGTCTCACTAATTTCCATGCATCTCAATATCATAGTCAGTGCTTGGCATGATATATCACAGACCTGCCAATGTCTACGTCGCTATCGTCTACTCCCGAAAGTACTGATCAACATTCATTTGTTGATCCATCTGATCACAATCAGCATCGTATTGCTGATTGTCGTATGTGTAAGTGGGACTCTTGGGAGAACCACTTCCATACTCCGGCGGGGTGCTTGCACTGGCACCACCGCCAAGGCGGACGGCCTCTTCTGCCATCGACAGAAGTGGCTGTTCGGGGATTTAAATATCCCAATCCACCGGATAAGCAGTTAAGACTGCTTACCCAGTGAAAGGCGGGTGCCTTTTAATGAGGGCACACCTCGAAACACGGCTGTCACAGGCTATCAAACTCCAAAAAGAGTAAGACCACCCTCGGCCACGTCTTCTTCCTTCGCAGGAATAAGACAATATGGCGGGATACTCGAACTTGAATCGCTGCGCATGATCAAACCGGTGCCTCACGTGACCATTCGAAAATGGGTCAATAACTTTTCCGCGTGCTCTAAATTAGGTCACGCGCCCGTACATAAAAACAATACAATACCCGATCGGTAGTCTGTCTGTACTCAGGTATCAACCATGACAACTCGCTAGGTATTATGGAGTTTATGGATAGCATAGGCATGTCCACCGGATTATCCGTCCAAAACCATAGGTACATTGTCATAGGTCCTTTTCCAGAAACTCATGACTGGCTCAAATATACATTTAACAAGGTTACAACATATAACAGTACACAGTACAGGACAACACACTCGTTGTGTTAACAGGCTAGGTTACGGCAGTCTTTAGCAACCTTGGACTGCGTCTAAGAGGTTTTGAGGCCTCTTTTATTGACCTGGTATCCATAAGAGCCTTTTCCAACGTCTTCTTAGCCTTAGAAGGACCTTTCCTCTTATTTTTACCTGCACCTGCCGAGACTTTTTGTATCTTCCCCTGTTTTCCGGATGTTACGACAGGGGGCACCACCCTCTTCGGGTCTACAACCTTCCGTGGCCACCCGGCTCCTCGCTTTCGGGTCGGTACCACTTCGAGTTGCTTAACACGACTTTGTTCCATTACTTCCAATAGACCATCACCATACATTTCGGTGGAGGTATCCCTCCCTCTCCATGGGCGTAGCCTCACTACATTCGACTTGTAACATTTACCAAGCTGTGATTTAATAATCACCGTGCAATCACTAATAACCTGAGTTATTGTGAAAGGTCCATCCCAATTGCTGGCTAATTTCAGGTTGGCCAGAGGTTGGTGTAGACGCAACACTCTATCCCCTAGATTAAAAAATCTAGCTTTTAGACCTGTGTCATAGCCAACTTTCTGCCAATGTGCAGTTTTCTGCAACTCATCTCTAACCCTCTCATAGGCTTGTTTGAAATTATCTCTTAGAGATTCTACAAACATCACCTGGCAAGGGGTTTCCGGATTCATTCTCATTACGCCAAACACTAAATCTGCTGGCATAATCAAATCCTCTCCAAAAACGAGGAGATTAGGAGAACAGTTTGTGCTCGAGTGTACAGTGCCATTATAAGCATGTACCACGAATTCACACTGTTCATCCCAATCATCCATTTGCTCATTTACTAGAGACTTCAATACTTGGATCAGAGTCCAATTGAACCTCTCCACTTGTCCATCACTCAGCGGTCTATAGGGATTAGTTCTTGTCTTGCAAATTGCCAGACAATTACACATCTCTTGCCACAGACTAGACTCAAATTCTCTGCCCTGGTCACTATGTAACATGAGTGGGACACCTAGGTGCAACACCTACCCTTTTACAAAGGCCATAGCACAAGTAACAGCCTTATGATCCGGTAAAGGAAACACTCAGGTGTACTTGGTATAATAATCTGACATGACCATCATACATGTGTTGCCACTAGGAGTGGGAGGAATCCCACTAATAATGTCAACAGCTACTCTAGCAAATCTTACCCCAAACAGTTCCTGGGAAAATGGCAGTTTGCCTAACCCGGGTCCTGGTTTGTTCTTACAGCTTTCGGAACAGGTCTCTACCCATCGGGTGAGATCTGTACTCATGCCAGGCCAATAGTATCGTCTAGATAGACGTTCTAGAGACCGTTTCTTTCCAAAGTGTCCACTAGTTCTATGCCCGTGACAGAAATACATAATAACTCGTCGCATAGCACTAGGTATGACAACTTGCATTGAGCTAGGAATCGTCTCATCTCCCTGTTCTCCAATGACACTTCGGGTCTTGGAGGACAGATACCCTGATTAAGAAACTTAATCAAACGTGATGTGACTGCATCAGACTCCTGGAACTGTTGGATGGTCTCCAAGGACCAATTCAAAAAATGTTCCGGTTGGGTTTCGAAAGGTACTCGAACCCCTGCCAACACAGCATTGTGTGCTCCACAATCAGTGCACTTAGCGTTTGCACATTTCCTCACTGGGATTCTAGACAAAGCATCTGCATTCAAATGTTTTGCCCGGGCTCGGTGTTCAATCTGGCTGTGATTTAGACCGAATTCGGATAGCTGCGCCAACCAGCGACCTATCATCCCCTCTGCATCCTTGAAGTTCAATAACCATCTGAGGGAAGAATGATCAGTCCGTAGAGTGAAATTACTTCCCCACAAAAAGTGCTTGAACTTCTTCGTATAGACCACCACAGCCAACAACTCACATTTAGTGGTACAATAGTTTCTTTGAGATTTACTCAACGTGTTGCTAGCGAAGGCTATAGGCACTTCAACCCCATCCTGGACCTGAGAAAGGGCGGCTCCTATGCTTTCGTTACTAGCATCAGTATCTAGAATGAAATGATCATTCTCCGTAGGGTACTTCAACACAGGTGTACTTGCAAAAAAATCCTTTATTTTCATAAAGGCCTCGTCTTGCTCGAATCCCCAAGGGAATCGTTCCTTTCTTACTCCAGGTGTCCAGTGGGACAAACTCTGGATAGGAAAGGCGACCCTTGAATATCCTGGGATAAAGTCCCGGTAATAGGAACAGAATCCAAGAAAGGATCTAACTTCTTTAGCATTCGTGGGTGCCTGCCAATTTGACACAGCATCCAGTTTCTCCGGATCGGCTTTAATCCCTTCATTCGAGATTATTCGTCCCAAGTAATTAATAGATCTTTTAAAAAGATCGCATTTCTTGGGCTTCAGCTTCAATCCATTAGCTATGATCCTTTCCAGAACCATACCTAAATTTTCCAAGCATTCCTCGTATGTCTTTCCAAAGACTATCACATCGTCTAGATAGACGAGACATTTCTTCCACAATAGGTCACTTAATAAAGTTTGCATCATGACTTCAAATGTCGCCGGTGCATTGCACAATCCAAACGGCATCACATTATATTGGAATAACCCAATATGACTGGAAAAGGCCGTCTTCTCCATGTCTTTTGGATGCATACCCACTTGCCAGTACCCGGATTGTAAGTCTAGAGAGCAAAACCATTGCTTACCTCCAAGGGAGTCTATAGTCTCATCAATCCGTGGCAAGGGATATGAATTCTTCTTGGTCATACCATTCAATTTCCGGTAATCTATGCAAAAACGGATGGTACCATCTTTCTTAGTCACCATGCACACAGGGCTAGACCAAGGACTGGTGGATGGAATTATTACATCCTGTTCAAGCATTTTAGCTATCTCCTCCTCAGCTATCCTCTTTTTGGCTAGTGGGAGTCTTCTATAAGGAATCTTAAAAGGTTCATTCTCACCAGTGTCAATCGTATGCAGTACCTTATTGGTACGCCCCAATTGTTCACTCGGTGCTGCAAAAGCTTTACGATACTTGTCTAGCAAGTCAGTTAGAGCTTCACGTTGTTCATCATTTTCGACATGGCTTTCGGCTACTAGAGTATCTAGTTCCGGGTTCCTTTCGGGTGAGGAAGGGACTCCGGGTGCCGAAACATATTCACAGCCTTCTACCAGTTCAGAGAGGATAACCGACCAGAGGATCGTATCCTTCTATACGTAGACAGTCTTATTACCGGTATTGGATATAGGAACCACTGTCCAGGTAGCGTTAGCTACTAGAACGTCGGTGGATTCCAATCCGATACTTGACAACATTGCCATATCTGGCTCTACAACTCCAGTTTTTTTTTTTTTGGACTTGCTCATTGCATTAATGAACTGCTATGTTCATTTAAATAGTGCTATAGAGCAGACCAAGTTTTATTGATTTTTCAAAGGAAAGTAACAAATGAAACAATACAATAACTTCATGAATCTTGACAAATGTCAATATGAACACAATCAGCAGATGGAAAAATAGGGACTGGCAATATTCACTCAATAGGTTATTTACATAGAAAGTACAGACAAACAAATTAAAAGCAAAAAGAGAGAGATAGTAAATAATATGTCATACATAGAGATTTGTGTGTCTACACATTATTTCAGTACATTATGATTACAGCTAAATACACCTTGTCTTTAGTTCAAATAAGTGATAATTAGAGTTGGTAGTATATGCTGTTATATGCATATGGGAACATCAGCAATATCAATATGGATGTAAACATGAAAAAGGATATGAATGTGAGTATGAATATGAATATGAAGCGGCACAGTTTCCACACCTGCTTCTCATTATCAATTATAACCCAATTTCAGGTTCAACCTTATATTTTCTATCTTCATCACACCCTCTTTGAATTTTACCTTTGTCGTAGCTTTCTGAATCTCCTCAGGTAGAGTATTCCAGAGAGCCACCCCTCTGTACCATGGCGATCTTTTATAGTGTCTACTAATAACCCTAGGTAGTTCAAAAACAATCTTCTTTTGAGACCTTGTATTATAAGATTGTGGTCTATTTAACACAGTCTTTGATTTCTTATACATTAAGCATAATAATAGCATGTCAAATCTTTTCTCTAACACTGGAACCTTACAAATTTCATGCAACTCCTTCACACTATACCGTCTAATATTGCATTTCAGACAAACTCTAAGAGCTCTATTTTGCAGTCGTTGTAATGCTGCAAGACCATCCTCATTACAACTAGTACTTATAAATGAACAATATTCTATAATTGGTCTGATTGTACAACAGTATATCTTTACACTTTGCTCTTGTGTTAAAAACTTTCTTAACTTAGCAAACCTAAATAGTTTATTGCATACATTTCTTTTAATAATTTTAATCTGTTTATCAAAACTAAAAACTCTCTGTCCGCTCGACA
The DNA here is from genome assembly GCA_949317995.1 of Acholoe squamosa. Classification (NCBI taxonomy): domain Eukaryota; kingdom Metazoa; phylum Annelida; class Polychaeta; order Phyllodocida; family Polynoidae; genus Acholoe; species Acholoe squamosa. The sequence continues at coordinate 92,470,846 of OX439037.1, forward strand.
TAAGACATCACAGGCTGTGCCTGGTGGTATCTTAACAGTCTGGGCTACACTGGCTACACTGCTCACTTGCCTAAGTACGCATTGTACTTCGAGATGATACGGGTCTCTCACTTCCAATATTCCCCTCTGGGTATCTAACCTTGCTCCATATAATGCAGCAAAATCCAGACCAAGTATACCATCATCCGCGATGTTCGCCACAGTAGGAGTAAGGATGAAGTCCTTATCCTCCTGTAGACTGAACCTCATACATGTTCTACCGAACGTTTGTATCATGCTACCGTCGGCCGTACGAGCATTTCCTTCCGTTGTGAAAGTTTCATGATTCGTAGGCAAAAGATCGTAGAATCTCTTAGCAATACAGGAGTGGCTACCACCCATATCGACAAGAAACTCAGCAGACCTACCACTCACAGATACAACTGCATACCACCTCCTACCTTTCAAGTAGGTAGGACTACTTGCATACTTGGCAAGTTCCGTCTTAGCGCCGAGGTCAAATCCACATCCCTTCAAAAATTCGAGACAAGGATGACCCGGGGGAAGCTGGGCACACCCCACCCTGGCCAACTCATTGGCCACTCCCTCTTGACTGATATCGGGTTTCCCCTCTGTGTTCTTCTGCCGGTTCTTGACACCTGGTGTACAATCAGTCTCCCCAGCCTCATGAGTAAGGAACTGATCAGGTCCCTTAGCTTCACTGCTGGGCGAAATCGCTTGAGGATTCTCACCAGCACTGCAAGCGGCGATAGGCTGGCAGTCATGGCAATCACTCATTCGGGGGGTAATCCGGTTGCCTTCATGGACACCCCCACTCAGTTTTCCTTCTTTGCTGAGTCCTCCTTACTCGGATTGTTCCAGTAACAAGCATTTCTATAAACTGGCTTATCTGCCTCACATTCGGCAGCATAATGTCCAGTTTCCTGACACCGAAAGCACGTCACTACACTCCTATCAGGCTTAGGCCTTCTAAGATTTTCAGTGATCTTTTTTACCAAATTGTTAACCAGGTCCTCTGAAAAAGAAGGACCGGTGGTGGGTTTGGTATTGGGTTGAGTCACAGGAGGTTTGGTGGTAGTCACTTTCTCCTTGACATAACCCGGCTTCTTTCCCCAGTTCCGGTTGTACCGGGGGTTCCCTTGGCCAACGGCCCCAACGTTTTCATCTTCGTCAAGTTTCCCTGATTCGGATGAATCGGTTCGGGTATCCCATCCGGGATTATCATTGCTGACATCCGCTGAGGTACCTTCCCGGCAAAGATCCGGGCCTTACGATCATAATGATCTAAGGACTGGAACAAATCTGTCAAAGAGGCATCATTCTTCCAAGCTTCACAGGCCACTGTCCTGTGTTCCTGATTCTGCAATCCCTTGATGAATTGTTTAAACATTTCATCTAGGAAGCATTCATCATCTAATTTCCATTGAGGTCTGGCTTTATGCAACAGTCGTTGACATTCTAAGCCGAACACTTTGGCAGATTCCTTAGGTTTCTGCGTTCTTTTAGTGAACGTCAGCCAAGGATCTTCTCCAACTATATTTCCATATAAATATATAGCAATCTCAATGAGTTCATCATATTTCATATGGGCTGAGAGTCCTACAATTTGGGAATCTCTCCATTGTTCTACAGCTCCTTTACCGTCGCCTTCCTTTAACCAGCATACTAGATAAGGTAGAGCTTCTGCTTTGCCCCATCCATTGCAGTTAAAGACATCTGCGCAGCCTTGATATTCTTCCTTCCAAGGGTTCTTGGCATTAAAGGGAGTAGGTATCTTAGCTACTCTACGAGCCGGATTCGTGGATCCAGTAAGGGTTAACCCCCTGCTCCATTCCATGATCTCCGTATTGTCCAGACCTTGATTGTAACAATCAACACCTAAGTTAGCAATCGCTGCATTTGAATCATGCAGTGCTTGTAACCCTGGAGAAAGAGATACTCGGCGACTGAGTCTCTTTTTCCTTGGAGGATTCGTACCATAAGTACCTCCAAAGCCACCGGGTGGTGGTCCTCCTCCACCCACTGATCCTCCTGCTCCATATGGAGGCACCTGTGAGAAGGTACATCCGCTGGCTTGAGGAGTTGACCCTGGATTATTTGTGGGTTGTGCATTCCTACCAAAACTAAAGAAACCACTATTGTTTCCTCCTGTTCCATACGACTGATTTCCTTTATTGGAACCAGTTCTACCGGCAGAGGGTCTGCTTCTGGAACTATCTCCTGGAGGTCCGGATCCTTGATCGCATCTGGATTGCCCTCCAGCTGTACTGGAATCCCCAGATGCTCGTCGGGATGTTCCTCCGGATGTATTCCGGGCATTACCATTAGACGGATTCGCTTCTGATTGGGATTGATTCCATCCATACTGGGCATACGGGCCATTTGGTCCGTCAAAGGTGGAGGTTCTTCCTGAGTGGCTTTGTTTAATTCCACTCGTAGAGTTACCCCCAGCGTTTCCCGTACCTAAACCAAGAGGTTTCGAGGTATTATCAGTGAATCTAACCTGATGACTCTTTACTCCTTCGCAACGAGGTACAGTAGTCTCTGTTCCCTCGTCATCGCCCCTCAAAGAGTTCATCCGGTTACTTGTCGTGTTTAGGGCAATTCCTGAAACAGTGAAGTCTGGTTCAAGAGCACCTACCACATGACCAGTATCCTCTAGATACTTCGACATCTGGATAGCTTTAGCTTCCAGTTCGGAATAATCATCCAGCATTTTTTGTCTGCTTGGCAGTCAAGTCTGCGGATTGATGTATCCATTGACCTCTCAGTTTAGTTCTATTCAACTCATCACACGAGGCTCTGTATTCCAGATCCGCCGTGTATAGTGCATCAAGATACTGTTCATGCTGGAGTTGGAAATCTTGTTTTTCCATTTTTCCATTTGATCCAATAACAATTGTTGTTGGCGTCTACAACTCTGATCGTAATCAAGACGTTCTGATATCAACTGTTTGTTTTCAGCCAGTATCTTGTCTCGAGTTCCGGTCAGCGTAACGAGATCCTTTTGGATCTTTTCGTATTCAACTCTCATTTCTTCAAGCTCGTCCATTTTGTTCTTTTCGAATCCGCATTTTTGGTGTTTAATTCGAGAACTATATGGAGTTTCAAACATACCTGCACTAGGCTTTGGTACCTCAAATGGTAGTTGACCAAATTGAGCGGTACTTTTGTGCATAGGTGCAGGTTTCGAAGTACCTCCTGGCATGAATAAGGAATCTCCAAATTCTTCCAGTTCATCGTGTAAGTTCTTTCTTACATCCGCTAACCCATCCGGGTAGTGTTCCTGTGGATCTCTCCACTCTGTACCTTGGGATGGGGACTTAATTTCACCATCTTCCATCGGGGAATTTAGCTCAGGATTTGGGTCATTTCCCCTAACTGGGCTCAGCTCAGTCATTTCTGACTGCGCTTACCCGAAGACCAACTGGTCACGGCACCAGTGTAGTGGTTCGTCTCATTAAGTTAGATTAAGGAATCATAACGAAGAGAGAAAGAGTTTCCGGGTAGGCAACCGAGCTTTTATTTCTTAGCTTATGTTACATACGATCACAGCCTCAGAGGACTACATGCTACTAGGGCATTCGGTTACCCTTTCGGGTAACGACCTGGTTGAGCAGTGTGTAAGACCACTACTGGAGAACATGGGGGTAGAACCAGCCTTATATAGGGGAAAAGCCTGCGAAACTCAGACCAGCCACGTGACGTGTGGCGGACGAGTGGTAGGCCCCCTGGTGCAATGGATACAAACCCAGAGGCAGGTGCTGCCACCTGCCATCCGGATTCCCCCACTACACCCGAAGACCTAGGTCTGAGTCCCACGGGTACATGAACGTAAGAGTGTAAATACCATACCCCTACATATATATATATATATATATATATATGGGTCATTCCAAGATATACTGGACATGTGGTTCCTTGAGCATATAATAGCAAGGAAAATACCTCTACACCACCAATAATATTTTTATTCCTTAGTGGGGGGTCATAGCTTTCCATATGGTGGGTCCTGGGGCATAATTTATTTTCTATGTGCATTCAAACATGAATTTTACACGATGAGGCATGAGTGAATTTTTTTTCAAAGTGACCATCCAGACCCTCACAAAAAAGCACAATTTTTCTTATTATATACAATCAAGAGGTACCCAAGGGGGGTAACCTCCATAGAGATTTTTTTGATGTACTTTCAGAATTACACAAGCCAGGTAGATAATAGTGATTTTCAATGCACACCAAATTCACTCATGCCTCACAGGCTTTTACCTCTAAACAGAAGTAAATTTCATTACTACATACACTCTATGTACTCTATACACACTTTTAGGCTGTATGTATCATGTCTGAAAAAGAATTACGATCATATACCACCTGGTTGGGCTGTATGGGGTGTCTCATCGCAAAGTGAGGCGTGAGTGAACTGCGGCAGGAAAAACAATGCGGGAACAGGAAGACGACTTCCTGTTCTCCGGCAGAAATGCCCCACATCCGGGTCTCAGCAAAATCAACTTAGAGGATCTCGCACGGATCTTGAAAAAAAGTCAACGCAGAATTTCTCTGCAAATTGTTCATCAACTACACATAAAAGTTAAGGAAATTCAATGAAATTGCCCCAAAATATTGTTAAAGATGTGTGTGGGTGCCGTAGATCGCTTTTTGTGTACCGAAACGATGTATTTTAGGTGCTAGGGAGTAAAATGTGCCACCGGGAGACACTTGGGATACCGCTTGGGCCATTTTGGATGCATCAGGGCAAGATTTTTCCTTTTGCAGAAAAGTGAGGCGTGAGTGAACAATGGTTTCCCCGGCCAGATTTTGCCTTCTTATTGTCCAATTCATGTATCCTTGGGTCTAAATTGATGATAATTCCTTAGAATAGAGGACCCTATGTGTGTAAGATGCATCTTTGGCCATGTTTGGGTGTTTTGAGATGACCCCCCCTCCCCCAATACGGGTCTGAACGGCAAAATTCTGGCCCTGTCGTGAACTTTAAGGCCCTCTGACGGCCAAATTTGGCCTTTTTCCATGGTTTTCTGAGCTTATATTCCTTTTTCTACCATTATTTCTTCGTTTTGGTGTGTTAACCCTCCTGTGGGATCAAAAACACAGGCATATTGACCACTTTTAGTGGTAGCGTTTACTCACGCCTTACGCGTTCACTCACGCCTCATGTAAGACAAGATGGCCACCCACTGGTCATCATGTAGGTTTGAAGGAAACTTTTTATGTTTGGTACGTTAGATACTATATTTCTTGAATTCACTCACGCCTCATTTTCTGTATTTTGGCCAGGAATGGCATATCCAATGCACACAGCTCTAACATATTTCACTATGATGTGCCCCTATGGTACCCATAACTCACACAATTGTCAATGGTTAGATTCTGGATGATTTATTTTCAAAGAATTTTTTGTGGTGGCTGAAATTCTATGTTTCTGATACATATGCGGTCACTAAAAATTTCCATAATATCCTAATTGGTTCTGATTTTTTTTTTGGGGGGGGCGGGTTATTGACCATCATTTTTTAAGTATACAGGAACATGTGAGTTATTAAAAAAGATTATTTGGTGTATGTTAAGATATTATTCTGTACTGCATGTCAAGCGCGCATTTGCGAGATGTGTAGAAATTTTGTGAATTTATATTTTCAAAGTTATGGTGGACACTGAAGATGGGCCTTATGTGTGTATAAATGACGCTGGATAGGTAGTACAACCTCATTTCTCATTGTGTGTGTGACCCCATTGGTATATGAATATGTACAGCTGAGGTATGGCCCTTCTCATAAAGATTGATGAAATGTGAGGCGTGAGTGAACCATGTCCATTTTCTTTTTTTTTTATGGTTAAAGTTAAAGTGTTAACAGGACAACCTATCATCTTGTGTGGTGTTCCTATCATTTCTATTCCACAATAGACATATGTGAGTTATCAAAAAAGAGTATTCAGTGTATGATAAGATATTACTCTGTACCGCATGTCAAGCGCGTGTTTCCGAGAAGTGTAGAAATTTTGTGAATTTATATCTTCAAAGTCACGGTGGACACTGAAGATGGTCCTTATATATGTTTAAATGACTCTAGATAGGTATTACAACCTCTTAACTTATTGTCTGAGTGTATTCAATGGTATATGATGGTGTATTGCTGAGCTGTGATCATTCTTGTAAAGATTGATGAGACGTGAGGCATGAGTGAATTTCGTTGAATATATTAGTCTCAACGTAGGCGCTGAAGACACAGTACTGGTATTATATAGGAGGTAAACTGCCATTGTTATCTAAAGTACACATATTGGAGACAATGTAGAGCTATTATTATGATTGTATAAGTGTTAATTACTGAGCTAGGCTAAAATTAGAAAATTGGAGAAATAATTCCTAATTTTTCAGCATTTCCAAAATTTTTGCTGACGCGTAATTTCAAGAGTTTCCAACTCTTACTTCAACTTCTTGGTGTACATAAGGATATATATTGTACCAGTTTGTACACATAATTTGGTGCAGCTAGACCTATATAGTAGTTACTAGTGGCTTCGCCACTAGATAGTGGGAGCAACAATCAAGATTCATTGCTGCCCCCTGGTGTCTCACACTAGAGGTGCATAAAATAGCGTCGTGTAACATAGCAACAGTGCGTAACATAGCAAGCCCAAACAATTCTACACTGTCCCAGCAGATACTCTCAGAGGTTTGGATTTTAGTGAAATTAACATATGACCTATCAAATTAAAGCCCTCGGCGAGTACAATCTAGATCTACAAAGGTCGAGAGATTTCCATCATAAATAATTCCAGTATGGGCGCCGATCTATCTGGATCGAGATCCAAGATGGTGACCATTTCAGCATGTCTGATGATTTTTGAGGCTGTAAAACATTTTACCAAAAAATAGATAACCAAATCTTTACTAGTTAAACATTAGGAATAATCAAGTTGGTGAAACACTACAAGGTTTTGAAAACTCTGATAAATTCATCAAAATTATAAATTTGATTATAGAAACCGGTACCATACCAGACAGCTGGAAAGTCGCCACAGTTACTCCTCTACCTAAAGGTGGAGATCCATCTAACGTTTCTAATCTAAGACCTATCAGCGTGCTGCCTATACCTGGAAAAATATTGGAGCGACTTATACATACTAAGATCAGCTCTCATCTAACTTTCTATAATATATTGTCTAAATTCCAAGGAGGATATCAAAAAAATAAATCGACCCTAGATACTATAACTATTCTTGTCGATGATATATTAAAAAATCGAAATCAAAATAATATTACTTTAGCAGCATTTATAGATATTAAAAAAGCATTTGATTCTGTAGATCATAATATCCTCCTGACCAAACTCGAACAATACGGTATAAGAAATAGGAACCTGACATTAATAGAAAATTACCTCTCCAGGAGGCAGCAATGTTCTGTGGCTAATCATGTAAGATCAGGGTATAAAAATTTATCATGTGGCGTACCCCAGGGGTCAATATTGGGTCCATTATTTTTTTTATTATATATAAATGACTGTATCTCTGAAGACGACATTCATAAGACATTGTTATATGCAGACGATTCAGTTTTATATGTATCAGGCAAAGATATAGAATATTTACAAATCCAACTTGAAACTGCTCTAAATAAATTTTATTATTGGTCTACTAGTAACAAATTAACCATGAACGAAGACAAAACAAAAATTATGACCTTTGCCTCTTCTGTAAAACTGAAAAATCTGAGAAAACCGAATATTGTTATTAATAATAAGACACTTATGAATGTATCTTCCTATAAATATCTAGGTGTTACTCTTGACCCCGAATTGAAATTTAATATGTACCTTCGTACAGTAATTAATAATGTAAGATATAAGTCGTTGATATTATATAAAACCAGGAACTACATGACAGAAGAAGCAAGATTAAGAATGTATAAAATGCATATACTACCTTTAATAGATTATTGTGATATTTTATACAATGAGGCTAAGGCAGATTTCCTGTTAGAACTACAGCGTATACAAAGTAAATGCCTGAAAACTTGCTTTGATTATCATATATTAACACCAACGCTGACTGTACATAATAAGGCTAATTTACCTATGTTGGCCTCTAGGAGAATCTACCATATTAAACTAGCAGCTCATAAGAGGTCTAGTGATAAAAATTTTATAGAGCCAAAGGTACAAGAAACCAGACTATCTGCTGCACCGGTTTTAAAATATCAGAAAATCAATTGTAAAGCTTATGAATCCTCACCAGAAGTCAAATGTGCTCAAACCTTGAAAATCTACCATTAGAAATACGAAATATTAAAGATAGAGACAAATTTAAACTGGAATGTAAAAAAGAATTCTCATGAATAATAATCTCCTTAAAATTTAGTAAATTTATATATATATAATGCAATACGCGTTAGCAAACCTCTGTATATATTAAGGGATTTAAAATTGACTCATCTTGGGAAAGGGAATTTGTTATTATATGATGTTTAAAGTAGAGAATAATGCTGCTGTTCTCAAATATATTGTTATTATTCATAATTGTTAATCCTATGAATGGCATATATAGTTTTTTTGTATGGCTTGGCCGAGACAACATCCGCAGGATGATGGTCAGTCATTAACTTGATAGCCTCGTACAATATATTTTCCTGGCATTATAATTTATCTAACATGTTTACTTGGATATTTAGTATCGTGAAATGCTCCTTACGTAAGCCAGGAATAATGACCATATTATCGATATATTGGATGAAATGTAACACATTTTTAGGCTAAATAAAGTTTAAATGTTTTCAAGTGATGCCCTCAGTAACTCAGTGCTGCTGTACTGGTACATCAAGTGATGCCCTCAGTAACTCAGTGCTGCTGTACTGGTACATCAAGTGATGCCCTCAGTAACTCAGTGCTGCTGTATTGGTGCATCAAGTGATGGCCTCAGTAACTCAGTGCTGCTGTACTGGTACATCAGGTAATGCCCTGACATTAACTCAGTGCTGCTGTACTGGTACATCAAGTGATGCCCTCAGTAACTCAGTGCTGCTGTACTGGTACATCAAGTGTTGCCCTCAGTAACCCAGTGCTGCTGTACTGGTACATCAAGTGATGCCCTCAGTAACTCAGTGCTGCTGTACTGGTACATCAAGTGATGCCCTGACATTAACACAGTGCTGCTGTACTGGTACATCAAGTGATGCCCTCAGTAACACGGTGCTGCTGTACTGGTACATCAAGTGATGCCCTCAGTAACACAGTGCTGCTGTACTGGTACATCAAGTTATGCCCTCAGTAACTCAGTGCTGCTGTACTGGTGCATCAAGTGATGTCCTCACATTAACTCAGTGCTGCTGTACTGGTACATCAAGTGAAGCCCTGACATTAACTCAATGCTGCTGTACTGGTACATCAAGTGATGCCCTCAGTAACTCAGTACTGCTTTAATGGTACATCAGGTGATGCCCTCAGTAACTCAGTACTGCTGTACTGGTACATAAAGTGATGCCCTCACATTAACTCAGTGCTGCTGTACTGGTACATCAGGTGATGGCCTCAGTAACTCAGTGCTGCTGTACTGGTACATCAAGTGATGCCCTCAGTAACTCAGTGCTGCTGTACTGGTACATCAAGTGATGCCCTCAGTAACTCAGTGCTGCTGTACTGGTACATCAAGTGATGTCCTCAGTAACTCAGTGCTGCTGTATTGGTGCATCAAGTGATGCCCTGACATTAACTCAGTGCAGCTTTACTGGTGCATCAAGTGATGCCCTCAGTAACACAGTGCTGCTGTACTGGTACATCAAGTGATGCCCTCAGTAACACAGTGCTGCTGTACTGGTGCATCAAGTGATGCCCTCAGTAACACAGTGCTGCTGTACTGGTACATCAAGTGATGCCCTGACATTAACTCAGTGCTGCTGTACTGGTACATCAAGTGATGCCCTCAGTAACTCAGTGCTGCTGTACTGGTACATCAAGTGATGCCCTCAGTAACTCAGTGCTGCTGTACTGGTACATCAAGTGTTGCCCTCAGTAACTCAGTGCTGCTGTACTGGTACATCAAGTGATGCCCTCAGTAACTCAGTGCTGCTGTACTGGTACATCAAGTGTTGCCCTCAGTAACTCAGTGCTGCTGTACTGGTACATCAAGTGATGACCTGACATTAACTCAGTGCTGCTGTACTGGTACATCAAGTGATGCCCTCATTAACTCAGTGCTGCTGTACTGGTACATCAAGTGTTGCCCTGACATTAACTCAGTGCTGCTGTACTGGTACATCAAGTGTGCCCTCAGTAACTCAGTGCTGCTGTACTGGTACATCAAGTGATGCCCTCAGTAACTCAGTGCTGCTGTACTGGTACATCAAGTGTTGCCCTCAGTAACTCAGTGCTGCTGTACTGGTACATCAAGTGATGACCTGACATTAACTCAGTGCTGCTGTACTGGTACATCAAGTGATGTCCTCACATTAACTCAGTGCTGCTGTACTGGTACATCAAGTGATGCCCTCAGTAACTCAGTACTGCTGTACTGGTACATCAAGTGATGACCTGACATTAACTCAGTGCTGCTGTACTGGTACATCAAGTGATGACCTGACATTAACTCAGTGCTGCTGTACTGGTACATCAAGTGATGTCCTCACATTAACTCAGTGCTGCTCTACTGGTACATCAAGTGACGCCCTCAGTAACTCAGTGCTGCTGTACTGGTACATCAAGTGTTGCCCTCAGTAACTCAGTGCTGCTGTACTGGTACATCAAGTGAAGCCCTGACATTAAATCAGTACTGCTGTACTGGTACATCAAGTGATGCCCTCAGTAACTCAGTGCTGCTGTACTGGTACATCAAGTGATGCCCTCAGTAACTCAGTGCTGCTGTACTGGTATATCAAGTGATGCCCTGACATTAACGCAGTGCTGCTGTACTGGTACATCAAGTGATGCCCTCAGTAACTCAGTGCTGCTGTACTGGTACATCAAGTGATGCCCTGACATTAACTCAGTGCTGCTGTACTGGTACGTCAAGTGATGCCCTCAGTAACTCAGTGCTGCTGTACTGGTACATCAAGTGATGCCCTCAGTAACTCAGTGCTGCTGTACTGGTACATCAAGTGATGCCCTCAGTAACTCAGTGCTGCTGTACTGGTACATCAAGTGATGACCTCAGTAACTCAATGCTGCTGTACTAGTACATCTAGTGATGCCCTGACATTAACTCAGTACTGCTGTACTGGTACATCAAGTGTTGCCCTGACATTAACTCGGTATTGCTGTACTGGTATATCAAGTGATGCCCTCAGTAACTCAGTTCTGCTGTACTGGTACATCAAGTGTTGCCCTGACATTAACTCAGTGCTGCTGTACTGGTACATCAAGTGTTGCCCTCAGTAACTCAGTGCTGCTGTACTGGTACATCAAGTGAAGTCCTCACATTAACTCAGTGCTGCTGTACTGGTACATGAAGTGATGCCCTCAGTAACTCAGTGCTGCTGTACTGGTACATGAAGTGATGCCCTCAGTAACTCAGTGCTGCTGTACTGGTACATCAAGTGATGCCCTGACATTAATTCAGTGCTGCTGTACTGGTACATCAAGTGATGCCCTGAGTAACTCAGTGCTGCTGTACTGGTACATCAAGTGATGCCCTCAGTAACACAGTGCTGCTGTACTGGTACATCAATCTGTGAGAGATAAATGAATCTACAGAGATGAGACAGGTTCATGATAGGAGTAGTGTAGGCAGCTCATGAAATGAATGCCATTCCAGAGCTCAATACGCTGCTGATCCCAAACACAGCTGTTCAATAGAGTTATAAAGGAGGGGGTGGGGGGTGGTTAGAGCAATCCACATAACAGAGTGATATTTTGGTAATGGTTTCAGATCCAGATCGAGATAAATATGTTCAGCAAACACTAGATGGTAGTTAGTTATACTACTTTCAGAGAGAACCTGACCTTTCTACATTTCACCATTGATTGCCTCCACTTTGTTTAGTCCTATATTAAAAAAATCTTACTTACTCAGTCAATGTCGTATGTTTTGAGACAGCCTGATCCTGGGGTGTAACTCTGGCAGATCATGAGGCTGATCCTCAAATCATACTCATTTTGGTGACATTGCCTGAGTCTGGATCCAGACTCAAGTGGGTAACATTTTTTTTTCCTTTGTAGTTATCCCAGTGGGTGTTTATGTGCTGTGTGCCCTGGTCCTGTTCCATTATTACCTGGCTACACCATATGTCACACAGACCTCTAAGTCTGATGCACTCTGCCTCCAGGCAATTCGAATCACAGCTCACACTGTCAAACTTATATGAAAGCTTACTGATGAATCCTGAAATAAGAGACAACCAAAAATATCAATAAAGTACCTTTGTGGCAAACATCAATGATTTGAAACTGAACCAGAACTTGATGAACTTATTTCATCTTTTTAACCAAGTAGGCAGTGTCTGGGAGGTTTTTGTAAATCTATAATTTCACCATGTCACCATTCATGTCTACTTGTTTGTCACCTGCTATAGATACTCAATCAGTTTACCTGTCCACAACAATAGCAGGATCATGGATTAGAAAGGCTTTACTCGGAAACTGCCCTGAGGCAATCCATTGAAGGGTACGTTGTAACATAATGCTGATGCAATAAAAAAATCATGGCCTAAGTCTTTAGGTGTTGTGTTGGACAGTAACAGCAGACAGCTGTGAATAGATTGAGAACTATCTCACAATGCCTTGAGGCTCCATGAAGCACTCTTCCCCTCTCTCTATCCAGAGACTCACATTAAATGGTGTGCTGCTATTTCAGAAACAATTTAAAGCAATTAGTCATAAAAGGAAATGAACTAGATGCTGATCGGATGACAGGTACCTTGCTGCAGGCTGTCAAGCTGCCACAGATGTTTTATATTAATTTAATATGAAACAAATGCTACACTCTTTAGTGTGGCCCCTTCAGGTAATTAAGAGTATCAAATTGTATACTTTGTTTTCATTTGTATCTAATAACTTCAGATTCAATGTTTATGCTTCAGGATGAAAATACTATATCTGCTCCTGATATAAAAAAGGATTTTATTTCAACTGTAAGTGGCATTGCACCAAGGACTCCTAACTGGTTAGTTTTTGTGGAGGAATCCAGTCAGCTAGCTGCACCTGCTGTAGTTATCACCTTACATCATAGTATTATGAGGCTTGGGTTTTATCACTACTGTAAAACCCAACTTATAAGCATCTGATTATATACACCATTACATAGACCTACTGTGGCTGATAAAGTCTTCCTGAACTTAGGGTGTGGCTTATATATCAGGAATAAACCGTGATATCCTATCTTCTCTGATCAACCTTTATATTGTATACCAGATCCCAAATCTTACCAATGCAGTTGTGGCTAGGCAGACGTCTCTGGTATGCCTTCATATGATAATGTATTAAATTAAATTGATACCTGAACTTCCTCTAACAATTTGTGTTTGAATCAGTTCTATTCATTGAATAGCTGAGAAGCACAAAACTAGTCAGTGCAGACGACTTTAAGTGCTCAGGTTGACGATACTTAAAACTACAGCTTTAGGTCGTCAAAGTGACGACTTTAGGTCATCATCCTGACCACCTTAGTCGTCAGTATGACGACTATCTATTGTCAGTTTGACGAGTTTAGGTGGTCATTTGACCTTGACTACCCTAAACTCGTCTGTATTGACGAGTTTTAGGTGGCGGCATGTTTTCTGTGTTATTGTGCTATTATTCAAATTTCCATGAAGCTCTAAGGGAATAAATGCAGCTCAAACCGTTTCTAATCATGTGTTCTGTCCTCACCTCGTACTTCTCCCTGTTCCCATTGTGGTGTGTCCACACAATTAATGGCGTCTTCCAGCCCCTTGTTAGTTGCTATTGGCACGCTATGGGGCTTACACAAGATTTCCCATGGGCTGTAATGTATGGTGCTGCCCTCTGTCAGGCTGCCATTCAACTGGTCAGTGTTTCAGCCTGTGGTTAGTTACCAATGCTGACTGTTAGTTGTTTGGTTACAGTTTGGGACATTTCCACTTTCATGCACTGTCTAACCCGCTTCTGAGACCCGTTAAATAAAAAGAGATCACCAGAGGTAAACTGTCAAAGTACTAGATAAAAAACCTCTCATAATTGGGGTATCGTAAGTGGACCGTAAGTTTTGCTTCTCGTAAATTAGTTATAGTATGTTAAGAGACCCTTTTCCATCATAGTTAAATAAAGAAATACGGTGCCGACACGGTGTAAATGTATTGAACTTACAAGAGGCAAAAAGTGTTAAATAAAGAACATTCATCTCCTCCAAAAACGAAAAACATAAATGAGAAAAGAATATTTAGAAAACAGAAATAACACTTGAGGTGTGTAGGATACTGAATGGATATTGTTTTCACAAAATGAGGTAAGCCTATGTCGAATATAATGATTTATATGAAGGTTTATAGGTCATTTTTGGACTTTTTCATGCTTCTTGTATATATAACTTGTTATTACCTCTTTGTCATGTTTATTTTACGAGACCTTTCTCCTTGTAAAAGTGATACGAGACCCCTTCTAAATGGTCAATTTTCCTTCTACCAGACCCTTATTTACATCATTAAATTAAGACTTCTTGTGATTTTGAGTTACAGGGGGCCGCAAGTAAAAAATACGAGACCTTTTTTATTCTATGATGGGTAAAGACCTGCCGTAGCATATCGTTATTTACCTCTGGTGATCAAGGTTTACATCTTGTAAAAATACAATCTTTATTTAACGGGTCTCTGGACAGGTAGATCTATATAATTGTTATTTCTAGCTAGAGCGCCTGTACCTGCATTACAACCAATAACAGGCAGCATGCCATCAGTAAAGGCACTGACAGACTCAGTTGTTCTGATTGAAAGAGAATTCACAAACAAAAAGGCACAAGTCTTTGTTAGTGAGGGAAGGAGATATTCACCCAATAATGGCTTCCTAGTGGTTCTTTGAGGCATATATTTGTCTGTGAAGCTATCAGGGGAAATCTGCACTGTAAGAAGTTTGTGTTTTATAACAGAGATGGCTCTTGTAAGCTCACAAGGGAAAGTGCTGTACTCTGAAATACCATGACTCTTACTGTATTACCAAGGTTTGTAGGTGTATATATATATATATATATATATATATATATATATATATATATATATATATATATATATATATGTGTGTGTGTGTGTGTGTGTGTGTGTGTGTGTACAGTGAGTGATCCTGTATAATTACTCTGTATGCAGTATGCTCTAGGCCAGCCAGAGCCTCACATAACCTCACATGTACTTTCCCTCACTGGAGGCCAGTAGTATACCATATGTTTAATATGAATAATCTTATATTCCACAGCTCAATCCAATATTGTCCCCAGAGCTTAAAAATGAACTGCAATATGATAATAACCTCAACAGGTTCAATCTAGCATTGTGCACCAATGATATTGTAAGGTTACATGAGAAGAAACTAGGAACAACCAAAAATATGCACACATGACACCATAACTGTGTCCAAATCTGAAATACAAGTCCCTGGACTCTGGGGTTGATGCTAACATAGGCCTTAAGGTTATTTCAGTGTTAAAACTGAATGACCATGAAATGGTTATCTACCTCTCCCACCCTCAACAGTGCCTCACTTCATTCGGATTGGAGACAGTTTTGTCTTCAGTTTTGTCTTCATTAGGCATGCATGGTTTATAGTATCAATGCATGTATGGAGTGCAAACATAAATGATATTATGGGCATGATTACCATGAACTGACCCCAATAGCAGAGTATATAGCAGTGTCTTTTATAACATACCTGTATATACAATACATTTGTTGTTGATTAACAGAACCCCTTGCTGTAATTCTATAGTTTGAGTGTCTGTAATTTTACATCAATAGTTGGTGGAACCTCAGTTGCCAGCAAATGTTTCTGTAAATTTATTTCATATTTTATTGTTCATTTACAGCAGAATCTGCTGTTCATTCACAGAAAATATTGCTGTCTATTTATAAGACATTTCTCTGTAATATTACAACACATTTTGCTGTTAATTTACAGCATATGTTAAGAGTTATATTGATGTACGCTCACAGTGACTGTCAGTGTATGATTACTCTGAATTGTTCTGTAAAATTACAGTGATTCATCTCCTGTAGATTTACAGCAAAATGTACTGGAACCAAAGTTGCCAAGGGTTTTTGCTGTAAAATAACCCTGCCTACTTATTACAGTGTAACTGACTGTGAATGTGTGAGGTCTGTACAATAATTTTAGAAGGTGGATCAATCAATTAGAGCTCTGGGGCCCAGTAGGATGTAGTCAGAAGTGAGGTAGGCTGGGTCTTGTTAGTGGGTATTTCTACTGGATCTTTGTGATATTCCTTCAGAGCCTTCATGGACATGTATCTCTTGCTAAGTTACTGAAGACAAAACAGGACCTGTTTGGCAAATTCAGCGGGTAGAAAATATAGTTTTGGGTGGTGGCGTAGGTGGTGTGGCAAATATGTCAAAAGGAGAAAAAAAATATGGATAAATGATTATCTTGCCAGCTCTGTGTTAAGGGTCATTGGAGAAACCATGTCCCAAAGCAAATATTGTCACGACCAGTCCCATGGGATCCAGGCCTCAAGCTTTGGTCATGCGACAGGGCTGGTAATAGGGTAACAGGGTGATCTTGCCCAACATGGCAAAAAGGGTCACCTGCATTCAGTGTCAATGCCATGATACAATTAAATATTGTCTATATTCTACCTGGATCATTTTCCACATGTCTTATTCTTACTCTACATTCTGTGGGCGCCATTCTAGGATCTGAATATGGGTGTAGTGGGAGGTGTGTATGGATGGTTAGATGAAGGTTATGCTGGGGTTACCCTTGGTGCCTGACATCTCCATCAGTCATCCATCTGTGTGTGTACATGTGGGTGTCTATGTGCATGGGTAGATGCGGGAGGGTGTGGTGGGAGGTGTGTATGGGTGTTTGTAAGACGGTGGGTTCAGGGTTACTCTGGGTGACTCCATCATTTGTCTACCGGGGTAATCCTGGGTCAGAATCAGGCCCTGGGGAGGAATCACATTACCTCTATGTGACCTGACTGTGGAATAAAGCACATAAGAGTATCAGCCATGAGATTTGAGATACATCACTCACATACATATCCTTGGTTGTATCCATATATAATTGATCTCTCCACATTTACCACATGACTCATTCACAATCCAGCAATTAATGGTATTACCTCCTATAACTACATTTCACATTATCAAATGTAGCCAATGGAAGGCAATGTATACAAAAGCCTCAGTATATATATATAATTACAATCATAGATGCTAAAACAAACTCAATTGAAATTAGTCATGAGAAGATTGTTGCTGAGACACTTAAGTGGCTGCTATCAATAACAGGAAGAGGAAAAGGTCACCCAATGGAGACGGAGAAGCTTTGGCTAAAACTATGTCCACCCAGAACCTACTGCCCACATACCGACACCCACAACCCACAGGTCTGCCTGTAGGGGCATGGTCATGTGATGTGAACATTGACACTGATTGGCTGGAAACTACATCCTGTGGATACTTTCAGAGCGGGAATTACTGCCGTACTGTATTATCACCTGACCATGTCCCATCAGGCATCTGCCACCTCATAGACCAGCTGTATCCTAGTGGTAAATGAGCAGCAGAATCAATGGTGGGGCAGATGAATAGGTGTCCTAGTGGTAGGAGCATGGATTCTTGATTCCTGAGGTTTAAAACAACTGAATCAGAGGGCACTGTCCAGTACAAATTAAACTTTACCGAACTATAAAGTCCAAGGATTCTATTTTGCCGCTACTTGTTTGCGGCATGTGTAAGATGTAGGTGGAATGCAGCAGCTGCATTCCTCGGAGGTTCTCTCTTCCAGAATAATGGTGGCATCACATGTTATACATGCTATTACACTGAGGTTCTCTCTTCCAGAATAATGGTGGCATCACATGTTATACATGCTATTACACTGAGGTTCTCTCTTCCAGTATAATGGTGGCATCACATGTTATACATGTTATTACCCTGAGGTTCTCTCTCCCAATATAATGGTGGCATCACATGTAATACGTGTTATTACCCTGAGGTTCTCTCTTCCAATATAATGGTGACATCACATGTTATACGTGTTATTACACTGAGGTTCTCTCTTCCAATACAATGGTGGCATCACATGTTATACATGTTATTACCCTGTGGTTCTCTCTTCCAATATAATGGTGGCATCACATGTTATACATGTTATTACCCTGCGGTTCTCTCTTCCAATATAATGGTGGCATCACATGTTATACATGTTATTACACTGAGGTTGTCTCTTCCAATATAATGGTGGCATCACATGTTATACATGTTATTACCCTGAGGTTCTCTCTTCCAATATAATGGTGACATCACATGTTATACATGTTATTACCCTGAGGTTCTCTCTTCCAATATAATGGTGACATCACATGTTATACATGTTATTACCCTGAGGTTCTCTCTTCCAATATAATGGTGCCATCACATGTTATACATGTTATTACCCTGAGGTTCTCTTTTCCAATATAATGGTGGCATCACATGTTATACATGTTATTACACTGAGGTTGTCTCTTCCAATATAATGGTGGCATCACATGTTATACATGTTATTACCCTGAGGTTCTCTCTTCCAATATAATGGTGGCATCACATGTTATACATGTTATTACACTGAGGTTCTCTCTTCCATTATAATGGTGGCAGCACATGTTATACATGTTATTACACTAAGGTTCTCTCTTCCAATATAATGGTGGCATCACATGTTATTACACTGAGGTTGTCTCTTCCAATATAATGGTGGCATCACATGTTATACATGTTATTACCCTGAGGTTCTCTCTTCCAATATAATGGTGGCATCACATGTTATTACACTGAGGTCGTCTCTTCCAATATAATGGTGGCATCACATGTTATACATGTTATTACACTGAGGTTCTCTCTTCCAGTATAATGGTGGCATCACATGTTATACATGTTATTACCCTGAGGTTGTCTCTTCCAATATAATGGTGGCATCACATGTTATACATGTTACTACACTGAGTGATTTAGCGAGTGAGGGGGAGGCATTTAATGATTTTGTTGGAGGAATTATTAAATCAGCAGCCACCACTTCTTGCTGCTGTTAAATATCACCTTGTTCCTGACAGCTTCACCTGTTGTTCCACTTACTGAATAACATTGCTGTCATTTTTTATACCATGACATGGGAATAATGTGCGAGAAGGGAGTTCAATCATCCTAGAGGACTGTGTCTCATCAGATTGCTGCAGCCCCATAGAAAGTTCAAATCTTTTTTTTTTTTTTGAGGGGTAGAAAGTTGATTAGCTTTCTGCTTGGCTGCTTAAAATCTATAGATGCAGCAAAATTAACAGCATCTCTATTGCATGAATTGCACCATAAATGACATGGTAAATGTTGATGGAAGGGCAGAAAAGGACAGATAAATACTGAGTGAATTTATTAACCCACCACTCTAGGGTTGATAAATTCTATCCATATACATATCATCAACATAGTGTCTCCGAGACCAGTCAATTTTAGAACTACAAGGCTGATAGTTGATAGTATCTCACACAGGAGATTAGAACCCTATTTACAACAAGACAAAGTTATTAATCTCTCCATCACAGTCTCTCACACACCAGTACCTCAGATTACAAGGCAACCTGACTAAACAACGCTTCACATCATTCCCACTGTTCCAAATAATTTCTTGGATTTACACCAATTCCTGACAGTTTGACTGAAACACAGCTTCACAAAAACCTCCGTCTCAGACTAATGTTTAGAACAGAAAAAGAACATATATATACAATTAGGGAGACAGAAAAGTGGATGACACTTGCGAATGTTTAAGAAAGAGAAATGTATATCAGGGCAATTTTTGTTTTAGGGGTCTTAACTTTCAAGCAAGTCCAATACATTAAAATAGTGTAAAAACAACCCCTTTTTGTCCCCTCGCCCTGTCTGAGCTAGATTAATCGATTTTTTGCATAATGACTAACTATGACCTGAACATAAGGTGAAGTGTATAATGCAATACCTACATTACACCATTATTTTTCTCAGAGACATTAACTGAAGGCCTTATAGGTGTAAGATCCGGCAAGTGCATTGTCCACACCACATTTTGAGCCATATGATTGATCCCACAAAGGAAAGTAATTGAGATAGGACTTTGATATTTGGTATGGACAATATACTATTACCCTGCACCATCGCCAGCTTAATCTAGAGGCAAGACGCTCGCTTTTTAAAAATGGCGATCCGGGTTCGATTCCCGGCTGGGGTAGAATGGTTTTAAAGATGTTCCTCCACATGTAAAGTGTGCTGATTATTCATGGATAATTGCACTGGGTGCCTGTTATCCTTGGATAACAGCACACCTTACAGAAATCAAGATACATGCATCATGGCATGCAATATCAACAGGTATCAGAACCGGAATATCAAGAAAAAGCACCCAAAATCCAAGAAATCGTGAAATAACTCGTTGTAACCTAGAGTATGCAATATCCATTTTGTTGCTCAAACATCAGGAAGCTACATTCCTGTATAGCAGAACTGATTGGCTGGTAACTACTTCCTATGGATGCTTTCAGAGCGGAAATTACCATTCAGCTGTATGATCACATGAACATGTCCTATCACTGTCTGATCCCAGCGGCGGGACTCACCTTGCCCTAGTGGTAGTGGTGCAGTAGGTTGGAGGTTCAGTAGGTTGGTGGTTCAAACCCCACACTGCAGTGGTGTCCTAGTGGTAGAAGGTGTGCTACATATGCAGTAGGTTGGTGGTTCAAACACTGCAGTGGTGTCCTAGTGGTAGAAGGTGTGCTACATATGCAGTAGGTTGGTGGTTCAAACCCCACACTGCAGTGGTGTCCTAGTGGTAGAAGGCTTGCTACATGTGCAGTAGTTTGGTGGTTCAAACCCCACACTGTATCTTAGTGGTAGAATGTGTGCTACATGAGCAGTAGGTTGGTGGTTCAAACACTGCAGTGGTGTCCTAGTGGTAGAAGGTGTGCTACATGAGCAGTAGGTTGGTGGTTCAAACCCCACACTGCAGTGGTGTCCTAGTGGTAGAAGGTGTGCTACATATGCAGTAGGTTGGTGGTTCAAACCCCACACTGCAGTGGTGTCCTAGTGGTAGAAGGTGTGCTACATATGCAGTAGGTTGGTGGTTCAAACCCCACACTGCAGTGGTGTCCTAGTGGCAGAAGGTGTGCTACATATGCAGTAGGTTGGTGGTTCAAACCCCACACTGCAGTGGTGTCCTAGTGGTAGAAGGTGTGCTACATGAGCAGTAGGTTGGTGGTTCAAACCCCACACTGTATCTTAGTGGTAGAAGGTGTGCTACATATGCAGTAGGTTGGTGGTTCAAACACTGCAGTGGTGTCCTAGTGGTAGAAGGTGTGCTACATATGCAGTAGGTTGGTGGTTCAAACCCCACACTGCAGTGGTGTCCTAGTGGCAGAAGGTGTGCTACATATGCAGTAGGTTGGTGGTTCAAACCCCACACTGCAGTGGTGTCCTAGTGGCAGAAGGTGTGCTACATATGCAGTAGGTTGGTGGTTCAAACCCCACACTGCAGTGGTTTCCTAGTGGTAGAAGGCTTGCTACATGTGTAGTAGGTTGGTGGTTCAAACCCCACACTGCAGTGGTGTCCTAGTGGTAGAAGGTGTGCTACATATGCAGTAGGTTGGTGGTTCAAACCTCACACTGCAGTGGTGTCACAGTGGTAGAAGGCGTGCTACATGTGCAGTAGGTTGGTGGTTCAAACCCCACACTGCAGTGGTGTCCTAGTGGTAGAAGGTGTGCTACATGTGCACTAGGTTGGTGGTTCAAACACTGCAGTGGTGTCCTAGTGGTAGAAGGTGTGCTACATGTGCAGTAGGTTGGTGTTTCAAACCCCACACTGTGTCCTAGTGGTAGAAGGTGTGCTACATGAGCAGTAGGTTGCTGGTTCAAACCCCACACTGTATCTTAGTGGTAGAAGGTGTGCTACATGTGCAGTAGGTTGGTGGTTCAGACACTGCAGTGGTGTCCTAGTGGTAGAAGGTGTGCTACATGTGCAGTAGGTTCGTGGTTCAAACCCCACACTGCAGTGGTGTCCTAGTGGTAGAAGGTGTGCTACATGTGCAGTAGGTTGGTGGTTCAAACACCAATGTAAAGTCCGCCTACATGAAGGTAATATGTCCAGCATGGATGGTGCCTATTGCTCAGTGTCAGGATATTGTAATACATGTGAGAGATAAAACTGATTGCATTACATAAACAAGGCTCAATATATGACAGGCAATAACTAAGTAGCTATTGAGTTATTGCTACTTGTCTTGTCACATTTCTGTGCCACAATCAGGTTGGGCATGTCCTCACACTGTTTAAGGGTCATATTGCTGCACAATGTTGTGAGCATCTGATTTATGTATTATTGCACCTTGAATTATAGATTAAACCATATGGTTATGGCTCATGGCAGCTGTGGTACATGAGGAAAATGAGTCTCACATTGTGTTGTAATTGTCTTTTGTGCTCTAACCTCAGGGAGCTGAGGCATGTATCACCTTGTGTCAGGGAAGGTCCAGCAGGACCTGGCATCTAACCTCAGGGAGCTGAGGCATGTATCACCGTGTGTCAGGGAAGGTCCAGCAGGACCTGGCATCTAACCTCAGGGAGCTGAGGCATGTATCACCGTGTGTCAGGGAAGGTCCAGCAGGACCTGGCATCTAACCTCAGGGAGCTGAGGCATGTATCACCGTGTGTCAGGGAAGGTCCAGCTGGACCTCTAAAGGACAGATAGCCTTAGTTAAAGGTTAATTACATTGGAGCTCTGGTCTGTCCTGAGAGACCCGAATCTCACATCAGAGGATCTGTTCGTGCAGAGACTTCAAACAATAGCAGTCCTTTCAGTTCTTACAGGAATTGACTACAAAAATCTGTAGAGGACGGTGAAAATATCTAGGATCAAGGGGACCCAAACCCGGATCTCTGGCATGACATTCCAGCATGCTAACCATTTCACCACGATCCCTTTCCTGATATTTCCACCTTCCAACTACACCTGGATCAGTATGATACACACAAGGGGAGCAGTGATTACCAGGCATCTGACCCCTGAGGGTCAATCTACCGGGCACAAGGATTTCTGGTCACCTACAAATCCAACCACCTGGTTATTGCATTCAGTCACAGTGATGATGCAGACATGAATTAGGATAATCAGCGTATACCGCCTCTAAGAAGTGCTGATAGTAGTATAGTATGTATCGGAACGGGACTATAGCTAATCTGAGGATGTTACTCACTGGGCATGCAGCCAATCAGAGGCCTCCATTTGGTCACGTGACCTGTGATGTCACTGGATGCCCGTGGAGCGACCACCTCTCAGCCAATCAGAGTCCAGCATTCTGGTAACCATGGTAACATGACCTAATTAGGTGATTAGTGCAGTAACATGACCCCTTGTTTGTAAACAACAGCACGTGGTGTAGCCACGTTGTCCCTTGTTTGTAAACAAAGGGGCGGGGTTAATTATGTAAATGAGATACTCCTGAATTCTTTGCGCATGAAGATAATGATAACTCGACTACTGTTTGTTTGATTTTCACCTGCCGGAGTGGGGGGGTCAAAAGTATTAATTTTATTTTTTAATATTAGTGAACCCGCCCCCTGGGCGGGGTCAAGTATAAGCCTTATATTTTACGATAGAGCACTGCTGTGTTTTTTGCAAACCACCAAAGTGACTACAATCACACATCAGTAACTAAAATCACACATCAGTAACTGCAATCACACACCAGTAATTACAATCACGCATCAGTAACTACAAACATAGATCGGTAACTGCAATCACGCATCAGTTACTACAATCACGCATCAGTAACTACAATCACGCATCAGTAACTACAATCAAACAATAGTAACTACAATCACACATCAGTAACTACAATCACACATCAGTAACTACAACACACATCAGTAACTACAATCAAACATCAGTAAACAATAACACATCAGTAACTACAATCACATATCAGTAACTACAATCACACATCAGTAACTACAACCACACATTGGTAACTACAATCACACATCAGTAACTACAATCACACATCAGTAACTACAATCACACATCATTAACTACAATCACGCATCAGTAACTACAATCACACATCAGTAACTACAATCACATATCAGTATTTACAATCACACACCAGTTACTAAAATCACACACCAGTAACTACAATCACACATCGGTAACTACAATCGCACATCAGTAACTACACTCACACATCACTAACTACAATCACATATCAGTGACTACAATCATGCACCAGTAACTACAATCACGCATCAGTAACTACAATCAAACATCAGTAACTACAATCACACACCAGTTACTAAAATCACACACCAGTATCTACAATCACACATCGGTAACTACAATCACACATCAGTAACTACAATCACACATCAGTAACTACAATCACACATCAGTAACTACAATCACACATCAGTAACTACAATCACACATCACTAATTACAATCACACATCAGTAACTACAATCACATATCAGTATTTACAATCACACACCAGTTACTAAAATCACACACCAGTAACTACAATCACACATCGGTAACTACAATCGCACATCAGTAACTACACTCACACATCACTAACTACAATCACATATCAGTGACTACAATCATGCACCAGTAACTACAATCACGCATCAGTAACTACAATCAAACATCAGTAACTACAATCACACACCAGTTACTAAAATCACACACCAGTATCTACAATCACACATCGGTAACTACAATCACACATCAGTAACTACAATCACACATCAGTAACTACAATCACACATCAGTAACTACAATCACACATCAGTAACTACAATCACACATCACTAATTACAATCACACATCAGTAACTACAATCAAACATCAGTAACTACAATCACACATCAGTAACTACAATCACACATCACTAATTACAATCACACATCGGTAACTACAATCACAAATCCATAACTACAATCACACATCAGTAACTACAATCACACATCAGTAACTACAATCACACATCACTAATTACAATCACACATCGGTAACTACAATCACAAATCCATAACTACAATCACACATCGGTAACTACAATCAAACATCAGTAACTACAATCACACATCAGTAACTACAATCACACATCAGTAACTACAATCACACATCAGTAACTACAATCACACATCATTAACTACAATCACAAATCAGTAACTACAATCACACATCGGTAACTACAATCACACATCCGTAACTACAATCACACATCGGTAATTACAATCACACATCAGTAACTACAATCAAACATCAGTTACTACAATCACATATCAGTAACTACAATCACACACCAGTGACTACAATCACACATCAGTAACTACAATCACACAACAGTAACTACAATCACAAATCAGTAACTACAATCACACATCATTAACCACAATCACACATCAGTAACTACAATCACACATCAGTAACTACAATCACACATCAGTAACTACAACACAGATCAGTAACTACAATCACACATCAGTAACTACTATCACACATCATTAACCACAATCACACCTCAGTAACTACAATCACACATCAGTTACTACAATCACACACCAGTAACTACAACACACATCAGTTACTAAAATCACACACCAGTAACTACAATCACACACCAGTAAGTACAATCACACACCAGTAACTACAACAACACATCAGTAACTACAATCACACAACAGTAACTACAATCACACATCAGTAACTACAATCACACCTCAGTAACTACAATCACACATCAGTTACTACAATCACACACCAGTAACTACAACACACATTAGTTACTACAATCACACACCAGTAACTACAATCACACACCAGTAAGTACAATCACACACCAGTAACTACAATCACACACCAGTAAGTACAATCACACATCAGTAACTACAATCACACATCAGTAACTACAACACAGATCAGTAACTACAATCACACATCAGTGACTACAATCACACATCAGTAACTACAATCACACATCAGTAACTACAATCACACATCATTAACCACAATCACACATCAGTAACTACAATCACATATCAGTAACTACAATCACACAACAGTAACTACAATCACACACCAGTAACTACAATCACACATCAGTAACTACAATCACACACCAGTAATTACAATCACACATCAGTTACTACAATCACACACCAGTAACTACAATCACACATCAGTAACTACAATCACACATCAGTTACTACAATCACACACCAGTAACTACAACACACATCAGTAACTACAATCATACACGAGTTACTACAATCAAACATCAGTAACTACAATCACACATCAGTTACTACAATCACACATCAGTTACTACAATCACACATCAGTAACTACAATCACACATCAGTAACTACAATCAAACATCAGTAACTACAATCACACACCAGTTACTAAAATCACACACCAGTAACTGCAATCACGCACCAGTAAGTACAATCACACACCAGTAACTACAACAACACATCAGTAACTACAACCACCTATCAGTAACTACAATCACACATCAGTTATTACAATCACACATCAGTTACTACTATCACACATCATAAACTACAATCACACATCAGTAACTACAATCACACATCAGTTACTACTATCACACATATGTAACTACAATCACACATCAGTAACTACAACACACATCAGTAACTACAACACACATCAGTTACTACAATCACACATCAGTTACTACAATCACACATCAGTAACTACAATCAAACACCAGTAACTACAATTATACACCAGTTACTACAATCACACATCAGTTACTACAATCACACATCAGTTACTACAATCACACACCAGTAACTAAAATCACACACCAGTAACTAAAATCACGCACCAGTAACTACAAGAACACATCAGTAACTACAACCACGCATCAGTAACTACAATCACACATCAGTAACTACAATCACACATCAGTAACTACAATCACAAAACAGTAACTATAATCACATATCAGTTACTACAATCACACACCAGTAACTACAATCACACATCAGTAACTACAATAACACATCAGTAACTACAATCAAACAACAGTAACTACAATCACACATCAGTAACTACAATCACACAACAGTAACTACAATCACACATCAGTAACTACAATAAAACACCAGTAACTACAATCACACATCAGTAATTACAATCAAACATCAGTAACTACAATCACACACCAGTAACTAAAATCACACACCAGTGATTAAAATCATGCACCAGTAACTACAATCACGCACCAGTAACTACAAGAACACATCAGTAACTTCAACCACGCACCAGTAACTACAATCACACACCAGTTACTACAACCACGCATCAGTTACTACAATCACACATCAGTAACTACAATCACACATTAGTTACTACAATCACACATCAGTAACTACAATTACACATCAGTAACTACAATCACACATCAGTTACTACAATCACACACCAGTTACTACAATCACACATCAGTAACTGCAATCACGCACCAGTAACTACAATCACACAACAGTAACTATAATCACACATCAGTTTCTACAATCACACATCAGTAACTACAACACACATCAGTTACTACAATCACACACCAGTTACTACAATCACACATCAGTAACTGCAATCACGCACCAGTAACTACAATCACACAACAGTAACTATAATCACACATCTATTACTACAATCACACACCAGTAACTACAATCACACATCAGTAACTACAATAACACACCAGTAACTACAATCACACATCAGTTACTACAATCACACATCAGTAACTACAATCACACATCAGTAACTACAACACACATCAGTGACTACAATCACACACCAGTAACTACAATCAAACATCAGTTACTACAATCACACATCAGTTACTACAATCACACACCAGTAATTACAATCACACATCAGTAACTACAATCACACATCAGTAACTACAACACACATCAGTGACTACAATCACACACCAGTTACTACAATCAAACATCAGTTACTACAATCACACATCAGTTACTACAATCACACATCAGTTACTACAATCAAACATCAGTTACTACAATCACACACCAGTAATTACAATCACACATCATTAACTACAATCACACACCAGTTACTACAATCACACACCAGTTACTACAATCAAACATCAGTGACTTCAATCACACATCAGTGACTACAATCACACATCAGTAACTACAATCACACATCAGTGACTACAATCACACATCAGTAACTACAATCACACACCAGTTACTACAATCACACACCAGTTACTACAATCAAACATCAGTGACTTCAATCACACATCAGTGACTACAATCACACATCAGTAACTACAATCACACATCAGTAACTACAATCAAACATCAGTAACTACAATCACGCATCAGTAACTACAATCACACATCAGTGACTACAATCACACATCAGTAACTACAATCACACATCAGTAACTACAATCACACATCAGTTACTACAATCACACACCAGTTACTACAATCACACATCAGTAACTGCAATCACGCACCAGTAACTACAATAACACACCAGTAACTACAATCACACATCAGTAATTACAATCAAACATCAGTAACTACAATCACACACCACTAACTAAAATCACACACCAGTGACTAAAATCATGCACCAGTAACTACAATCACGCACCAGTAACTACAAGAACACATCAGTAACTTCAACCACACACCAGTAACTACAATCACACACCAGTTACTACAACCACGCATCAGTTACTACAATCACACATCAGTAACTACAATCACACATTAGTTACTACAATCACACATCAGTAACTACAATCACACATCAGTAACTACAATCACACATCAGTTACTACAATCACACACCAGTTACTACAATCACACATCAGTAACTGCAATCACGCACCAGTAACTACAATCACACAACAGTAACTATAATCACACATCAGTTACTACAATCACACATCAGTAACTACAACACACATCAGTTACTACAATCACACACCAGTTACTACAATCACACATCAGTAACTGCAATCACGCACCAGTAACTACAATCACACAACAGTAACTATAATCACACATCTATTACTACAATCACACACCAGTAACTACAATCACACATCAGTAACTACAATAACACGCCAGTAACTACAATCACACATCAGTTACTACAATCACACATCAGTAACTACAATCACACATCAGTAACTACAACACACATCAGTGACTACAATCACACACCAGTAACTACAATCAAACATCAGTTACTACAATCACACATCAGTTACTACAATCACATACCAGTAATTACAATCATACATCAGTAACTACAACCACGCATCAGTTACTACAATCACACATCAGTAACTACAATCACACATTAGTTACTACAATCACACATCAGTAACTACAATCACACATCAGTAACTACAATCACACATCAGTTACTACAATCACACACCAGTAACTACAATCACACATCAGTAACTGCAATCACGCACCAGTAACTACAATCACACAACAGTAACTATAATCACACATCAGTTACTACAATCACACATCAGTAACTACAACACACATCAGTTACTACAATCACACACCAGTTACTACAATCACACATCAGTAACTGCAATCACGCACCAGTAACTACAATCACACAACAGTAACTATAATCACACATCTATTACTACAATCACACACCAGTAACTACAATCACACATCAGTAACTACAATAACACACCAGTAACTACAATCACACATCAGTTACTACAATCACACATCAGTAACTACAATCACACATCAGTAACTACAACACACATCAGTGACTACAATCACACACCAGTAACTACAATCAAACATCAGTTACTACAATCACACATTAGTTACTACAATCACACACCAGTAATTACAATCATACATCAGTAACTACAATCACACATCAGTAACTACAACACACATCAGTGACTACAATCACACACCAGTTACTACAATCAAACATCAGTTACTACAATCACACATCAGTTACTACAATCACACATCAGTTACTACAATCAAACATCAGTTACTACAATCACACACCAGTAATTACAATCACACATCATTAACTACAATCACACACCAGTTACTACAATCACACACCAGTTACTACAATCAAACATCAGTGACTTCAATCACACATCAGTGACTACAATCACACATCAGTAACTACAATCACACATCAGTGACTACAATCACACAGCAGTAACTACAATCAAACATCAGTAACTACAATCACGCATCAGTAACTACAATCACACACCAGTTTCTACAATCAACATCAGTTACTACAATCACACATCAGTTACTACAATCACACATCAGTTACTACAATCAAACATCAGTTACTACAATCACACACCAGTAATTACAATCACACATCATTAACTACAATCACACACCAGTTACTACAATCACACACCAGTTACTACAATCAAACATCAGTGACTTCAATCACACATCAGTGACTACAATCACACATCAGTAACTACAATCACACATCAGTGACTACAATCACACACCAGTAACTACAATCAAACATCAGTAACTACAATCACGCATCAGTAACTACAATCACACATCAGTGACTACAATCACACATCAGTAACTACAATCACACATTAGTTACTACTATCACACATCAGTAACTACAATCACACAGCAGTAACTACCATCACACAGCAGTAACTACAATCACGCATCAGTAACTACAATCACGCATCAGTAACTACAATCACATATCAGTAACTACAATAACACACATCAGTAACTACAATCATGCACCAGTAACTATAATCACACATCAGTAACTACAATCACACATCAGTAACTACAATCACACATCAGTAACTACAATCACGTATCAGTAACTACAATCACGCACCAGTTACTACAATCACACATCAGTAACTACAATCACACAGCACAATGAACCTGACCAATCAACACTTTACACCAATTTCACTGCTCCCAATCTTGTCAATATTTTTTGTATTTACACCAAGATCTGCCAGATTAGCTGTTGCAATGAAAGAGAGCTTCGTAAAGACTTTCTGTTTAAAAGCAATATTCAGTGAAGAAATGAAGAGAAATGATTTTGACACAGTTAGTGATAGAAATCTAACAAGAGGACAATTGAGCTAAGAAACAGACAGGCATGGAAATGTAATTGTGCTATATTGGATCGCTTCCAAAATAGGACTGCAAATCAGTAATTCTCTGTAAATTGCCAACAGGGCCCCACAATGCCAGAGGTCATTGTTCTAGCTGGTTACAATATTTATAAAGGACATCTTCTCCAGAACTGAAAGAAGGTGAGCTAAAAAAGATTAATCCCTGTCAGCCAACAGTGCATTCTTGCCACTGTCATCTATATTACAGCAGTGACGAGTACCTTCAAGGTCATTTAGAGAATATTTATAAGCAAGGTAAATACACAAACATCCCATTTTACACTTCAGAAGTTTTATCTGCCTCAGCAGTTGGTAACTGCTATGTTTAAAACTCATTTCACAGTCAAATTCCTTTCATGGAGCATTGTTATTTGTGGGGCATTACACCTTTAAAATGTGAACAATGAAGAAGCCCCGTGGAGGCATCAAAGTGACAGATTGGTTTCCACTCAATGACATCAATGAGTTAATGTTCAGTTTTTTTTTGTCCAGAGGCAACACTGGAGGTCACATGACACAATGTGATTTTTGAGTGATTTGACAGGAAAATATTGAATTGTCTCAAAATGAATTAAATGGAAAATTCAGGGTCACAGATCTGATGTTATGGAACTACATCATCAGTCTCCATCAACCACCATTCACACTGTGTTAGATTCAGCTCGGAGCTTCAGAGAAACATAACCATTTGTCAAATATCTTGAATCTTCTCAACTTAAAGGCTCATATTTTATGATAGCATGCTATTATCTACTCTTCTCATCTCAAACCTATAACTATTAAATACCTATATAGAGAGTGAGACAGGTGCACTGTGCTTTAGTAATGTAGAAATAGAGGAACTGCTGACAGGTTGTGCTTTAGTAATGTAGAAATAGAAGAACTGCTGACAGGTTTGTATTTCCTACCTTGTAGCCTCTAGCTGCCCTAGAGTTACTGAGTGGAAGTTGACATTTGGTTCAGTTTCCACCACATGTTTAAAAAGAAGACAGCACTCAAGGACAGATGGATCCCACAATGAGGATAAGGTTATGTTTGTGACCTTTTCAAAGAGGGAAAAAAAGTATGAAAATAAGTGAAAACTTGTGTAGGGGTATGGTATTTAAACTTTACGTTCATGTACCCATGGGACTCAGACCTAGGTCTTCGGGTGTAGTGGGGGAATCCGGATGGCAGGTGGCAGCACCTGCCTCTGGGTTCGTATCCATTACACCAGGGGGCCTACCACTCGTCCGCCACACATCACGTGGCCGGTCTGAGTTTCGCGGGCTTTTCCCCTATATAAAGCTGGTTCTACCCCCATGTTCTTTAGTAGTGGTTCTATCCACTGCTCAACCAGGTCGTTACCCGAAAGGGTAACCGAATGCCCTAGTAGCATGTAGTCCTCTGAGGCTGTGATCGTATGTAACATAAGCTATGAAATAAAAGCTGGGTTGCCTACCCGGAAACTTTCTCTCTCTTTGTTATGATTTAATCTAACTTAACGAGACGAACCACTACACTTGTTTTACTGAGATTGCTAAAGCCTTTATGGCTGAGATGCCAGATTCAGATTCCACAATTATGACGTAAACAGACCCTACAAACATGATAACATAGATTCATCTGTCTTTGTCACTTGTTCTGTGTTGAAAAGGATCTCCTTGTTTCCCTGCTCTGCAGCTAAAGGGGGCTTTATATCAGTGAACAGCTGAGAGTGTGAGAGTGATAAGGTGTGTTGTGAATCATTTCATCTCTATCTCTATTTGAATATTCATTTTGTAAACTTCCTACACCTTTGTTCCCTTGTCCTTTTTATCTTGCCTAATTGCCATCTTGCCATCTCTCGCTCTCAAATGCTCCCTTGTGCTCTGTAGAGATGTGTGTCTTTCTCAGTCTCCCTTTGTTTCTTCCTCTCTTCCCTTCCTCTGTCTGTCTATTTTCTTCTCTCTCTATCCTGTTAGAATTCAAGAAAACAGAATTCAGAAAAGACAAAACCATTTGTCAAATATCATGAACCTCTGCAATTTTCCTAATTTTGTGCCTCTAGATACCATATACCTATACATAGAGATATCATATACCTATATATATATATATATATATATATATATATATATATATATATATATATATATATATATATATAAATTATATATATATATATATATATATATATATATATATATATATCTATCATATACCTATATATAGAGATATCATATACCTATATATGTATAGAGATATCATATACCTATATATAGAGATATCATATACCTATATATAGACATATCATATACCTATATATAGACATATCATATACCTATATATAGACATATCATATACCTATATATGTATAGAGATATCATATACCTATATATAGAGATATCATATACCTATATATAGACATATCATATACCTATATATGTATAGAGATATCATATACCTATATATAGAGATATCATATACCTATATATGTATAGAGATACCATATACCTATATATAGACATATCATATACCTATATATAGACATATCATATACCTATATATAGACATATCATATACCTATATATAGACATATCATATTCCTATATATAGACATATCATATACATATATATAGAGATATCATATACATATATATAGAGATATCATATACCTATATATAGAGATATCATATACCTATATATAGACATATCATATACCTATATATATATAGAGATATCATATACCTATATATAGACATATCATATACCTATATATAGAGATATCATATACCTATATATATAGAGAGGTATCATATACCTATATATAGATATATCATATACCTATATATGTATAGATATATCATATACCTATATATAGACATATCATATACCTATATATAGACATATCATATACCTATATATGTATAGAGATATCATATACCTATATATAGACATATCATATACCTATATATAGACATATCATATACCTATATATGTATAGAGATATCATATACCTATATATAGAGATATCATATACCTATATATGTATAGAGATATCATATACCTATATATAGACATATCATATACCTATATATAGACATATCATATACCTATATATAGACATATCATATACCTATATATAGACATATCATATTCCTATATATAGACATATCATATACATATATATAGAGATATCATATACATATATATAGAGATATCATATACCTATATATAGAGATATCATATACCTATATATAGACATATCATATACCTATATATATATAGAGATATCATATACCTATATATAGACATATCATATACCTATATATAGAGATATCATATACCTATAAGTAGTATATACATGCAAACTGAGCGCAATGGATTAGCTACTAACTAGGTCATGACCTACTGGTAGACCGGAAGTGACCTAGTTTCAGCCAATCAGAGGGCTGGATTTGACAGGAAGTGACGTCATAAGGTCATGACCTAGTTTTTTCGACCAATCAGAGAGCTGGATTCCATTTGACCTAGTGACCTGACCTAGTTGCATAAATTAAAAGAATTGTGCAATACCTAGAGCTGACCTACTTACAAACCGGAAGTGACCTACTAACCTACTTGCAAAAACGTATGACCTACGTATGAGGGTGTATTGTGCAATCCTTGAAACAAATTACACAATAACCATGACTCATTTTCTGATGCAATGTTCCTATGAATTTACGCAATACTTATGACTCACTATTTTGATATGAGATTAAATGCAACAAAGACACAACTCGGTTTTTTTTAATTCAATCTTTTTATTTTTTTCTTCCTATCAGAGTACATGCTAGGTATGAATCATTATAATCAGATATGCTTTGCAAGCAGAGTACATGGATATTATATGGAAAATGAATTCTTGTTGCAGTACCAACTGCACCCGGTCTTGGCTGGAGTAGGACTTTGACTACGGTCCTCTAAGGCCCGCATTCTCTCCATTAAATCCTTCAAGGCCTTTCTTCCTATGTCGTTCTCCTCCAGGGCTACCACTTTGTCCATTAACTCGGCCATGATGATGAGAATTTTGTCTATTACTTCCGCCGTGCTCTGAAGCCCGTCTATCACGTCCAGTTCACGTTTAACTTTTCCTTTCACCAAAAGATTGCTCACGTCTGCTTTGACTGCTACTTCTTCTGGACTCATCTCGAAATTCATTGCCTCTTCTTCTCTCTCTTTCTCAGGAAGGGCCTGACTATTTTGTCCATTAAGTTGAAGGGGACCTGAGAAAACCTTTTCACAGTGTGGTGTGGATCCTTGGTCCGACATGTTTCTATGAGGAAGTTAATGCAGTGGGCTCCACACGTTTTAGCGTAAAAGTTTTGCACTTGTTTTCTGCTGAACGACCCGTGACCATCTGACGACTTTTGCATGAACCTCTGGTGATATATAGTAAACGGAGGTAGGCCATAGGGATCAAAGTAGAATACATTCCCGTTATGAGAAACGTAAAATGCCACCCAGTGCTGACCAGGTTTAGAGCTTGGATCTGTGTTACTGACGAAACATGTAGAGGGAATTGGTTTTTTAGGACATTGATTACTGGCAAAAGTTCCCAGGTAGAACCGCCTTGTGTGTGGATGGTTTCCCAGTGCACCTGTTATGTCTGAAGTTCTCATTTTTTTCTCAGTTCATGTGGTAGTCTGTGACAGGAAGACAGTCAGCCGTTAGTTGGATGTTGTTGTCGTAG
This sequence comes from Acholoe squamosa, assembly GCA_949317995.1. Lineage (NCBI taxonomy): Eukaryota > Metazoa > Annelida > Polychaeta > Phyllodocida > Polynoidae > Acholoe > Acholoe squamosa. Next base: position 92,506,945 of record OX439037.1, read on the forward strand.
AAGGAACACAAGACGGCAGATATGGCGTGAGTAGTCGGGGCGGCAAACCTAAGGGAAATGCCCAGCTTTCCTTGCTTGATGAGATTTATACGACTGTCTTCAGGTGCTCTGTCTGGGGTCAGGTCGAAAACAAAGAAGGAATATCCATCTTTGAAATCTTCCAAAGTTATGCCACAGTCTTGCCCCAAAGCCGACAGCCCACTGTCTATGAACATTTGACTGTAGGCTCTGATGCAGTTGCCTGTTTCGAAGTCGGTCTTCAACTCAAACTTTTGATCGTCATATCTCACACATATTTCCTTCACGTTGAAATGCCTGCAGTTGAAAGGATTTTCTGTCTTAGTCCCAGCAGCTGCTGTTTCCTTTATCATACACAAGACTATCCTGGTGGGGATCTGAGTAGTGTCAGGTTGAGTCCAACTGTAGTCTTGTGAGCCGCCGTCCAAAGTGTGTTTAGTTACTTTACACCTGGCTATGTGATAGTTGAAAGGGCCCCAATGTGGATTCCTGACACTGCTGACGTGAGTTTTCACCACCTCGTCATCGACACATTTTTGGAGAAGTGTCATTTCAGCTTTGGTGATTTTGACCCAGTAGTTTTGATCGGCTGCTTGCATCATGTAGTAATTGGGCTGATTTTTTTCGAATATGAACTTGATTTCACAGTTCGGAGGCAGCACCTTGCACTGTTTAATTAAATCCAGGTGCGGCTTCATTACTAAGGCATGCTTGTTGCGGGCACTGAACTCTGCTCTCCGTGCCGTCCATCCAGCATTTTCGCCCCCTCTGGCTTCCATGTGACCACAGGTGTCTTTCATGTACTTTTGACACCCTTTCAACCGAGTCTCTTTGTCTTCTTTGTTGCAACAAATTGTGTCCAAAATGTAGGCCTTGAGACCATAGTCTTCATTGTTGCCGGTGACTTTCTCCCCATTTATCAGCAACTGGCAGGAAGCAAAGAGAGCGTGTGCCAAGTTGTTGACTGGAGCAGCTTCTATGCCTACGGCAAGGTGAGTTGTTCCGTCTGCCGCCACGGCTTCCAGTTCCATGTACAGCTCAGTTTCTGAGAGGTCTGTGTACAGGTTGCTTGGTTCGAAGGTGAAGTCAAATGATTCAGTGTGTGGAGTCAGGGCATTGTTGGTAGTTTTGGTTATTTTTTGACATTTTAATATGTCCTTTTGAGTGACAGGCAAGGCGTGTAGGTCTAGTTCACCTACTGCACATACCTGACCCTTGGGATGAAGGAGACTCATGACTAGAACAAGGTCCTTCCTCTAGCTTGTCCTCTGCCTCTGCCGCGTTGCCCCTTACGTCCTCCGCGCTTGCCGGTTGCTCGTCGTTTGACTGGAGGAGGTTCAGATGTACCTTTTATGTATCCTTGAGCAGAAGAAGCAGCCCTTTTGAGTAAGTTCTTCCCTGTAGCTTTACTTCTCCTAACTACACTTTTCTTGAAGCCTTTTCCTGTTACCACGTCGGACAAGACTCCAGCTCCTGTAGTAAGCAAGGCTTTGCCTGCAGATTTGGCAGCCGAGCGTCCTATTTTACTTAAGAGGGGAACAGCTCCTCTCAGTAAACCACCTATTAACGAACCAAGTCCGTGCCCTCTTTGTCTGCCCCTGCCACCGTACGCTGGTAAAGCACCGTTCCCAAACTGTGATTTTCTGTAGTATTCAGCGTACTGACCCCTAGGGGCCAGGTATGGAGGTGTTCCATAGTAGTGAAGCATGGTAATATACTCCTATCCTTGAAGAGGTCTGAAGGCAAGTACCACCGACACTGATCCGCTTTCAAATGGTATAGGTTCCCCAGTCTTGTCTCTTAAGTATATCCCTATCTGTCTGAAGGTGGTTTTAGTGACTGGCAGATATATCAAGTTCTGGAAACTTATGGTCTGCATGTCACCGTTGTAGCGATTTATGTTGATTTGCCTGAGAAGGGGTGCTTTAGAATCACCCACAAGACTGTGCTTGACTATGTCAGAGTACACGAAAGCACATCGACTTTTGAACTGAAGGTCTACCACGTAGGGGCTTTGTGTCTTTCCACTTAGGAAAACACTTCCGTCAAAACCTAATTGTTTCCCTAAGTTTTCTGGGAGTTGCATGACCACACCAGGAGGCAAGGAAACTACACTTTTCATTGTGTATTTGTTGTAGTGAAACACGGTGGCTTTGTTGTTTTTCCTGTAGTTTCTTAGTTTTCTCACCAACATGCTCTGTAGTTTATTTATGGTCCTGTTCAAGTATCCTATCAACTCTGAGTTGCTTTCCAGGTTCACACCTTCTAAGGCAAACATATTGTAGATACTACCTTCCTTGAAGTAATACTTAGACAGGTATCTGCTAATTTCCTTGAAGCGTGTACATATTTTCACAGCCTGTAACTGACTGGGAGAGAGCGGAGAAACATTAGCAGAGTCTGTGAAGACGGCCTTTTCTTCAAAAAAAGAAAGAGACCTTTTTTCCCTGTCATCCATAGACATCACTTCAGCCACAGCCGACGATATTTCCCTTTTCTCTCTGCCTGCCGTGTCACGCTCCCCCTCAGCCTCCTCCTCTTCCTTTTCCTCCTTCTCTGGCGTGGGTTGGTTAAAAGTGAATCCTCCAGATGGCGTCTCAGTCGCAGCAGCAGGAGTTGGTGGACTTTCACTTGCAGGACCAGCAGGAGGAATGGTTTCAGTCGATCCCACAGGGTTGACATGACGTAGGTTTTTTGTTATTTTTACTCCTCTCTTCAAAGCAGATTGGGCTGATAAATTTGATGTAGAGCTTGAAGCTCTACTGAAGACACTATGGGCTCCTGGTTTTTCCAGAGGAAAAAATTCTCTTCTGCGTTTGTTCAATAAAGCTACTACAGAGCGGAGGTTGTTTGTCAGGTCGTTTTCTCCCTGTACCAAGAGGATGGGTTCTTCTTTGACGTTGTACCACGTGGTAGGACAGGTTATTTCTTGAAGAGCACACTCTAACTGAGTAGGAGAGTTAATGTATTCTGCCAAAATTGTATTGTAACTAGTTAAAGTGTTGTCAGGAAAAACGTTCATAGATGAGTTACTAGGTAAAGTTAAGGTAAACGCCATTTGTTTATGTTTTTGACAGGTTCCCAAGAGTTAAACTTGTCTCCATAACCCTTCCACTTGATCAAGGCTTCTCTTTTCTTGCCTTTTCCTCTGTATTTTACTATTTTTTCTATGTTGTAGCGTCTTCCGTGACGGACTTGCACCTTTTGGACCTCAGGTTCGTAGAAGCTTCCTTTTATCTCTTCTCCAAGGAGATCTTTCAGGTGGTACCCTTTGGGAGAAATGTTGTCGACTGTGTATATTTCCTCAGTCCAGTTAGGTTCGTACCCTCTGTTAAATGTTTTCTTTGTTTTCAACATTCGCACTTGATTTTTTCTCTTCAACTGAAGAACAGGAACTTTTTTCTTTTGAGGTTGATCGTACAACCTGTAGAACAAGACTTCAGAGTTGTCTTTATTTATGTCTGAAGGGGCAGCTCCTAAGGCTTTGTGGTAAGTCAAATTGTAGGACTTAACCAAGTCGGGCAGCAAGTCAACCCATTTGTAGTTATTGAAATGAGAAAAACATCTCCACATTTTTCCTTGTAAGGTAGAGTTGAATCTTTCGGCTAAGGCACACTTCACGTCGTCGTTCTCTCCTGTGAAAAAATTGATTTTTTGATCTTCACAGTGTTTTTTGAAAATTTTGTTGACAAACTCTTTGCCCTTGTCAGTTTGAATTTGTTGAGGTTTTCTTTCTTTGCTCATTTTTTTGAAAGCCTCTGTCACGTCATCAGCTCTCTTACTTTTCACAGGTTGTCCAAAACCATACCTTGAAAAAACATCTATTCCCGCTAGAATGTACTGGTATCCTTTGTTTTCCTTTGAAAATTCTCGCATGTCTATGAGGTCAAGTTGCCACTGTTTGTCTATGCCCCATGTTTGTGTTTTTCTTCTTGGAAATCTTCTCTTGTAAGGTTTGTGTCTGGTGTAAGCGTCTACATCTTCCAAAGCTTGTTCTATGTTTTTTTTCTTTGTTTTCTTGAAGTGATGACGTTGAAGTTTAGAAACGCTGGTGAAACTTCCAGGTTGTTTAGGATCTGTGTAAAACCTGAGCACATCTTTTTTCAAAGCCTTGTGCGCCATATAAACTTACGTCCAGTTCCTTTTTGACTTACTTTCCTCTTCTTTATAGGGGAAGCTCTTTTCAAGGGACTGGCAGCAAAGGAAGGACTGTGCCCTGCAAAAGCCGACTTGTTTTTGACAAATTTTAAGGTGGGGTTCAGCCTTTTAACTGCTCTCATGAAAACCTGGCTTCCTTTAGGTTGGTCCTTTTTCAAAGACTTTGGTCGGGCAGCAAAAGCTAACAAATCTGTTATGTCAGTTCCAGGCACACGTTCCCCGTTAACATATATTTCTCCGTCTCTGTTCCAATTCAAAATTTGACTTCCGTGACGAGATAATTCTCTGTATAGATTTTTTGCAGTCGTTCTGTAACTTGCAGGTATTCTTTCTTTTATGTCGGCGTCCATACCCTCTGTGTTGTCTCTTGCACGAGGTTTAAAACCTTCCTCCCCTTTGAACTCGTCTACACTGTCTCCGTCTGAATCGTCAGGAAGTGGTGGATCGTCTCTAGTCTCTGTGAAAGTGTGGTCAGCATCATCGTCGCCGTCGTCGGTGTCTTCTAAAGAATTGTTTACACCCCCAGCTGCTGCTGCTGCTGCTCCTGCAGGACCTTGTCCTACTGCTCGACCAAAATAGGGACCTTCCCTACGTTGTCCTAAGGCCTTGGCTTTTTTAGTTAAAATTCCCGACTTTATCATAAGTTGATTGTACTGCCTTAACTTTTCCTTCAGTTTGAGGTTAGGAGAGTTAAGCACCTCATGTGCTTTACTCTGAAGGTGGTTCAGGACTTGAACCAGGCTGGAATCAGGAGTTAAACCTTCTCTTAAAAGTTGAGTGCTGTAGTACTGGTCTTGAACACTAGGTCCAGGCTGGGGAGGAGAGGAAGTACTAACAAAAGAAGATTTTTTTTCTCGGGGAACAAGATCCGCCCTTACGAGGGCCATCCTTGAATAAGACATGATTTTTTTATCGACGTGCTCCTATGAGACCTGTTATCAGGGGTAAGGCGAGGCCCAAAATGGTTCCCAAAAATCCTGCCTTTTGCTCAAAGGTTTTCCTCTTCTGCTTAACGGTAGCCTTGTGCCTTGTGACTGACTTGAGTTCTTTCTTGTAGGGTGATAAACGTTTGACTGCGTCGGACTCGTTACGCAACAGGTTTTTGTTCATTACGTTGACGCAAATTTGACTCATCAACCTAATGACCTCATCGCTGAGACCTTTGATAATGTGGGAACACTCTGCCGAGGAACACTTGGATATGTGTTTCAACAAGTGGTAATGTTTCCTAATTGTTTTAAATTTTCCTCCAGAAGGAGATCTTTTGGTCACCATTCTATCTTTTTCTTTTCGAAGCTGAAGCTCGAGGAATGAAAACCAAGGTGTTCCAAGGAGTTGTTATGCTGTTTCTTACCCTAAGCTCGTTAGGTGTGCTCTGCTTAAAGTCCAATAGGATGTATGAATGCTTCTCTTTGGTTTCTGAGTTATATACCTCCGTCAAAAAGGATTTCTGTCCTGGAAAGGCCTGTTTGCTGATGTGCCCTATCTGACTCATGTCTCTAGGGTTTTTAAAAACAACTAGGTAGTGTGCATTTAAGCTCAAGGTTCTGAAGGCAGGATTGTTGAAAAACAAGTTTTGAGTAACAAAAATTACACTTAAACTGCGATGGTGAGAGCCCACAGTGAAAAGTTTCATTATGGTGGGAACGTACTCGGGATCCATGAGATCGTCTATTATGACCAGTCCATGTTTAGTCACGTCTCTTTCATCCTCGAACAAAAAGTCTTCTGAAAGAAGACCTTTGTTAAACTTAACCCCCAACTTCACCATTTCGTCGAATCCATCTTGCCATTGACTGTAGCAGTAGTATATGTCGTGTATTTTTGGAGTAACAAGCTCGTCTACACCTTTAATCAACTTGAAAACAAGTTGACTTTTCCCACAAGAAGTAGGTCCAGCTATGATCATTGTGAAGGGGCTTTGTAGACGTGGGTCAAAAATGATCTCCTTTTCCTTGTGATCCATGTTGGACGATATCTTAGACCAAAGTGACCAAAGGAGCAACCTCGTTCTCTTTTAAACCAGTAGAACCCTTGTTCAAACCTTCCACGTAAAGAGCTACATTAGAAAGTCCCATGTTGTATAGACTGGCTATTAGGCAGCTTGGATGAGATATTTCTCTATATTTCCAAACCATCAGAACTTCGAACACAGGATTTGTGACTCCTTTTTTCCCTGGAACAGGGGTGGATATCAGGTTAAGCTCGTGGTCGCTCATTCCAAGTTGAGTTCCCAGTTTCCTCCAGTCAAGCTTTTCGAACTTGTCTGCCAGGTTGACGAACAAAGTATCAACTTTCCACTGTTCTGGAGGAATTTCACAATGGTCCACTACGTTGTAATATCCCATGTACCATCTACAATAATCAGTTAGATCGTAACGACCTATGTCACTTAATGCATGTCTCAATACCATCCACTTGCAACGCACGTTCTTTCTACTCCATGAAATAAGCATTTCTCTCCCCATAGAACGAAGAGACGGTATTTTTTCCATGTAATCCATTAAACTTAGTCTAAGTCCTAAGTAAACTCCTAATCGAGGGTAGTCTTTTTCAGATATTTTTTCACTGACCTTGAATAACAACTCGTCCGAAAGGTGAAACTCCATAGCGTCCAAATAAAAAGTGTTGAGCAAGTAAGGCAGGCAGGTAGGAAGGCAGGCAGGTTATGACAGGCTAGAAAGCATACAGTTGACTTATATAGGGTAGGGTAGGGTAGGGTAGGGTAGGGTAGGGTAGGGTAGGTGGGTAGGTGGTTTAGGTGGGTGGGTAGGTGGGTGGGTGGGTTAGGTGGGTTATTTTGGGCGGCCAGCCCGGGCCAACAAGCCCCAAACCCCCCATACTTGAGGGGTGCCCCCACCCCCCCACCCCATAGTTTTTTAAACCCAACCCCACCCTTTCCTACCCTACCCTACCCTACCCTACCCTACCCTACCCTATTTTATTTTACCCTATTCTATTCTATTCTATATATCTCTCCCGTTCCCTTCCCCCTGTTTAGGTAAGCATGTTACATCGTTCTTCGTTCGTTTAAATTTGTTATGACGTTGAGTGTAAAGCGAGCTGATTGTGGTGAAAACAGTGAGTAAGGGAGATAAGCTGGGTGCACCACATAGCCAGATAAAACCAAACTTTTTCTTTCTCCTCTACACTGAAACGATCCAGGGACGATGATGGGATGTGAAATATGGGGCAGGAGGAAAACAAAGTTTTGGTTTCTAAGCACTCAGCTAGAAGTTCCAAAATAGACATGAAGAAATGAAGACGCTGGTTAAGTAGGCGGGGATTTTCTTTGGCGTGATGCTCTTCTGCCGCTTTCAATGCTTCCACATGGAAGGGGTTTTTCAGTGGGCCTTTTCCCTTTCTTCCATGCTTCAGGGCATAACCCAAGGTTTCCACCGCTGAAAATTTCGACAAGTTATGACTCAAAACCATTTTCCTCAAGGTTTTTCTGTCTTTGGATGTAAAACTTGATTGCACTGAAGAAAAAACTAAGTATAATTTTTTCCGGTGAAGAACACATTCTTTCAAGTATTTGCACACGTACCTGAAACAAATAGAAGAGCAACATATAATTTCATTTCTTTCCCTCACATATGTCAGAACTTGAGTGTCGTCGGGGTGACGTTGTTCTAATACACGCTGCAGGGAGTAACGCGACATAGTAGGTCGAAGGTTGTTGTGTCAAATAACGATGGTTTAGTCCCCGTTTAACCTTTATAGGAAACCTGTCAGTCTTTCCTTATCGCAATTTCCTGAAATGATTTATTGCTCAAGGACGAAACAGACGTCAGGGTCAGTGCCTGAGCGTTCTGAAAAGAGGGGAAAACATGTGGAAGGGTGGGTTTGGCCCAGGGGCCTTACCCGGAGGATCATCGTTTATTTTTTGTTCAGTTTTATTAGGAGGACCAAAAATTAGATACGGGGTAGGCTGTTACCACCTTCAGCTGACCTTTTTCATGGGAGGCAGTTATTTCAGTAATAACTCTCACAACATGACAGCATCCATGGTAATTGTGGCCAATCTCTGTCCTGAATCCTCTTTCATAGAAAATTTTTGAACCTAAAGAGTGTGTAATTTTGTCTGGGTGAAGTAAAGTGGCTTTAATTAAAGCCTTCACCATAGTAGAATCGATGAAAACTGAATTACCAGGCCCTCCCCCCAAAGGTTGATCCCTTAGAAAAAAGGGTTTTTGTCTGTCTGAAATGAATTTCTTTGAACTTCCAGAGGAAATGGAATGTCTAGACATTAAGTGTACCATGGCACCATGTCCCAAAAGAACACCTGAAAAAAAACTTTCCCCATTTTCTGAGATAAGTTTTTTCACAGAGGGTCCACCAGGAACCAATGCAGTGGTTTGGTTGTGCAAAAAGCATTGTTTGAAGTTACAGTTAGGAGGGATGTAAAGATCCCTGTTCAAATTTTCAGGACAGAATTTCCACACAGCCCACACCTTACCTTCTTCTACACCCCTCCTGATGTCTGAAATAAACACCTCCTGACGCCTTTTGTGACCTACGGTCAAAGACAAAGGTAAAGGACAAAAGTTAGCCATGTCTGCTTGAGAGAAGCTAGTTCTGATGAATGACGAATGGTCTGCGTTAATTACAGAACGGTAACAACAAGACTCGTTTTACAAGCCTCACCCTGAACGTTGACTGAACGTTATCACGTTTTTTATTTGAGTTAAGCTTTTTTACTTTTTTCCAAAACAACACTGACTAAGTGTAAAACATACTATGAATGGAAAAGCACGGTTATCTACGACTCATGGACGTGGTTGTACGTTATCTGAACGACAAGGGAACGTCCCAGCATCGTATCAGGATAGTTACTATAAAGTAGACTTGAGCTGCTCGATCTTCATCAAACCTTTTCTGACGTTTGTCTGCTGTTCGCCGTCCTGCTCCTGCACCTTCCAGCCCTGCCACCCTTTCATCTTCAAGGAGAACAATGCCTGGTCGCATGAAGACGGGACTTAGTGTCAGGAGAGGAGGAGCTAAAAAACTGGCTCCACTAACTTTTACTACTTCTAAACAGACAGTGGAAAAGGCGTCGGGCATCGCCCCTCCTCCTACCTCTCCAGCCTCACCTGATAAACCACCTGCAACTCCTGCTCGGCTTCCAACTGAAGTGCCTGATGCAGGAGAACAGGAAGCCGCTCTTGCAGCTCTTCATGGCGAAATCACTGATTTCCTGGATCGCGTCCGGGATCGCTCTCCTCAGGAAGCTGGCGACGGCGATTTTGACATCAGGGAATACATCAATCCCCCGGCACCTTTGAACTACCAACCCCCCACTGAAACACCTACGTCCGTCTCTTACTCACCCGTGACTCCGGAAGAACCTTCTCCCCAGGTCAGTCCAATTAAGGTTATAGACCTTACAACCTCATCACCGGCAGTTAAACCCATAGAAGTGGTGGACTTAACACAAGGGACACCTTCACCTGCTCACCGCGGGGGGTATTCGCAGGTAGAGGTTATAGATTTAACCGGCCCTTCTCCTCTGTACTCTCTCCCGGTTCCAGTAGAGGAGCTGCTTCTTAAAAGCCCGCCGGAAAAAAGAAACTGTTCCAGTGAGAAAGAAGGGGAGCCTAAGAAAAAAAGACAGAAGCGCGCCTACCACAAGAAAACCCCTGTCTCTACCCCTGCTTCAAATTCCTCAGCGACTTCATCCTATGGTGCCGAGCCAATTGGTTCTGTCCCAGGTGTTCCTTCTCCTAAAGACAAGTCACACAGGCAAAAGTTTGGGGAGGGAACTGCCCCCAGTTCTTCCAGCAAGCTTGTGGGCTTTAGGTCAGTGCCTTTGGTGGTAAAAAAGTGGCCTGCTCGATTTGGTTTCCAAGAAAAGTCACCTGCCCCCAACCAGGTTTTTTATCCGGAAGGGGATAACAACGCCTGCATAGAAATATACAGGGAACCTAGCATCAGGGGAGTATGCTTGAGAACCTACCTGGACAAACCTTACGAGCGGTGCTTGAACCTAGAGGCGCGTGAATTCAGGAACTTAGTGGACCAGATAGAGTGCATCCTAGGAAAGTACAAGGAGTTACACCGCCTAGCTGCCCTTGGAGAGAGGAAGGTGGATAATCTTTTGTTGTCCTTGAACCAAGACTGCACCGACCCCAGTGGAGGCCGGGCTATGGTCCTGGTAAACTTGTACAAGGGAACTCCTAAAGTTCACATAGGAACAACCAGCTACGTGGAGGAAATGAATGCCTCGGTGTCTTCCAGCTTCAGAATGCCCCCTTCAGCCACACACTGCGGACACACTGTGTCCCCCTTCATTCTGGAGGACATAAAATCACGAGTTGGTCCCTTCCTAGACGAAACGACCGATTTCTACTCTGGGTAAGTGGTCAACTTTGTATAGTGTCTGGTCAACAGCTCCTTGTTAAGTGCTTTTACATTATGATGTATATCAGCTAATTTGTAGTTAGATTTAGATGTACTCCGTTATTAGTCAACATAGCCCAGCGTAGGTTTAAGTTCCATATGTACTCCATGTATACTTAGGTTAGGTTTTTAGTTATAAGTTTGTATATAGAACATAAAGTGAAACAAGAAAAAGAAACCTTAAAAAAAATGCCGCCCAAAAAGGTAAAACAACTTTACACCGTCAACTGTCCAATGTGTAACACCCCTAGACCTCCACGTTTGGTAACTGTAGAAAACAGTGGAAAAACTTTATGTAACTCAGATTCTTGTAGAAGAGAATTTTTTTCCGACAGCTTAGAACTTCCAAAAGAAATAGAAAAAAATTCTTTGCATAAAAGCAGTTACCGTGACAACTTCAAGTCCATAGCTTCAGGTTTGGCTGTGCTTGGTAAGCTTCAGTCCATTTTCAACGTCAGAATGACAAGTTTCAACAAAGACTTGGGAGCCAAACAGGTAATAGAGGCGCTTACCTCTATTCATAGAAATCAAGTTATGGCTTACAAAGTGGCTGTCTCTTTTGGAAGGTTGTTGTCTTCCTCTAAGGAGGAAGAAGAAGAAGAGAAAGTCATGTACTTTCATGCTTCTGCCAACAACTCGTCTTTGTTCTATGACAGTGAAAGTCATAGAGACCCTTACATTTTTATAAGGGACGACAAAGACTTTGCAGAGTGTTTAGATTTAATAGAAAACAACATTAAAGAAGACACTCAAAGACCCTCTACTAAATGGAGTGTAATAGGCAACGTGAACGCCAACATCACACTGATAAGGGCTACGGGAGGAGAATATCTTTTAGGTAAAATGAAAACTGTTCCACCAGGTTTAAGACAAAGAGGAATGCAACACTTTCACAGAGACCCTAAAACCAAAAGGGCTTACAAGGACAACTTGTGTTTCTTTAGATGTCTGTCTTTCTTCCTGTATGAATCTTTAGAAAAAACTCAAGAGCTTTTCCTTGAAGCCTATCCAGGGGTGAACAAGGAGACTTTTGAGGGCGTTAACATAAGAGATTTAGACAGGTTAGAAAAAATGTTTGAAGTTAACATAAGAATCTTTTACCTTCCCTCTTTTGGTAAAAGAAAGGGTCGACCTAAAATTATAAGGTCAAACATGTGTTCATCCAAGAAAATCATGAACTTGAACTTACACAGAAACCATGTAAGTTTAATAACTAACATGGGACTGTATGGTAAAATGTACCCCTGTGAAAAGTGTCATAAAGTTTTCACTCGTAGCTTCCTTTTGAAACAACACAATGGGGTGAAAAAAGATTGCACCAAAGTCAGCTTCAGGTACAAAGGTGGAGCATACAATCCATCCAAAACAGTTTTTCAAGTTTTAGAGGAACTGGGAATAGTTTGTTCACCTGAGAAAAAAATATACCCCTATAAAATTGTTTTTGACTTTGAAAGCTATTTCGTCCAACCTGAAAATTCGTCCCCAGAAAATGCTAACACTGTGATAGAAAAAACTCACATACCCCTTTCTGCCAGTGTAGCTTCTGATTTTCCTGGGCATACAGAACCAGTGTGTTTTGTCAGAAATTCCAACAGGGACGACGATCCTTTGGTTAAAAATGTGTTGGAACACATAAACAACTTGGGGCAGTTGATAGGAGAACAGGTGAAAGAGAATTTTAGAGATGTTTTAGACGAACTAGACTCTCTAGAAGAAAAACAAAAGGAACTAGAACATAAAGCTAGCAAAGTTTTTCCAGCAAAGAACAAAAAAAATCCCCAAAAAAAAATCTCCCATGTTCTTGAAGTGAAGGAAAAACTTCTTACCTACATAGAAAGAGTCCCTGTTCTAGGTTTCAACTCTGGAAAGTATGACATTAATTTGATAAAAAAGGAATTTCATTCTTTTTTTATAGACACAGACAAAACAGAAATGAAAACCATAAAAAAATGCAACAAGTACATAGCAGTGTACACAGACCATCTTCTTTTCCTTGACATGTTTAACTATTTGGCACCAGGTTATTCCTACGCAAACTACCTGAAAGCCTTTCTGAAAGGGAAAGCTGAAAAAGGTTTTTTTCCCTACGAGTGGATGGACAACATAAGAAAACTGAACAACAAAGCTCTTCCTCCACGCCACTGCTTCTACAGTTCTTTGTCGGGTGGTGGAATAAGCAAAGAAGATTATCTTGAATGTAAGAAGGTCTGGAAAGAAAACAAAATGAAAACTATGAAGGACTACTTGATATATTACAACAACCTGGATGTTAAACCCTTTGTTTTAGCCATAAACGAGCACACAAAATTTTTTATAGATCGTGGGGTAGACATGTTCAAAGACGGTTTAACTTTGCCAGGTTTAACCTTGAAGTTTCTTTTCAACAACACTGCACCTAATGCCACTCCTTACATTCTTTTTGGTGAGAAAGAAAAGGATGTTCACTCCTTGCTCAGACGCAACTTAGTAGGGGGTCCCTCTATTATTTTTCACAGACATCACAAAAGTGGAGAAACAAGAATAAGACAAAAAAAATACGGGTCACAAAGCAAAGTATGCAGACACATAGTAGGGGTAGATGCTAACAGCTTGTACCTCAAGTGCATGGGTGAAGAGCACTGCACAGGTTATTATGTGGTGCGCAGGAAAGAAAACGATTTTCAAGCTGTTTGCAGTCAACAAATTAGCTACTCAGCCACAGAATGGTTGCGATACAAAACTGTGACAGACAAAGTCAAGATATTACACCAATACAACTACGGGGAAGTAGTATTGGGTTCAAGGAAAATAAAAGTGGACGGATATGATCCAGCTTCAAAAAAAGTATACCAGTTTCACGGGTGCTACTGGCATGGTCACATATGTCACCTTACTAAATCAGTTTTGAGAGACCCCAATGGAAAGGCATGGTTAGAAGAAAAAAAACAAAATACCATTTTGACTACCCTATATCTTCAATCGTTAGGTTACCAAGTAGAGGAAAAGTATGAGTGTATGTGGTTGAAAGAAAAAACTGAAAACTTGTGCAGAGAAACAAAAAGTGAATGGGAAATTAAAAGACCGTTGTGCCAAGGCAGAAAAAGTCAGGATGAAATACTGAGAGGGGTTTCTAAAGGAACAACTTTTGGACTTATCCAGGTAGACATAGAAACACCTGAACACTTGAAAGAAAAATTCAGTGAAATGACACCTATTTTCAAAAACTGTTTAGTAGGAAAAAAAGACGTAGGTGAACATATGAAACGTTACCTGGAAGCAGCAGGTAAGCTAAAACAACCGCAACGCCAACTTATAGGCAGCTACCACGCAGAGGGAATTTTGTTGGGAACTCCTCTCTTGAAGTGGTACCTGGAAAAAGGTTTGGTAGTTACGACAGTACACCTTCTCGTAGAATACACTCCAGAACAGACTTTTTTACCCTTCATGGACGAAGTAACCAAAGCTAGGAGGAAGGGCGACGAAAATATAGACTGTAAGATTTTGTCAGATCTGTACAAACTTTTGGGAAATGGTTCATACGGAAAAACCATATGCAACAAACAAAACTTTGTTCAAACAAAGTATCTTCACCCCTCTAAGGCAAGACGTTTGGCCATGCACTGGTCAGTGCAAGATGTGCAAGACATAAGTGACAACACGGTAGAACTGTCCTGTTTGCCCACCTCCATCACCTACGATCTCCCAGTTCAAATAGGGTTCATGGTATACCAATATGCCAAACTTAAAATGTTGGCTTTCTATTACGACTTTCTCCTTGAATACATAGACGAGAAAGATTTTGAAATGTGTGAAATGGACACTGACAGTTTTTACTTTGCTTTAAGTGCAGAGAAAATAGAAGACGTAATTATTCCTGAAAAACGTGAAGCTTTCTTCAGAGAACGTCACAAATGGTTGCCCTCTGAATCATGTGACAACAGTCACCACAGAGAGACCTATGTTCAGACCAAAGTATTGGGTGAGCTGTGGCTGCCTCAACCATGTTGTAAGAGCCGTCTGGCGTTTGACAAGAGAACCCCCGGGTTATTCAAAGTGGAGTGGGAAGGTGACGAAATGACTGCCTTGAACTCCAAATGTTACATAGGCACAGGAGTAAATGTGCCCGTTAAAATGAGTTGCAAAGGTGTAATTCAAAAACAAAACCCCCTGACCACTGACAAGTACAAAGAAGTACTGGACAGTGAAAATGTTGTCACGGTAGTCAACAAAGGATTTAAAGTAGTAAACCACAGCGTTACGACTTACTCTCAAAGGAAACAAGGTCTAACCTATCAGTACATAAAGAGACAAGTATGTGAAGACGGTGTAAGCACCCTACCCCTTTCTATATAAAAAAATGGTTTCTTTTTCTAGTTTCACTTCCAGTTGTACATTTCGTTGAAAGAAAAAAAAGTTTTAAACAAATTGTTCAAATGAACAAATTTCCTTCATAGAAAACAGTGTTAAAATGGAAAATGTTCATTTGAAAAATTGTTCAAACGAACATTTGTTCAAATGAACATTTTTCCCCATAAAAAAGAGTGTTAAAATGGAAAATGTTCATTTGAACAATTGTTCAAACGAACATTTGTTCAAATGAACATTTTTCCCCATAGAAAACAGTGTTAAAATGGAAAATGTTCATTTGAACAATTGTTCAAACGAACATTTGTTCAAATGAACATTTTTTCCCATAGAAAACAGTGTTAAACTGGAAAATGTTCATTTGAACAATTGTTCAAACGAACATTTGTTCAAATGAACATTTTTTTCCATAGAAAACAGTGTTAAACTGGAAAATATTTTTTGTTCAAATGAACATTTTTCAAATAAAAAAATGTGTACTGTATCATGAAAAAAAACTAATAAAAAAGTAAGAAAAGTGAACTGTATCACCCAAAAATAAAAAAAAAACTTTTCACAAAAGTGAATGCTGTACATGTTCACGACAAAAAATAAAAAATCCGGCGCTGAAGAAATTAAGTTGGAACAGAAAAAAAGTGGTACCAGATTTCTTAACTCATAGCGTCACGTTCACCAGACTATTAGTATCTGGTTAGATTTAAGCAACCATTTTAACATGGAAAGTTTAGAAGCTATGCTTGTGGAGCAAACCACAGAAACTCCACCTTATGACTATTACATGCGTCCAGTTTTACAAAGTGTTGCTTCATATAATCAAGCTTCTTCTATAACACCTGACAATGATATAAGTTCTGTAGCATGTGGATGTTCAGAGAATTTCTTTTGGGAAATAATACCTGCAGAAAACATTGGTTATTTTAGAGGAGCTGAACCAGACACTGTTGACCACTGTATAACTAGTGTTAAAATGTACAAATATTTCTCTTCAGCTTTTTGGGACGCCTACAGAAACTGCATGTACTATTGTCGAGTGAAAAAAGTTAACTTGATAATGCATGATTGGTGTATAGGAGTATATCAATTGCACACTGAACCTGGCTGCCCAAGACACTACACAAGGTACACTTTAGGAAGTGTAAGAAAGTTTGCTCTTACTCTCCAAGAGTTAGAATGTAATCCCATAGTAGGAGTGTTTTGTCAGTGTAATTGTAAACTGGAAGTATCTGCTATTGCTAAAACTATTTGTTTCACATGTCTGCAGGTCTCTCTGGAACTTCATGCCTTAAGTATACCTGGAGTGAAAAATCATTTCTCCTTTGAGGTAAACTTTAAGGATGGTTTTTTATCTGGTCTTTTACCTGGACCCAAAAACAGTCAAACTTACTTCCTGGCCCAGGCTTTGTTCGAGCATGCTATATCTAACATAGCCAAACTTAACAGTTATTGTTTCCACAACACATGGAAAACAAGTCTTACTGGCCAAAGCTGGTATCAAGCAAGTAAATTCACACACAACAAATGTTTTTGTAGTATATGTGCACGCCCCGGAAATGGAAAATCTGTCTTCATCTGTAAATATTGTGTCTAATAAAAAAATATAATCTGTTATGTGAAATAAATGAGTTGTGTTTTATTTTAATGCATGAGTCATAAGTATTGCGTAAATCCATAAAAGTATTGCATCAGAACATTGTGTAAATTCTTACAAGCATTGCGCAATGCACCCTCATACGTAGGTCATACGTTTTTGCAAGTAGGTTAGTAGGTCACTTCCGGTTTGCAAGTAGGTCAGCTCTAGGTATTGCGCAATTCTTTTAATTTATGTAACTAGGTCAGGTCACTAGGTCAAATGGAATCCAGCTCTCTGATTGGTCGAAAAAACTAGGTCATGACCTTATGACGTCACTTCCTGTCAAATCCAGCCCTCTGATTGGTTGAAACTAGGTCACTTCCGGTCTACCAGTAGGTCATGACCTAGTTAGTAGCTAATCCATTGCGCTCAGTTTGCATGTATATACTACTCCTATATATATATAGATATCATATACCTATATATAGACATATCATATACCTATATATAGACATATCATATACCTATATATAGACATATCATATACCTATATATATAGACATATCATATACCTATATATAGAGATATCATATACCTATATATAGACATATCATATACCTATATATGTATAGACATATCATATACCTATATATAGACATATCATATACCTATATATAGACATATCATATACCTATATATAGACATATCATATACCTATATATGTATAGACATATCATATACCTATATATAGAGATATCATATACCTATATATAGAGATATCATATACCTATATATAGACATATCATATACCTATATATGTATAGACATATCATATACCTATATATAGAGATATCATATACCTATATATGTATAGAGATATCATATACCTATATATATATAGAGATATCATATACCTATATATAGACATATCATATACCTATATATAGACATATCATATACCTATATATAGACATATCATATACCTATATATAGACATATCATATTCCTATATATAGACATATCATATACCTATATATATATAGAGATATCATATACCTATATATAGACATATCATATACCTATATATAGACATATCATATACCTATATATAGACATATCATATACCTATATATATATAGACATATCATATACCTATATATAGACATATCATATACCTATATATAGACATATCATATACCTATATATAGACATATCATATACCTATATATGTATAGACATATCATATACCTATATATAGAGATATCATATACCTATATATAGAGATATCATATACCTATATATGTATAGAGATATCATATACCTATATATAGACATATCATATACCTATATATAGACATATCATATACCTATATATAGACATATCATATACCTATATATGTATAGACATATCATATACCTATATATAGAGATATCATATACCTATATATAGAGATATCATATACCTATATATAGACATATCATATACCTATATATGTATAGACATATCATATACCTATATATAGAGATATCATATACCTATATATAGAGATATCATATACATATATATAGACATATCATATACCTATATATAGAGATATCATATACCTATATATAAAGATATCATATACCTATATATAGACATATCATATACCTATATATAGACATATCATATACCTATATATGTATAGAGATATCATATACCTATATATAGAGATATCATATACCTATATATAGACATATCATATACCTATATATGTATAGAGATATCATATACCTATATATAGAGATATCATATACCTATATATGTATAGAGATATCATATACCTATATATAGACATATCATATACCTATATATAGACATATCATATACCTATATATAGACATATCATATACCTATATATAGACATATCATATACCTATATATAGAGATATCATATACCTATATATATATAGAGATATCATATACCTATATATAGACATATCATATACCTATATATAGACATATCATATACCTATATATAGACATATCATATACCTATATATATAGACATATCATATACCTATATATAGAGATATCATATACCTATATATAGACATATCATATACCTATATATGTATAGACATATCATATACATATATATAGAGATATCATATACCTATATATATAGATATCATATACCTATATATAGAGATATCATATACCTATATATGTATAGAGATATCATATACCTATATATAGACATATCATATACCTATATATAGACATATCATATACCTATATATATAGACATATCATATACCTATATATAGACATATCATATACCTATATGTAGACATATCATATACCTATATATGTATAGACATATCATATACCTATATATAGAGATATCATATACCTATATATAGAGATATCATATACCTATATATGTATAGAGATATCATATACCTATATATAGACATATCATATACCTATATATATATACATATCATATACCTATATATAGACATATCATATACCTATATATGTATAGACATATCATATACCTATATATAGAGATATCATATACCTATATATAGAGATATCATATACCTATATATAGACATATCATATACCTATATATGTATAGAGATATCATATACCTATATATAGAGATATCATATACCTATATATGTATAGAGATATCATATACCTATATATAGACATATCATATACCTATATATAGACATATCATATACCTATATATAGACATATCATATACCTATATATGTATAGACATATCATATACCTATATATAGAGATATCATATACCTATATATAGAGATATCATATACATATATATAGACATATCATATACCTATATATAGAGATATCATATACCTATATATAAAGATATCATATACCTATATATAGACATATCATATACCTATATATAGACATATCATATACCTATATATGTATAGAGATATCATATACCTATATATAGAGATATCATATACCTATATATAGACATATCATATACCTATATATAGACATATCATATACCTATATATAGACATATCATATACCTATATATGTATAGAGATATCATATACCTATATATAGAGATATCATATACCTATATATAGACATATCATATACCTATATATGTATAGAGATATCATATACCTATATATAGAGATATCATATACCTATATATGTATAGAGATATCATATACCTATATATAGACATATCATATACCTATATATAGACATATCATATACCTATATATAGACATATCATATACCTATATATAGACATATCATATACCTATATATAGACATATCATATACCTATATATAGACATATCATATACCTATATATGTATAGACATATCATATACCTATATAGACATATCATATACCTATATATAGAGATATCATATACCTATATTTAGCGTTTAATCAACGTTATGAGAGAGCACTTGTGGGTCTATGGTTCAATATTCCACGACCGCGTAGCGGGAGTGGAATATTGAACCATAGACCCACAAGTGCTCTCTCATAACGTTGATTAAAGCGTTTATCGAACATATTTCTCCATTTTGTATCAATTTCTTACCTTATAACCCCATAATTAATCCATGAGAAGATATTTTGTAAGTGCATCCCATCCGCACGGTTTGCCAAGCCAGCGTAGCCATTGTTTTTACTCCACCCGTCATACCCTCATCTTTCCAACGAATTTTCGGGTAGAATCCAAGCATGTCAAGTCCTGTACTTCAAGCAGCGCCAAATATACGATCTCTAGTTGGTGTTCGCCTTCATTTTGTATCCATTTTCTTCGAAATAAATAAGAATCAATTGATTTTCCATACCGATCCAACGCACACGGCCCGCTACACGGCCATTTCGTCTTGTTGACATAGCGGGGAGGTGCCGGGATGTAAAAACTAGGTCAGCCACGCGTCGAGCAAGGAATGGCCGGACAGGGCGGGTCCCGACTCGTATCGATGTGGAAAATCAATGGATTCTTATTTATTTCGAACAAAATGGAGAAATTAGGCATGGCATGTTCATATAGGATATCTAAGGATGGTTCTCTGTTAATAACTCCACCAGGCTCCATGGATTCTAGGCTAACGAGGTGTGTAAACATCAGGTATGTCGGACAACTTTTTCAAATTCTTGATGTAGATTCATATCTAGCACCGGTCGGCTTGGTATAGTGGACAGCGAGCTCGCCTCCTGCCCCAGCGGCCGGGGATCGATTCCCCGTTGAACCTAAACGGTTTTAACAGGAAACGTATGGAGGAGTTGACATTGTATACTTCTCCAATTTAATAACATGTCCGGATTGAAACCAGCAGCTTCTTGAAGACGAAGAAAAGGTCTCAGAGTGCGTTATGGCTGGATAAGGAACTGGGGTTATGAGCAAAAAAGCACAGTTGAGGCCCAGATAGTTAGATAAATAGACATATCATATACCTATATATAGAGATATCATATACCTATATATGTATAGAGATATCATATACCTATATATAGAGATATCATATACCTATATATAGACATATCATATACCTATATATAGACATATCATATACCTATACATAGACAGCACTGAAGCCGCCACGGAAAGGATTTCCTTGTTCTGCAGCTGAACAGGGCTTCATCTCAGTGAACAGCTAACAATGCCAACAGTGTGAAATAAGCAAAGTAGGGTTAACTGGTGTGTTCTGAATTTAGAAAAAGGGAACCATTTTGTAAAGAATCTCCATTAACATATAGTTTTCTCTGTTAGCCATATTGCCCTCTTTCTCTCTCTCTTTCTCTCTCTATCCCTCGCTCTCTCTCTCTATCTCTCTCTCTATCTCTTTATCTATCTATCTATCTATCTATCTATCTATCTATCTATCTATCCCTGTCTTTCTTTCTCTCTCTCTCTCTAATGCTCCCATGCACTGTTAAGAGGTCTGTATCTTTCTCACTTTCATTTTCTTTCTTTGCTTCCTCTATCTGTTTGTATCCTATTCTGTTTGTCTCTCTGTCCCCTGTCTTAATCTCTCCTCTTTGTCTCTCACTCGCTCTACCTGTCCCATAAATTAGACGTCACAAAAGCCTGTCTACAGCCCCCTATGACAGACAGGTTGGTCGCTGTCTGTGAGGCAGGGTGAGGAATTGCATACAGATTGGGGAGGGTTGGGTTTCTGTTGGTGTCATTAATATCATTTACGTCATTTGATGGCAATAAGGGTGAAGGGCGTTATCAGTTTAGGCACCAGGGCCACTGTCAGGGCAGGCCCTACTCATTTATATGCAATATATATCTGCCCTTCGCTTTCTGATGTTATCATCAAATTGGATGGTTCCAAAGGATGGGACATTTCCCTTTTTTGGTACACTGAGGAAAAAATGATACTCAGAGTGAGTCTAGTCTTAGACTCAGGCAAATGTCACCAAAATGATTCTGTTTTGATACTCAGGTTGAGCCTGGGGTAGGGGCATACTGCGGCATTGCCTGACACTCTACTCTAGAGTGTGTATAGCCCAGCTGTACCCTCTCTGCTGTCATACTCCAAAAGTGCTCTTTAGAGACAGGCTTAGGGTCAACTGGAGTAACATAATAGAAGAGAATAGGACATTGCCTGAGTATCTCTATGGAGAGGGCCAGGCAATGCTGGACCCTACCTAAAAAGGCTCCAACATTGCAGGAGGCTTTCTTATCCTACTACATCCTAGGTCTTACAACAGGTTCAGGACTATCTTGTTTCTTAGTATGCCCTAAGATTGAATGATAGTCCCTGGATCATGGGGTCGTACTAAGAACTTAGTACACTGTTTTATCATCAAATTTCTCTAACTTCTTCATCAAAATACATAATTATAAAGTCACCTAAAGTACATGGGGCCTATATTTTATATATGCACTTTTTAAAGAACTAAAATCAGAATATTCTCTGAGAAATGGCTATATGTATAAATTTCCCCTTAGTCCTGGTATAGTAAAATCTATTTGCTAAATTTTTGTTAAATTTGCTAATAAATATGAACCCACAAGATTGAAGAATAGATAAATGACTACAAAATGACGTTTTCATTTTAGCCAAGTGTTGTTTAATAAGGGAATAAATGTATCATTTAATGTAAATGTAAGTTCAAAATAGTGGAGTGGTTTCACCATCCCACCTTTGACCCCAATAATGTATACACAGGTAGGTGTCATGGTCCAGTGACCAAGGCTCTAATTGGCCTATACACCTGCAGAGGTGACTGTCATGGTCCAGTGCACACACAAGTGTACTAAGATCCTAGTACATCCTAAGACTGTGCATGGTATCAGAATCTTAGTACATACTAAAATCAGACTGTTGTACTATGATGCTGGTGTGTCCTAACAAGATATCCCCGTCTCCAACCTGTACAATGGCCTTACAAACAGGCTAAATTGTGATCATAACATAGCCCTGCATTTGTATCATTTATTAAGCTACTCAGCTGTATAATGTATTAAGCCCAACTCATGAGTGGTTTGATAAACACCTTAAACAAATATAGAAATTGAGGGCACCCTATGACAAAAGCCCATTGTTTCATACATACATTTCAGATGGTTGAATATTCCACTTCTTATATCAGTCTTAGTAATCCATGAATAGTTTGTGTATTCCTGGTTTCAGTGTCCTTATTGCTCCTTGGGTGGGATTTGAACTGGGTACCTCCTGATTGTGACTCCTTTGTGCTCCTATCTGTGCTAGCAGGGCAGGTGTTGAAAGTGGCACTATCAATATGATAATTCAACCATAGACCTACTACAGTGAGATGTCATAGGTCATATGAGGCCCAGTTCTACAACTGTCCTACAAACACTATATGGTAATGCAGGGCAGTTCTACAACTGTCCTACAAACACTATATGGTAATGTAGGGCAGTTCTAGAACTGTCCTACAAACACTATATGGTAATGTAGGGCAGTTCTATAACTGTCCTATAAACACTATATGGTAATGCAGGGCAGTTCTACAACTGTCCTACAAACACTATATAGTAATGTAGGGCAGTTCTACAACTGTCCTATAAACACTATATGGTAATGTAGGGCCTGCAATTCTACAACTGTCCTACAAACACTATATGGTAATGTAGGGCAGTTCTACAACTGTCCTACAAACACTATATGGTAATGCAGGGCAGTTCTACAACTGTCCTACAAACACTATATAGTAATGTAGGGCAGTTCTACAACTGTCCTATAAACACTATATGGTAATGTAGGGCCTGCAGATCTACAACTGTCCTACAAACACTATATGGTAATGTAGGGTCTGCAGTTCTATAACTGTCCTACAAACACTATATGGTAATGTAGGGCAGTTCTAGAACTGTACTACAAACACTATATGGTAATGTCGGGACTGCAGTTCTACAACTGTCCTACAAACACTATATGGTAATGTAGGGCAGTTCTACAACTGTCCTACAAACACTATATGGTAATGCAGGGCAGTTCTAGAACTGTCCTACAAACACTATATGGTAATGTAGGGTCTGCAGTTCTACAACTGTCCTACAAACACTATATGGTAATGTAGGGTAGTTCTCCAACTGTCCTAAAAACACTATATGGTAATGTAGGGTCTGCAGTTCTACAACTGTCCTACAAACACTATATGGTAATGTAGGGCAGTTCTATAACTGTCCTACAAACACTATATGGTAATGTAGGGTAGTTCTACAACTGTCCTAAAAACACTATATGGCAATGTAGCGCAGTTCTACAACTGTCCTACAAACACTATATGGCAATGTAGGGCAGTTCTACAACTGTCCTACAAACACTATATGGTAATGTAGGGTCTGCAGTTCTACAACTGTCCTACAAACACTATATGGTAATGTAGGGCAGATCTACAACTGTCCTACAAACACTATATGGTATTGTAGGGTAGTTCTACAACTGTCCTACAAACACTATATGGTAATGTAGGGCAGTTCTATAACTGTCCTACAAACACTATATGGTAATGCAGGGCAGTTCTACAACTGTCCTACAAACACTATATGGTAATGTAGGGTCTGCAGTTCTACAACTGTCCTACAAACACTATATGGTAATGTAGGGCAGATCTACAACTGTCCTACAAACACTATATGGTATTGTAGGGTCTGCAGTTCTAGTACCTTCCTACAAACACTATATGGTAATGTAGGGTCTGCAGTTCTACAACTGTCCTACAAACACTATATGGTAATGTAGGGCAGATCTATAACTGTCCTACAAACACTATATGGTAATGTAGGGTCTGCAGTTCTACAACTGTCCTACAAACACTATATGGTAATGTAGGGTCTGCAGTTCTACAACTGTCCTACAAACACTATATGGTAATGTAGGGCAGTTCTATAACTGTCCTACAAACACTATATGGTATTGTAGGGCAGTTCTACAACTGTCCTACAAACACTATATGGTAATGTAGGGCAGATCTACAACTGTCCTACAAACACTATATGGTAATGTAGGGCAGTTCTACAACTATCCTACAAACATTATATGGTAATGTCGGGACTGCAGTTCTACAACTGTCCTACCAAACACTATATGGTAATGTAGGGCAGTTCTAGAACTGTCCTAAAAACACTATATGGTAATGTAGGGCAGTTCTACAACTGTCCTACAAACACTATATGGTAATGTAGGGCAGTTCTACAACTATCCTACAAACACTATATGGTAATGTAGGGCAGTTCTACAACTGTCCTACAAACACTATATGGTAATGTAGGGCAGTTCTACAACTGTCCTACAAACACTATATGGTAATGTAGGGCAGATCTACAACTATCCTACAAACACTATATGGTAATGTAGGGCCTGAAGTTATACAACTGTCCTACAAACACTATATGGTAATGTAGGGCAGATCTACAACTGTCCTACAAACACTATATGGTAATGTAGGGCAGTTCTACAACTGTCCTACAAACACTATATGGTAATGTAGGGCAGATCTACAACTGTCCTACAAACACTATATGGTAATGTAGGGTCTGCAGTTCTACAACTATCCTAAAAACACTATATGGTAATGTAGGGCAGTTCTACAACTGTCCTACAAACACTATATGGTAATGTAGGGCAGTTTTACAACTGTCCTACAAACACTATATGGTAATGTAGGGCAGATCTACAACTGTCCTACAAACACTATATGGTAATGTAGGGCAGTTCTACAACTGTCCTACAAACACTATATGGTAATGTAGGGTCTGCAGTTCTATAACTGTCCTACAAACACTATATGGTATTGTAGGGCAGTTCTACAACTGTCCTACAAACACTATATGGTAATGTAGGGCAGTTCTACAACTGTCCTACAAACACTATATGGTAATGTCCGGACTGCAGTTCTACAACTGTCCTACCCAAACACTATATGGTAATGTAGGGCAGTTCTACAACTGTCCTACAAACACTATATGGTAATGTAGGGCAGTTCTACAACTGTACTACAAACACTATATGGTAATGTCGGGACTGCAGTTCTACAACTGTCCTACCCAAACACTATATGGTAATGTAGGGCAGTTCTACAACTGTCCTACCCAAACACTATATGGTAATGTAGGGCAGTTCTACAACTGTCCTACCCAAACACTATATGGTAATGTAGGGCAGTTCTACAACTGTCCTACAAACACTATATGGTAATGTAGGGTCTGCAGTTCTATAACTGTCCTACAAACACTATATGGTAATGTAGGGTCTGCAGTTCTATAACTGTCCTACAAACACTATATGGTAATGTAGGGTCTGCAGTTCTATAACTGTCCTAAAAACACTATATGGCAATGTAGGGCAGTTCTACAACTGTCCTACAAACACTATATGGTAATGTAGGGCAGTTCTACAACTGTCCTACAAACACTATATGGTAATGTAGGGCAGTTCTACAACTGTCCTACAAACACTATATGGTAATGTAGGGCAGTTCTACAACTGTCCTATAAACACAATATGGTAATGTAGGGCAGTTCTACAACTGTCCTACAAATACTATATGGTAATGTAGGGTAGTTCTACAACTGTCCTACAAACACTATATGGTATTGTAGGGCAGTTCTACACCTGTCCTACCCAAACACTATATGGTAATGTAGGGCAGTTCTACAACTGTCCTACAAACACTATATGGTAATGTAGGGTCTGCAGTTCTATAACTGTCCTACAAACACTATATGGTAATGTAGGGTCTGCAGTTCTATAACTGTCCTACAAACACTATATGGTAATGTAGCGTCTGCAGTTCTATAACTGTCCTAAAAACACTATATGGCAATGTAGGGCAGTTCTACAACTGTCCTACAAACACTATATGGTAATGTAGGGCAGTTCTACAACTGTCCTACAAACACTATATGGTAATGTAGGGCAGTTCTACAACTGTCCTACAAACACTATATGGTAATGTCGGGACTGCAGTTCTACAACTGTCCTACCAAACACTATATGGTAATGTAGGGCAGTTCTAGAACTGTCCTAAAAACACTATATGGTAATGTAGGGCAGTTCTAGAACTGTCCTAAAAACACTATATGGTAATGTAGGGTAGTTCTACAACTGTCCTACAAACACTATATGGTAATGTAGGGCCTGCTGTTCTACAACTGTCCTACAAACACTATATGGTAATGTAGGGTAGTTCTACAACTGTCCTACAAACACTATATGGTAATGTAGGGCAGTTCTACAACTGTCCTATAAACACTATATGGTAATGTAGGGCAGTTCTACAACTGTCCTACAAACACTATATGGTAATGTAGGGTAGTTCTACAACTGTCCTACAAACACTATATGGTATTGTAGGGTAGTTCTACAACTGTCCTACAAACACTATATGGTATTGTAGGGCAGTTCTACAACTGTCCTACAAACACTATATGGTATTGTAGGGTAGTTCTACAACTGTCCTACAAACACTATATGGTAATGTAGGGCAGTTCTATAACTGTCCTATAAACACTATATGGTAATGTAGGATCTGCAGTTCTACAACTGTCCTACAAACACTATATGGTAATGTAGGGTCTGCAGTTCTATAACTGTCCCACAAACACCATATGATTGCTTTACAAGTGCTGATCATACAGGCCAGTCGTAGGGCAGAAGCTACGACCACTGACACTAAGGGTTAGGTTGCTAAGTCATAGTGGCTGCATGCCATCGTAGTGCCTTCAGAAATGGCCTCCTGGGGACATTTTAAGCACCTGTAAACACAGTCCTACTTTCCTTAGTCCCAGTCCCATGCCATTTCTATAGTAAAACACAGACACCCACAGTGCTTGTCTTCTGTGCCATTGCTGTTCTTGACTTCTTGTTCATGCATTCTAATGACCAAGGAACATGATGTGTTGATCTATCACCCGCCCTTAAAGTGGTAGGGTTTATATATCTGTCTAGCTGTTCTGTTAGAACCTGTTGTCTATTTTATAAGTGGTTTCACATGTGCCAATCATTCAGTATATAATTTCATTACTATGATGTTTGAGGCCGTGTACACCCAGTGAGAAATGTCATATCCTATCAAAAGTACAAAGGAGTGTAATGTAGGCCTATGAGAGCCTGTGTGCCTGTAAGGGGAAGCCCGGTAACTCTGACTTGGATTGAAAGCTTCTTGTAGAAGCTGCATTTACACCACTCTATATATCCAGACTACCTTTATTTCCTGTTCAGATAAAGTGGGACTGGAAGCCATTAAAATGGGCCTTAAACTGGATTCAATCAGCCTGAGAGTATTACTACAGACCCATGGAGGTGAAGTCAGTCTCAGAGTCGTAACTAAGGCTGAAAGTTTATCCTCTCCATGATAAGAAAACTGGAAGCAGAGCATCTGGAAGGTTTCCCTTTATATCAAGGTTAAGCAGGGGTTGGGTTTAGCCATGTTGACATGAAGCCCTTCAGTCCACCTTCAGTCAATACAATATATGTGCTTTATATGCTAAAGGACTGAATGATTTCAATTGAAGCAAATTCATTAATGGTCATTTCTAGGCATATCACAAACTAAGCTAATTTAATGTAAGAATACTTTGATTCTGGATTTTTAAAGAAAGGATTATACCACAGTAAATCTATTAGATATCCTCAGGTTAAAGCCTCTGTTTATTTAAGCTTTTGTGTGTATCAATACGTTCAGATTAATAACTAGATATTAACTTTCAAACCATAATTAAGTTATTACCTTTTTGGTCAATACCACAGAAATATGTAATGCATTTGATAAGTAAAAAGATATGATTTGAGAAACGAGTCAGCCAGTATGGTAGGTTCAGTTGGTACTTGGGTAGAAAGGGGAGGGGGGGACATAGACAACCATGTTTATAGGCTTCCTGTTGTCTATATATGATACAGGGTGGCATAAAACTAGAGTCAGCTCATATCTTGTAACTTCCACAATCACATAGAGCATCAATACACAGCTAACCAAGAGGCCATTGAACCCAAGAGACACCTCAACACACATCAATGTTAGGATAAGTTAAGCTGAAATAATTTGAATTTGTTATGAGACATGACAGGATTAGATTAAACTATGATACCCCCCCCCCCCGATGCACATAGAGCCTGCAGCAGAAGCAGTACTGAATGATACCAGATTGCGTCACCAGGGGCTCATTATAAGGCAATATGGAGAGGATAAGATTTCAAACATCCATCTCACTGACAGTTAGCATCGCTCTAGAGCAGTAAGGGGATTCCACTCAGGATCCTCTCATATCTGTAGATGTAAAATTAGCTGTCACTGTTGATTTCTAGTTTTGATTTCACTTTTATGTGGGTACGTTCGGTTTTTCCTTTGTTTGTTATTAGATTTGTTATGGGGAAACTAGTATTTTCACTTTGAATCCATGAAATCCATGAAACACTAAACACAGTGGGTAAAGAATGTTCTCAATTTAGCATGAAGTGTTAATAAATGCCAATTTGGATTCCTTTTTGTCCAGACAACTAGTCCTGCAAGGCACTACCTATTACCTATGGGTTGTAGCTATTTGCAGCCATCCTGTTATCTCTGACCTTTTGACACAGATGTAAAGGTGATGTAAACATTTAGTTCCATCAATATACACTTACAAGTAACAACTCAATCTTTAATAATCAAAAATAGCCTGAAATGCCAAGTTTCCGAAAGCTTAGCTACAATAGCAAATGGTCTAAAAGAAACCCTTTGAAATTGTGATTTTTTAGATGCGCATCTACTGAATACATTTACTGCTCATATACAAATATGCATTGTTCATTCCCTGAGATAGTGATCGGATTTAGGGAGTCTTGAGTTATTTAGAGAAAAGTGTTGGTTATCCTAGGATTAATTATTGTGTTGTAGGAAATTGCGTTAGCACTTCCAATGACTGCCCATATTCTAGACTACTAGTACTACTGTTCCAAGTTAGCATAGGGATAGGATCACTTTCTACTTGAGTCCAGTTTGCCTCAAGATCGCAGAAACACTGAGCAGCAATTACAAACATGTTGAGCTTCCTGGTGCAGCAATTACAAACATGTTGAGCTTCCTGGTGCAGCAATTACAAACATGTTGAGCTTCCTGGTGCAGCAATGACAAACATGTTGAGCTTCCTGGTGCAGCAATGACAAACATGTTGAGCTTCATGGTGCAGCAATTACAAACATGTTGAGCTTCCTGGTGTAGCAATTACAAACATGTTGAGCTTCCTGGTGCAGCAATGACAAACATGTTGAGCTTCATGGTGCAGCAATTACAAACATGTTGAGCTTCCTGGTGTCGCAATTACAAACATGTTGAGCTTCCTGGTGCAGCAATTACAAACATGTTGAGCTTCCTGGTGCCGCAATTACAAACATGTTGAGCTTCCTGGTGTCGCAATTACAAACATGTTGAGCTTCCTGGTGCAGCAATGACAAACATGTTGAGCTTCCTGGTGTCGCAATTACAAACATGTTGAGCTTCCTGGTGCAGCAATTACAAACATGTTGAGCTTCCTGGTGCAGCAATTACAAACATGTTGAGCTTCCTGGTGCAGCAATGACACACATGTTGAGCTTCCTGGTGCAGCAATTACAAACATGTTGAGCTTCCTGGTGCAGCAATTACAAACATGTTGAGCTTCCTGGTGCAGCAATTACAAACATGTTGAGCTTCCTGGTGCAGCAATTACACACATGTTGAGCTTCCTGGTGCAGCAATTACACACATGTTGAGCTTCCTGGTGCAGCAATTACAAACATGTTGCACTTCCTGGTGTCGCAATGGCAAACATGTTGAGCTTCCTGTTACTGGTTAATCCTGTGGTTGTCCTTGGACTATATCAGTGACCTTGACATTTGAATTCATGTTATCAAACAACTCCAGCCTCAAAACCCTGGAACAGACTCATCACACCATTGGTGGTTAGGTATCCGAGATAATCTTTACAGACTGAGGGAAGAAATAGCTGACAGGGTTCCAGCAAAAACTGACGGCAGCCTCAAGGACAGCCTTTGAGGGTGGAGACTGAGGCTGTATGTAGATGAAGATTAGAGCCACTGGTAGGTGTGGAGTGAAAAGTGGTATGAAGGTACAGTATACAATGGGATATTATTTATATGAGGACATTAGAAACAGGGGGAAGGTAACGTAGGCCATGAATCCAAATCAACTCTGAGACGCAAAGCTTCAAATATCAAAACTTTAATATTTCCAGGAACGCATCTGCAAAAACTGGCCTGAATTACAATTGGTAAAATAATAACTGATTTCATTTACTTTTAGATGATGTTTTAGTTGTTCAAATGGTGCCCAATTTCAAAGTTAAGCCAATGAGTCACATCTGATTTTGTAATGTTAAACTTGCAATTGTCCTTGAAAAGATTGTGAATGGAAATAAAACATATATACATTAACACTGCTCAAGGCCAAAAAGTTTAGAAACGCCTGTTTACCTTCATTCTATTTAAAAACAAAAGTGATAGCCAATAGAGAGGGATCGAGTAAGAGTGGAGGGATGGAAAGATGAATTGAGTGGTATAAGAGATTCGGTATAGGTCCATGGACTGGACTGTAGAGAACAGAGGAAACTTTTCAAATGTGTGTTACTGTCCCATTTTCTTTTCTCACAAGCAATTTCAGTAATGCTGGAATGAGGACGAGCTAGGATGTGGCCATGTTGTGATGACCTGTTGACTTTGGTGAGACAAACAGATGGCAGCATTGGGTGTCTGGGATTTTGATGCAGGGGACGGTAGGAATGTGTGACAGGGAATCGTATGGATGCTAGGGTTCTGAGTAGGGAAAGGGGCTAAATTAACAAGGTATGTCATGTGTAAGGTGTGGCTTATATACAAGGATCACCATAGCTAAGTCTTACAGGGTCGTCTCATAATGTGGTAACATCATATGTGAGCCATTACTAGTGTTACGGTGTGTTACGCTTGGCCCTTTGGCACAACCTGGCACTACATGCTACAGCCCTATGTACACAACAGAGGCCAATGAAAGGGCACAGGCTGAGGCCACAATATAACGGGGTCCAGGACAGTGGTAAAGGAGCCCACAATATACAACATAGCAGTATCCAGGACAGTGGTACAGGAGGCCACAATATACAAAATAACAGTATCCAGGACAGTGGTAAAGGAGGCCACAATATACAAAATAACGGTATCCAGGACATTGGTAAAGGAGGCCATAATATACAACATAATGGTATCTAGGACAGTGATAAAGGAGGCCACAAAATACAACACAGCAGTATCAAGGACAGTGGTAAAGGAGGCACAATTTACAACATAGCAGTATCCAGGACAGGGGTAAAGGAGGTCACAATATACAACATAGCGGTATCCAGGACAGTGGTAAAGGAGGCACAATTTACAACATAGCAGTATCCAGGACAGGGGTAAAGGAGGTCACAAAATACAACATAGCAGTATCCAGGACAGTGGTAAAGGAGGCCACAATATACAACATAACGGTATCCAGGACAGGGGTAAAGGAGGCCACAATATACAACATAACGGTATCCAGGACAGTGGTAAAAGAGGCCACAATATACAACACAATGGTATTTAGGACAGGACAGGGGTAAAGGAGGCCACAACATAATGGTATCCAGGACAGTGGTAAAGGAGGCCACAAAATACAACATTATGGTATTTAGGACAGTGGTAAAAGAGGCCACAATATACAACATAATTGTATATAGGACAGGGGAAAAGGAGGTCACAATATACAAGATAGCGGTGTCCAGGACAATGGTAAAGGAGGCCACAATTTACAACATAATGGTATTTAGGACAGTGGTAAAGGAGGCACAATATACAACATATCAGTATCCAGGACAGGGGTAAAGGAGGCCACAATATACAACATAGCAGTATCCAGGACAGTGGTAAAGGAGGCCACAAAATACAACATAATGGTATTTAGGACAGTGGTAAAAGAGGCCACAATATATAACATAATGGTATATAGGACAGGGGAAAAGGAGGTCACAATATACAAGATAGCGGTGTCCGGGACAGGGGTAAAGGAGTCCACAAAATACAACATAGCAGTATCTAGGACAGGGGTACAGGAGGCCACAAAATACAACATATCAGTATCAAGGACAGGGGTAAAGGAGCCCACAAAATACAACATATCAGTATCCAGGACAGTGGTAAAGGAGGCCACAATATACAACATAATGGTATTTAGGACAGGGGTAAAGGAGGCACAATTTACAACATAGCGGTATCCAGGACAGGGTAAATGGTATTTAGGACAGGGGTAAAGGAGGCTACAAAATACAACATATCAGTATCCAGGACAGTGGTAAAGGAGGCCACAATATACAACATAATGGTATTTAGGACAGGGGTAAAGGAGGCACAATTTACAACATAGCGGTATCCAGGACAGGGGTAAAAGAGGCCACAATATACAACATAGCAGTATCCAGGACAGTGATAAAGGAGGCCAAAATATACAACATAATGGTTTCCAGGACAATGGTAAAGCCTTGTTTACACTACACTGAAAACCCGCTCCTATTGGTAGGTCATCATATATGATGAGTTTATGGTCGCCAGAGGGTCGTCAGAGGGTCGTCAGGTCATTCTGACTACCCTAAGTTGTCATACTGACCACCTTGGATTCACTGCTAGTCTGGGTTGTGCCATGAGAGGGCCCCACTATACATTTCTGTGATACAAATGATGTAACTTGGGTGTATGTTGAGCCTTATCTTTACATTGATCTTGCTGTATAGTCTAATATGAAAAGGAAAATATGGGCAATATTTCACACAAATGAACCTGTGAAAAATAGGCATTTCTAAGTAGAAGAGGTAGAAAAAAGATGAATCATTTTGGTAATGACACCTCTCTTATGGATATTGCTATAGTATGACAACTTATTTGAGTGTGGCTATGGTATATTACATGTAGGTGGGTGTACTGACAATGTACTACGTAAGACTGTACCACTGGTAGTGGGTTGGGAATACCCTCAATAAACTCTTTAATAGTGGATGAGGTAATGACATATAACTAGAGAAATGATATTGGGAAAATGTAGAAGACAATACTATATACATGTATGTAATTTCTACACAGGACTATATAGCTATAAAGGACAGCCATAGTGACGACTTTAGGTTGTTACTGACGACCTAAAGTCGTCACCTATGACGACCTAAGCTGTAGTTTTGGGTATTGTCAACCTAAGGACCTAAAGTCGTCACTATTGACGAGTTCTGGACCCTTTAGGTTTTCAGTGTAGCTGTGCTGGAGAAGGCCTGTGTCACGGCAGAGGGTAAAGTCACAACGTACAACATACTGCTATTCAGGGTAGATACAAAGCCTTGTTTACATTGGGGGGACTACAGACCTGTGGAGAGGATGGATACAGGGATTGGGAGAGAAATGGGGGCAGGATGATTGGACAGATGGATGTTTGAAAGCAACAAATAGAGGATGGCGGTGAGAGATTTGGCAAAGGCTGATGTACTGTAGAGAACACAGGACCCTTTTAAATGTATGTACCTTAAACCCTCAATCACACATTAATCCCAAGGTTATGTAGGTAAGTGCAGTAAACTTGTAGACCTGCTTCTATTGTATTACCCTCATATAAATAAAATAAGCCTGACCTGACAGCCAACTATTGTACGTAGAGAGCTTTAGGAGAGTTTAACACTGTGTCATCCACATATATATATGCTTAGATCTCTGCCCACAGTTTGGTGCTGCCATGAAATACCATGGGATGCCTAGCTACATACGACATGAAGCTCTTTCACATTCATAATTCTGTACATGATTCAACCAGAGTGTTATTTCTGGCCCAGGCACAGCCCAACATTAATCAGCCTTAATGAGTCTTTTGTCACATACCACCTTGTGATATAGAGTGTTTTGTGTTCAAAGTAGAAAGGTATGAATGACAGCCTGCGTGCCAGTCACTGATTGCTCAGACTTGGACCAAAAGCTTCTTGTGGAGGCTGCCATATTATAGACAGCTCTATATTAGGAACGGATATAATAGATAAATAGGACTAGAAATCATGCCTGGAAACCCTAATAAAGTCATCAAAAGGTGATAGTATTATAATACAGGCAGGTTGTGTATAGATCATGGCTGCCACACTGAAAAAAGTCTTCCTGACAAAATGACATGTATACCCATGTCAACTTGATTTGACACAGACAGCACACGCCATTGGGACATGTGCACATATGTCAAAATGACAACTGTAGCACACAGTAATCCTCATATGATTTGACATGCCTTAAAATGCCATGTCATCTGTGAGTTCACCAGGGTCACGGCCATATCGAAGGCACTTGACATGTGATGGTTTGACATACATAATTGTTCTAGGATATTCCACTAGATGGAGCAAACAACCATTTTGGTACCAGGACTAATCACTACCAAGAAGTACTACCAACACTTGAGACATTTGATGTATCTGTGTCATTTTGTTTTCATGAAGAATAGATCACTAAGGTCTGTAAATACTATCAATGAATGGTAGTGAATTCTATTTCATTGTTAAATCTGCATTTGTTATTGAATATCAAAATAGACACCCACCATCCTGAATACTCCAACTGGAGTGGTTAGACACCTTATGTGTGGGTCATTGAAAATACCAAAGGACTGTATTCTAACCCACAATCTATAATCTCAGTATCTACAGTACAGGGAGACATATGGCATTGCCATGCACCTCCATGCCCTTGTCTTATGGACTGCATAGAGGTCCTCAGTCAAGTAGGAGTTCTGTAGATAGGAAAAAGTGCCTTAGTGTTGCAGGCCTGTGGGACTATGATATCCCCTGCCTTCTATTATAGGCCTCCCTTGATTGAACCATTGGTACATAGTTATTGACTGCTCTTGACCCTTACATAATTGTCTCACAGTATTACCTAGCACTCAGGTGAATGGATCAGAAATATGTGACGTGTCTTCATTACGCATGTCAAATGGAGTTGAATATGAGAGGGTCAACCTCATTTGACATGCCTTCATACATGTCATGTGGGAGACAAATTGTGACCTGTGCAGTATGCGTCAAAGCGATCAGTGTTCTTCCCTCTGTGCACTGATTAAATGCTGGGCTTACACATTTATCAATTTGAGTGAGTGAGTAATAAATGTTTAACGCCATTTCAACAGCTAAGGTCATATTCATGGTGAGAACTACATTACACAATTTCACTGAGGAATGTGTCAGTGCCTGCACATATGTGCACAACACACCTCCTGAGGGTATAGGAAAGAGGAGATATATACCCTTCTAAGTGGGTTAGGGAAGCCCATATCAATTTGAGAATACCAAGGTGGATGGATGAGGAGATATGGAGTGATACAGTTACCCTACAGTAATCCCGCCCATATTAATATTGCTACAAACTGCCTGCAGCAGTCATAGAACTGTCCAACACCACATTTGCTAACCAGGGTAGCAGGAAGCAGTCTTATATCTTCCACTACACCAAAGGTTGGTACACTGCAAAAATGGTGTTTAGATTTTAAACATGTTTATGTCTAAACATGTTTAAAACCTAAACATATGGGTCAGTTAGGTGTCTCATTGACTACACATTAAGGAAATGAACACTTTTATTCTAACTACATAAACATTTACGCTAAACATGTTTAGATGTTTAGAGTTGAGACAGTTGAATAATAGGTGTTTAGATTTAAACATCAATATGTTTAGATACTTGGATGATAAATCCACACCAGGTAGCAGCACTACCTTCGAATGGACTATCTGCACACAGTTATAATCAATAGTTGTGTCAATTCACCTCATGCCACCATCATTTAATAGCCTAAAATAATCAATAAACTCCATGACTGACACCTATTTGATGTTATTTTGGAATAGATAAGGCAATGTCCTTCCTGCCAAGCTGTTGTACTTTCTCAAGTATCTCATTCTGATGCAGTGTTTAATATACATGTACACATATATAGCTGTGACTGACATCTTTGGAGACTTTGACAAGTAAATACCTGCTGATGTCCCCCCCCAGTAAATGAGAAAAAGAAATATCTCAGTTTTTTTAATGCATGCATGTCTGCAAACCTTAACTCTCCATCAAATCATTTAAACATCTAAACACAAAAATTCATAAACACCTAAACACAAAAATTCATATATCTAAACAGAAAGTTTTAACCTAAACACCTACATTTCTAGACACTTGAGCTAAGCACTTTATGAAATTAATCTCATTACAAAAACGTTGCAAGAACATGTTTAGAACACCATTTTTGCAGTGTAGTTGCCAAATATGTTGTCAATGAGGGTTTCTAATGTTCATTTCCTTGATTATGTCTTCTGTCAGTTAAACCTTTGTTTATTCTGGTTGATACTAGTATTCCTTATTGAAGACCAAAGTCTTCTTTTGCTCTAACAATTTCTTCATCCACTGAACAAAAAACTTAGAATTTTCACAATACTCAACACAATAGAAAACAAGCTTCTTACTTTGGAATGAGGAAAAACCAAAATCAGATAAGAAAGGTGTTTTGAGCAGTGCCCCATGCCCGTAGCCGTGTTGCCTTGTATTGAAAGCTGATGCTATTTGTGGACTTCTTTTGTCTCTGACCAATTGTCACAGGTGCAACTCTGTTTATAACAATCAGACAAATGACGCGTCACAAACCTTAATGACCAACAACCAATTCTGTAATGTTCAGTAATAATCTACTAGAATCATGTCTCTATAACAACAGGCTGAAACTTGAGTTGCTGAAATATAATCCCACAGATGTAGGTTTGTAGTCCAATTGATAGACATGTTTATGTGCTAAAAGATATGTTGATCTCTGTTGTTACGCATGTGTTAATGTAATGAGTTACTGTCTGTCTGATCATAGTGTAGGGACTACAGAAGGGGGTAATATGGCTCATATGGAGGTAAGGCCTTTAGTATCATGACTCAGCTGTTAAAGGGTTCTAACTGAATTAGTCATTGATGAATCAGCCATTACTAAACACTGCTAAACAAAGGTCAGAAACAGGATTCATTTGATGATGTAACAGTGTTAAAGGTGATGACAGCAATGAGGTGTGTCACGGCTCATTGTCATTAAGCTTGAACTCCTGATGAATCAGCATTGACTGATCGTTGGTTGAGTCAAAGACTGGGTCACTTTGGGCAATGAAACCCGAAATTGTGTTTACAGCAAATATTATGGCAGCATCCCACTTTAACAAACATGATTGTGTCGTTATTTCATGTACATGTGTAATCAGATTCCCACTTTAACAAACACGATTGTGTCGTTATTTCATGTACATATGTAATCAGATTCCCACTTTAACAAACAAGATTGTGTCGTTATTTCATGTACATATGTAATCAGATTTCCACACACACAACAATCTACTCACCTACTACAGGACCAAGGGATGGAGCAGACAACTGACATATAGGTAAAAGTGAAAGTAGTAATTTTGTACATTGTCTTATAATATGCTGTGAATCTGAAATTTCCTTCCTCCACTAGGCCTGGAAGTAAATAGGATAACGAGATTTGAAATACTCCATTGACTGTATCATGTATTTAATGTAAGATAGAGTTAATAGAGTGGATTCTG
This sequence comes from Acholoe squamosa, assembly GCA_949317995.1. Classification (NCBI taxonomy): domain Eukaryota; kingdom Metazoa; phylum Annelida; class Polychaeta; order Phyllodocida; family Polynoidae; genus Acholoe; species Acholoe squamosa. Next base: position 92,545,540 of record OX439037.1, read on the forward strand.
GAACTGCAATCCATTTACTCCTATCTTATCTGGTAGACTGTAGGTGGCATTTCAAAGTACCCTCTCCAGGAAAATGAACCTGTCAAAATTACCAGCTGGTATCTCCATTCAAATTGGTCATAGTGGTCACAAGGTGGTGTCACTGGGTGCATAGAGGCCATTGCTACTAATGGGTGAGGAGGGTATTTCAAATAGAATGTATCTACAAATAAATCCCCAGAACACAAATGTGGCATGAAATATTGCTATGAATCAAAAGGTTATGTTGATAATTAGTGGGTGGCCTATGTATTGGTGGGGGTTCAATGGGGGTGGTCTATAATAGTTACCTAGTTACACCTTAATCCTACCAGAAAAAGTGTCCCAGGTCAGAGAGAAATGTGGGTGTTAGCAATCATTTCCCTATCTAAAATGACCCTTTTTAGTGAATGAACCAATTGTAACTTTACATGTCCATAACGATTTAGACCCCTCCTGTGCTACTGATAGGCTATAATGTGCCCTACATCCATTAGAGACAGTCCAGGGCATGTGTAAAGTTGAGGTCTTTAGCACTGTGACACATATGGGAGTGAATGTTGAATGAAGGGCTGTCCACCCTACTGGAAGTATATGGAGAGCAGTTTGGGTGTCTTAAGTTGTACAGTTGTAGCTCTCACACATCACATACACAAATCAAACCCATACACACACAGAGAGCGTTTTATTGGACAGTTGTAGGACTCCCCAATCACACCCACATACACACAGACAGCATTGTGGCCTGGTAGAGTGTGCAGTGGGGCTATAAGTATGAGGCAGCTCTATGGGGATCACACTCTGGTGCTTTATGGAGTGTTAGTGAGTCTGTATACATAAGGAGTAGGTCACAGGCTAAATCTGCTACACACTGGGATCTTTTAGGAGTTTTAAGCACTGTGGGCTGTGCAGTATGCCACCGGGATAACAGAGAACTCACACAGTACACTGTGCCACATGCTGCCTTCTACCAGACTGGGAGATGTACAAAAATACCATCACAGACACGGGCGCGGTCTGGTTACCATGTTTGGTCTGTGTAGGTGTTATCCATATGCTATAGAAAGGTGAGAAACTAAAGGGAACAATGCTGCCCTCTGGTGCCTTTATTTGCTATGCACAGGCCTTAATTACGGAGGTGAGTGGTGACTTTGTCAAAGTTATCCCTCACCTCCGTAATCAAGTTCTGTGCATAGCAAATAAAGGCACCAGAGGGCAGCATTGTTCCCTTTAGTTTCTCACCCTTCTATAGCGTATGGATAACACCTACACAGACTAAATCTGGTAACCAGTCCACGCCCATGATCACAGACACGACTCGGTGGTATGTTATAACAGAGAACTCACACAGTACACTGGGCCACATGCTGCCTTCTACCAGACTGGGAGATGTACACGAATACAATCACAGACACGACTCGGTGGTGTTATAACAGAGAACTCACACATTACACTGGGCCCATGCTGTCTTCTACCAGACTGGGAGATGTACACAAATACCATTACAGACACTCATTGGCCCTGGGGAACAAGCAGCATGCAGTGAAATTCCCAATAACAGTCTTTGTAGGATATGATCCATAAGTGTCTGTACTTTGAGTGATCAGATCGCAGCCTCAGGGACGATGGTTTTAGAGACATTACCCTCATGGCCCACCTAATGCGCATTAATTATTATGGTATTAAATGGAATCAGGCCTTCATACAGAGGTATCGATGACATAGGATATATTTCACAGGTGACATAAGACTGTTCTAAGGGCACAATTACAGACAGCTCTTCAGTAAGTTACCTGGTGGCTGAGTCTGTGCTGGGTATATACCAAAGGAGACGGGGAATACTGAGATTGGAGAGACCTGCATAGTGAGTTAAAGATATCAGGATGAAATAAGGCTGTCATACAGAGCATCCATTACAGACACCCCCAGCGCCTAACAGCAGCAGTAGAGTCTGTACATGGAACGTAACAGGCTGTGAGCACAGAGGTGAGAAGGACCTGCGGCACCTACCCGAGTATTAGACTTAATAACATTAGGATGAAATCAGCCGGCATACAGAGATTACAGTACAGGCTACATGCTGGATAGGGACACACCTTTTGGGATTGGCAGGAGTTAGTCTGAGACCACACAGCAGTGTGGATGCCAATACAGAGGGAGCCACTGAGAAGGACGCAGCTTGAGGAAGCTGTAGCTCTAGGATACACGCAGGTCGAATCCCCCACAGTGCCCTTGCTGATAGCACAGTGCGAGGTGAGGCTATGAGGGAGCTCTATGAGGATCACACTCTAGTGTTTATGAAGTTTTAGTGACTCTGTGAGCAGATACCTAGGGAGAAGGTAAGGAGCCCATACCACTATCTACACCACACTGGGATCTTTGTGGAGTTTTATGCCTTCTTTAAGGAGCTATGGATAACCCCTAGGTCTGTAGTGTATGCTACAACCATAACTGTTCAATGAGGACAGAGAACTGACAGGTGCCTCACACTGTGCATTGGGCCACATGTAAATTTCAAAAGCAGTTTGTTAACCTCCTTACAAATTGCAATGACTAATTGCTTCAAAGGCCTACCAGGACATTTTCCTATGACACGGTGAACTCTTAAGTCTTCTTTATGAGACACAGAGACAAATGGACATATATAGCAGGTTGAGTGTGGAGATAACATGTTGGTGTTTGGGTGAGATGTGGAAGGCTGATAGAGTGTGGAGATACTTGTTGGTGTTTGGGTGAGATGTGGAAGGCTGATAGAGTGTGCAGATACTTGTTGGTGTTTTGGTGAGATGTGGAAGGCTGATAGAGTGTGCAGATAACGTGTTGGTGTTTGGGTGAAATGTGGAAGGCTGATAGAGTGTGCAGATACTTGTTGGTGTTTGGGTGAGATGTGGAAGGCTGAGAGAGTGTGCAGATAACTTGTTGGTGTTTGGGTGAGATGTGGAAGGCTGATAGCAGGAGGCAGTAATAAGGGAACAAGACCAGCAGCACAGATGTACTCGTGCATCCACCCACTACCTGATTATTGACGGCATTAGGAAATATATTAGCCACACCTACTCCCTAATAACACTCAGCTCTTGTATACCACCCCCAGCAGTGCACAGTGAGTGGGTGACTAGTTCCTGCTGATAGGGGTCTGGAATCGGCATGAAAAGGAGACCAGATAACTAAAGGTCAATGAGCCCCAATGATATCAGGATGAGATAAGGCCATCATACGTAAAAGCCTTCCCAGACACCCTCTGAGGATAGTGTAGGATACTGGATACGGAGGTACATTAATTAACAATACCATACAGACAGCTCTGAGGCTATAGAACAGGCTATATTCAGATTAAAGGTGCATTATGCTCTGACTTAGTGAGTAATAATTACATAAAGATGAAATAAGACGTTTTACCAAGATAAAATAAATGTAGACAACCTTGACTATAGAAGACACCACCAGCTCACCTTCAGCACCCACTCATTGAGGTCTCACTGAGCATTAATGACAACAAACCAGCACTGAGCCCCTCACCACCTACCTTACCCTAACTCATTGGGGACTCAGTAAGTAGCAGTGACACAGGAGCACACTGATGCCACCTGCTGGAGGCAGGGGAGACTACTGTGAGTAGGTTAGCTGTTCAAATACTGGCAGCATCTTAAAGGTGCACCTACAGTGTGTCTGCTCAATGGAAAGATATATAAGAACTGTTATTTGGCACATCAAACATGACAAGACACACATTAACCTACTGCAGCAGCTAATCCACCTATTAACCTCACTTTGTGTATATAATCAGTCGCTGTGCGTATATGACTGGATCCAACCAAGTATGTCGTTTTCCATGGCCCAGGAATAATTCAGGCAAAATCAGCATTAAACTTTAAGACTTTACTTTATTGATAGCCCTATATCTTGGCTTTATGAAAACATTCATTCAAGTCATTAACTCCCAGGGGGTCAGTTTTTATCACAATCGCCTTAAAACCATATGATCATGTTTGCTCGACTGATCGAAATAATTTATAATACATGTAACTCTTTCAATAAATCTCATTACCATATTGCATGTCCAAACTAGTCTAATAGTATAGTATGAGTGTACCAAAAATTAGAACTGAGGCACATAAACCCTCAAAGTTATGACATTTCACACTTGCGATGATTATAATTTTTCTGAAAATTTTAACACACATTCTGAATTTTGATCTCACTGGCTTAAAACTCTTTGTACATGCATGAAAATCAATATATTACATCCTCAATATGTACACTTGCTTATCTAACTATCTGAGCCTCAGCAGTGCTTTTTTGCTCATAACCCCTTTGCGTTATATAGATATAACGCACTCTCAGACCTTTTCTTCGTCTTCAAGAAGCTGCTGGTTTCAATCCGGACATGTTAATAAATTGGTGAAGTATACAAAGTCAACCACGCCATAGTTTTCCAGTTAAAACCGTTTAGGTTCAACGGGGAATCGATCCCCGGCCGTGGGGGCAGGAGGCGAACTCGCTGTCCACTATACCAAGCCGACCGGTGCTAGAAGCCACTGCACATGGAGGATTTGAAAAAGTTTTCCGACATACCTGATTTTACACACCTCGTTAGCCTAGAATCCATGAAACCTGGTGGAGTTATTCACAGGAAAACATTGTTAGATATCCTATATGAACATGCCATGCCAAATTCCTCCATTTTCTTCGAAATAAATGAGAATCCATTGATTTTCCATGTCGATACGAGTCGGCACCCGCCCCGTCGTCCGACCGGCTGACCTACATATGGGACCTTTCCACACTGTCAACACGAAGCCGAGCATGGTGGAGGCGGGTGGCGAAACGTATCGCTATGGAAAATCAATGGATTCTTATTTATTTCGAAGAAAATGGAGACAAATTGTAGGTGAACACCAACTAGAGATCGTATATTTGGCGGTGCTAGAATAATAGGGCTTGACATCCTTGGATTATACCCGAAAAATGAGTGTAAAAGTGTTTATGGGTTAATAATCCACTCCCCCTTCGGGGTCGTGGATTATTAACCCATAAACCCGCTCGTGCGTACCCATAACATACATTAAACGCTACTCAAACAATCATCATTTGCCACTCATCAAGTACATTCTGCATGTGGTCTGTAGCCAAAATAGATGTCCCGAGTAGTGGTTTTCGGTCAGTCGCGCAAACAAGCAGTAGTACATAGAAGAACACCTCATAGAGGCACTTAAACCTGTCCTATCATAATGCCATTACATACAGAGTAACTAGTGCACCTGGGCTACTGTTTAAAACCAATAACTGTACAATATCTACCCATCTTGGGTGTTTGCGGATGCTCGGAAAATTAAATTTTGTTTTTTTTTCGAAAATTTCCATTGACGACCGGACCAAAAAGTGACAAAATCTCATAAAACACCATCCTATTAGGCTTAATTTACTAGTAAAAAAGGTTTACTACTAGAGGGAATAGCAATAGAATACCTCACACAACTCACAGTATCACCATAAGCATTTTACCATGACCATACAAATACCTCGTATACCGGTCAGTCGCGCAAACAAACAGTAGTACATGTCTATGTATAGATGAACACCTCATGGAGGCACTTAAACCTGTCCTATCACAATGCCACTACATAAAGAGTAACTAGTGCACCTGGGCTACTGTTTAAAACCAATAACTGTACAATATCTACCCATCTTGGGTCTATGCAGATGCTCTGAAAATTAATTTTAACATTTTTTTTACCTAATCTCAACACCGTGCGGACCGGAACTGGAAAAATTCAGAACTGGAACCATCCCATTAGGCTTCAACTACTAGCCACACTGGTCTACTAACAATTTAGATAACATTAGGTTAGCCCAGGCATATCACAGTATCACTACAAGCATTCTACTGACACAATGTCAATACCCCTCCGCGGGGTCATTTTCAGGCGCGATCGAAATGGTACCTAAAAAAGTGCCAGCAGGGGAGAGAAAATGATTTGGCATGGCTGGGGGGGTTCCAAAATGGTGGAGAATGTACCAAACCTGCACTAAATCGAAGCCAGGGCCTTATTCTATTGTATTAACCACAGTTATTCATCTCTTTGCCCATATTTGTGCCACTACAGGCCATAATATCATTTTGGTCAGTCGGGCAACACGAAAAAATCAGTCGCACAAACATACGCATTCCGGCCACCCGGAGCGTCCAACTTGGCCGCACGGCCCGCATTATCGCCCGGGCCAATCATTAGGGACGTATTCTTCACTATTTACACACTTTCAGCACACAAAAAGCCCATAAAAACAATCGATCGGCATTTAAAAACAACATTCCATCAAGTTTAGATCAATATTACTCACGGTTTGTTGGATTTTGGCAAATCTGTCGGCGAAAAACACCTGAAATTGCTGGCCTCAGCACGCTGTGACAAGCAGTAAACAACTTGGGCAAAGACCCGGATGTAGCTGGTTCCGGTTGGAAAGCAACCAGCAAGTTTCTTTTCCTGCCGAGAAACTTGGGATTTTGATCAGTCGGGCAAACGACCGCGTAGAAGAGTCAAATCAGTCTGGTTTGGGGCAACCAAGTCATGTACAGACTCGATTTTCTTTTTTAAAATGATACATCATCAATAGATACACACTGTATGATAGGTGAAATAGCCCCAAATTGATAAATGTAGACTGTACAAAAACAAGTTCAATTTAGTGGGGAGAGTTGACTTGAAAAGTACTTGAATGTGTATTGCACGCAAGCGGTACGCAATACACAAAAATTTCTTTTTCCAAAAAAACAACCTATATAGGCCCTCTCTATGTGTAAATACAAAACTGCTGTGGAAAGTTTTTTAATATGCCTTATAGAGGTTAAAGATTTTGATCAGTCGCGCAAACAACGCTATTTCAGCATATAAAAATAGCTAGGGTGAAAAAAATTTGAAACACATCTCCTCCAAACCACATTGAAATGATAGATATGACCCCCTACTATGGAATAAATAATATTATGATGATCTGTTACTGCTTGACTAGTTGATATATGGCCTAGAATGAGGTGGAAATTGAAAAAAAGGTCATTTTGGACCATTTTTTCAATTTTGGGCCACCACATCTCAAAAAATAATGGACCGGCATACACAAATTTGAGTTTTTTTTTAAGCCCCAAGTGTTTTCTCTCAAATGAGACCAGAAAAAAAGAAATATGGTTAAGTACTTTTTATTCTACAGCCTCCTGTATCCAAAAAGACCCCAAAATCCCAAAAGTGACAATGGATCCAGTCATATATGAGCAGTTAGTGTGTTCTCTATTGTACAGCTGTGTGAAGACTCATAGACTAAACTACCTGAAGGAAAGGAAGTATTGAATTATAGAGGAACAACTCTTGGACAATAGGTATTTTCGTGCACAATTACCTGATATAGCATATGGATTAATTTTGATACCATATGGATTTAAAAAGTGAGTGCTGAATTTAAAAGTATTCATGCATACTCACCCATTGATATATATCACGTGTAGTGTGAGTCTATAGAATATGTGACCTGCACTGAACAGGTGAAAAACAAATTGGAAACAGATTCACCAACATGCATCATTGTAGCAAAGCCGTGAAATGGATAGAAATACCTACTTTGCCAATATTCAATTCACCAAGTAAGCACATTGGGTAAGACTTGTACAACTGGAGCTCAGATTCAACTGAACCCACCATGTCTGTAATAAAGCAGGCAGACCTTGTACAGGCTGGTAACACCCTTGTAGTACACAACAACAACAACCTGTCAGCCATCTTGTCCCCCACTGTGGACATTACAAACCTGACGGTGCCCACACCGTACCCATACTGGAACCTGACAGATGCACAGAAGGACTTCTGTGCTGATGTTGATACATTTAACAAGGTGAGACTATATGTAGACCTGGGACTAATCTTACCCCTGTGTTTAGCTGGTATAGTGGGTAACCTATTGGCTATATTAGCGCTACGACTGGATCATTCTAACCATACTGTGACATTCCTGTTACAAGCCTTAGCTGTGGCAGATAATGCTTACCTCATTAGTTCCTTATTGGTACAAACCTTGAAGTCAGTAACTGAGTGTACAACATGGTTACAGGACTTCAAGACAACCTATGCCCACTGGGAGGTGTTTCTATGGCCGCTCGCCTCTATAGCACAGACGAGTACTGTATGGCTGACAGTACTGGTGACAGTGGATAGGTATGTTGCCATTTGTCGGCCATTTGAGTCAATGCGTCACCAAGTTAGTAATCGTGCCAAGCGGGCAGTGTATATAATAGTACTAACTGCTGTGCTGTACAACATTCCACGGTTCTTTGAGAAGGAAGTGAAGTATAAAGCAGATCACTGTAAACGTATACACAAGTTCTTTGCACTGAACACAGCTCTACGTAACAACAGCCATTACAAGTTGATCTACAAAACCATCTTCTTCTTAGTGTTCAGGATGGCTGGACCTTTAGGTGTCTTATTAGTGCTCAATATCAAATTAATTCAGACATTACGCCGTGCACGGAAAGACCACGCTCAGTTAACACAGACCAAGAATCAGCGCACCAACAACTACTTTAACCTGATTCTAGTCGCCGTTGTCACTGTATTTATTATATGTCAAACACCAGACTTCATAATACGTATCCTTGTAGTGATAAAGACATATAGTGGCTTCAAGATTAACACATACTGGCCCAATATCTTCACTAACCTCATGTTGACTGTAAACTCGTCAGTTAACTGCCTGATTTACTGCCTCACAGGGCGTAAGTTCAGACAAATCCTGTACCACTTACTCTGTAAGTTCCAGGGGTGCTGTAGGAGGACTAAACATAACAAGGTACGCTATGCTAATGGTGAATTAAGTTGTTCTGTAACTAACCACCGACATGTCACTCTGCCATCTGCCATCAATGAAACCTGCCTTTAGTGCATGGATGAACCAGGTCTGTCAGAGAGACTGGCTAACATTAGAGGAACCGTATCTGTCAGAGAGTGTAGCTAATGGTAGATAAGTGATGGGGAGTGAAGCTCTTGCTGGATCTCTGATGGAGAGTGTAAATACTGCTAGTTTTGTGATGGAGAGTTTAAGTAATGCTAGTGCTGTGATGGAGAATGTAAATGAAATTAAACCAAATAATTAAAGTAATACTATGTCTCTACCAGAGAGGTTATGCAAAGAAAAGTCTGTACCAAAAGGTAAAGGGAAAAACATGTCCCTGGTGGAGAGTGTAGATAATGCTGTGCATGGGCCAGATAATGTAGTTAAAGCTATGCCTATTCCTGAAGATGTAGACACTATGATGTTCCTGTAGATTGATATATACAATACAATGTTACCAATAAGTGTACATAGTAATGTTATGTCTGTAGATGATAGATCAAAACCCTGTGTCAGGACAAAGTGTCCACAGAGTAGTGTAGAAAGTAGCACTACATCTGTGTCACCTAGTATCCAGGGTAACACAAAGCCTCAGCTGGAGAGTGTAGGTAGTATGACTATGTATGTGAAGGAGAGTTTGAGGGTGCATGTGAGTGGTATTTAAGTGTTGGAGAAGTGATGTCTTTACCAAGGTGTACAGACGGTTTGTGAACAGCTCATTGATAAACACTCAGTGTGTAAGTGTAAATATCTGGTTGTTTGCCCGGATGTGCACACCAGAGGTGGTTTGTGGTAGGCTGTGGTACAGTGTGCTCAAAGGTACAATGAAGCTTTGACTGCTGTTTAGCCTAAAGATAGTAGTAATGTGCATGATGGCTTTGACATAACTCAGCTACTGTACATGAATCCAGCAAACACCTGAAGCCATAGCCATATTACAGTGTTGTCAGACACTGACACGAGTGGTATAAGAATGTAATATATAATGGATAGACTTGCACGAGTTGGCTTCAGGGGGTGATAGAAGCATGAGCCGTATTAAACCCCTGAAGCCAACTAGTGCAAGTCTATTCATTATATATTGCATTTATAACACGGTTTCCACCATTAATTCTAAGTGTTTACCTTAAAAAATGATATAATCCATTCATTTCTTATGCGAGTCGACAAGACGGCCCTCCACCATCTTGGTTTCATGTTGTCGTATGGTTAGACTGGCGAGCTCCTCCAACTCCCCGTCTCGTAGGTTTACTACTGCGAACACGTCGAGACAGAGCTGCGCCAGTCTAAAATATAATCCATTCTGTACACACCAGGCGGCGGCACCTGTAGTGTTGACAGAACGGGGAAGACACACGGCAAGTCGCTCGATTCAAAATTTTAATAATTTCGTATGTTAAATTCAGCTATAATATCAAGTAATCTGCCTGACAGGGAGTTAGAATGAGGTTTCAACTATGTTATGTCCAAAGCATTTCGCTATATTTGGTCTATAAGCTTCAAAAATGGAGAATTTACTTTCGTGTCAAGGTAGGTTTCAACATGTCCGCCCCGCTGTCCGCTCGCCGTGAATTCTGGGTGCTCTATCGCCAGATATAGGAACCGATATTATCCATTTTCGGCACTGAAAACTCTCTAACCGTGTTATAACAGTATTTAGTAGGCTCCTGCACAAAGCAATAGCACTCTATCTGCACAAACCCTATTTCTACATAACTCAGAAAGCTGAGAACCCATTGAGTGATTGGTAGACAAACTTTTTTAACTTGAACCACTGCATTGTATATATCTAATCATGTAAAGGTACTACAAACAAGGCTGAAAGGCTTTAAGGTGAAATATAGGAAACCCTACATTTACAAGAAGCTTTTAGTGGGAACTTGCATGTTACATTGCAAGAACTGGTGTAATATACATTGATCTGTTTGCATAGTATCTGGAAAATATTTTGAAATATCATAATTTGTGAATTTGGTACCTGGCCATTTCTAGCACCTCTCATGGTATCACTCAGGCCACCTCATTATAATTACTTGGATTATGGGATTCTGTACCTGAGATTTCAGTGGTCAGAGAAAGAGAAAGGGGGATTGGAAAATTATTATCAAATGTAAGAAAATGAATATCAAATGTGTTTGTTGTTCAGTAAGTATTATTTTCTCAAAGTTAGGTCATGAAAGACCCCAGCTGCACACTGTGCAAGGGTGAACAATTTCTTTTCCAAAATGTCAAAAATCTCAGCAGTGGATTTGTAATCCAAGTCATGAGATGAAATTCACTTACCATGTCATGGCAACTATAATACAGCTGCAATGTAACAGCACAATAACACGCCACTTATTGTATCACTGTTGATGCTGAGCAATACCAAGAATTACAAGGTAAGTCCCAGTAATACCACAGATTCTGTGTCTGCAATATTGTGCATTACAACAAAATCCTGGGTGACACATTGATTGGATCTTGCGGAGGTCTTTTCTCTTTTATTGCAATGAGGGTATGAAACAGCACAAACATTGTATATAGATCTAACAGAGGCTTTTTACTTGTACTTTCATCTGCACCTCACACAGAACAAGAACATGTACCCATTTTACTGTCATGGCCAGTCTAATTTATCCAGTGGCATATAAATCAATATTCCTATTCTCCAGCTCATTTACAAGACTGGTGCTTATATTAGATATAGTATTTAGTGCTTAATTTGATCATCCCCCTCCCAAATACTTAAAACAGTTCAGTTGCCAAATATGATAGCGGCAGAGAGTACAGAGAACATTTTGTTATACAGTGTACAAATTGTGGGGAAAGACACTAAGGGTTTAGGACATAGTGTTATTCTGATCAGCCAGGTATGTTAACCCTTTATAGGCTGTCAATGTATTAACCCATCATGCCCATTGGTCATCATGATGCATAAATGCTGGCGTGGCAAGTACCTCATCAGGGCTACATTCATGCATTATGCTGACCTTTCTGGGTTTGGCATAATGATCCAATGAAGTGTTGGTGAAAGGTTTGATGTATAGACCATATGGTGATATTTGAGATGTATATATTTCCCTCATAATGACTGTGACCATGCTGACGGTGGCATGATAGTGCTCTGCACCATCATTTCAATCTTTACGGGTACTGCTAACTTTCACTCAGTGTTGTAGCTAGGTAGTGGTCTAGTAACTGTACTTTAGTAATTTAGCACTTATCAAGTGGTATCGTGACCACTGAAATTGTAAATTGATATCCACCATGAACATGCAAATGTGGTATAATGTGGTATACATTGAACTAGATATATTTAGTGTAATAATAAAATCTTTATCATTTCATGAACCACAGATGACCTACTTGTGTTTTCCCAGTGATCGGGTCTTGAATATGGTGTTTCATTGTCAGACATACAGGTATTACAAATACATCCTCAGTTATGTTCTTTGTAACACAGTGCTATACATACACAGGATTGGCTGCAACATTAGAACACGTGTAATATTTTTTGAGACAATTCATGTGTAATATGAGACAATTTGGGGCTGTAATCATCAAACCCATTATAAATACAACTGAGACAATTGCAGAGCCAGGAATGATCAAGAGGAATGTTATTTATTTATTGCTGTCAATCCTGTACTTATTGTTATGGTGTTTAAACTATCAAAGAGGCTAATCAAACTTTTTAATAGCTACCAATCAAGAAGCTGGCCCCTGTTATTTTGTTGTTCATGCTGCACTCTATTAGACCAGGACCTTTAGTCAAAATCTTCACCAAACCAGGAATTAATAAAGTAAAGCTGACACTTTCAGGAATGACTTGTCTACATATCAGGATTCAGCTGTAAAAAGTCCTGGTACCTCCTGGGTGTGCATCATTAAAAAACATGACATAATCCAATATGGCCACCGAATGATGAAAGTCCCTTTTTTAATTGCATAAATATTGATTTAAGAAAGATGAAAACCATACCTAGTCCCACTAAATGAGACCCAAGGATTCTATTGATGGTCACATTTTTTTGCTAGGACAAGCATGTGTGTGCATTACAACAGCAAATTTGCATAGCAACAAGCCCTTATATGCAAACATGTACAGCAATATACAAACATCCAGATATCTATTAGGGTCAATGGTTAGATACAGAGTGCATTCATGCTTAGCAACAGCCATTTTCTTGCCTAGCAACAGTGAACTCTTATGAAATATACTATAGTATGCAAGAATGTATCGTGGCAACTACATATTTGGATGTATGTACTGGTAGAGAATTGTCAGGTCCCCCCATTTAAATTAAATCAAAGGGTATTGCTGCTGTATTGTTGCTTAGCCTAATGGTTGCCTAGCAAAAGGTGATCTGATTGGGTACAGGTATGCTTTGCATAGTAACATGCCATTATTTGTGTACATGTATAACTGTATTCATATGTAAACCTTTCAGAGGACAATATAGCTGTGACTACAGCACCACTAGGGATGTTTGTATATGGTAACAGGCAATTTCTTACCTAAAAGCAGTGCTCAAATGTTAAGTACTCTATGTTAGTACACAAGAATGTCCAATGACAACTACATGAATTCTTTGCCCCACAGCTCAATACATCCAATCCAAGGATTTATTGGAGTTGTTGAGTCATTTCTATATCAACGTTATAGAGCATGGGTTTTGCTGTCTAAATGAACATATTTGTGACAGAAAACATATGTATTACAGCAGCTGTTCAGTTGAGGATATCCATGAGACTAAATAGATTATGGGTTTTGAAGGTTAGGTGAAGATTTAGCTAGTGTCAATGCAGCCATACACTGGGCATTTCCTGACTGCGAAATATAATCATTAGATGCATGATATGGCCTAAAGTAAACACAGGCGGATCAAAGCTCCCTTTTTGAAACAACATAGCCTATTGAACACCCATTTATAAGTGATATGACAGGGATTTGATGATGTGTACCCCGGAGGTGTCAGGACTTTTTACAGGTGAAAACTGATGCAAAGTTGAGTCATTTCTGAATATTTCAGCTTTACTTTATTCACGGTCAAATGCTAAAAGTGCTGGCCTATATGTGATATCCATTCACTCACTGATCTGATGTTTCACACATACTTTACCACTGACACAAGTTCCTAGCTTATACGCTGGGAGAATACATTCATATTGGCTATACAGCATCAGATGTCGCATGGGAAAGCAACATGATTGTCTGCCTTTGACGCGACATAATTCTTAGGGTTTGGTGTATCACTGTGCTACCATGCAATAATAATGTACCATTTTCTGGGGCCGCAGAAATAACACTTCATTGTAAATAATTACGGCAATTGACTAAACAGTTTACACGGATGCCTCATGCATTCAACACTCATTTCTGAGCTTGAATAAAATTTCTACATGAATAAAACATTTATACAAATCATGCGACCAACATTCTGCTGAGAGACCAGCTCACCCCTCCTCAGTCCTGCTACCACCTTCAAACAGCTACCCTCTCACCACAGATCTCCTTATAATACAAAATCAGCAGCCTGGGTAGGATTTCATACACTATCAAATACATCAGCCATTTTATGGCTCATCTGTATTGCCCACAGTCACAGGATTCAAAATTTAATGTAACACATGCTGATACCAGAAGACATGTATTACTGAGGCAGGGCAACCATCACATAATAGTACATAAGGTGTATTTAGTATTCAGCTTATCCTCATGGGATATCAGTAAATAAACTACCTACTTGGTAGTTCTAATAGATTATTTAGATTACCAAAAAGATGAAGTCCTGAGTAATATTGGCTATACACAATAGTATCAGTCTGCCAATTGGTGAGCAGTCTGTGGTAGCAGAAATAGGTCCGACAGGACTCAGTATATGTGGTCTTCAGGGTGATTTCTAGTCACTGCTCCTGCCTCATGCAATGGCTCGTGCAATGTGGTAAAAGAAGTAAAAGCACCAGGAGGCAAGCATTTGACTGTATGTGAGAGGCAGATTTCCCAAAGTTCACTTTGCCTGTCCCTCAAGACATGCGGAATTCAATATCACCAAATATCACTTACCTTAACCCCACAGGCTGTCTGTAGGAGAGAGCTGACAGTCTATATTGTGATGCTGGCAGACAGAGTAATGTCAGGTATGACCGGCATGTTGGTATTCTACTTAAATTGCAGCTTTCTTCTTAAACACTGTGCAAAGGAGATGTTATGTCATAATAATTTTAGACAATTTCTAAAATTTATGTTTTTTCCAGTCATAATGTATATAATGACTGGAATGTCATTAAAATATATTTAGCTGACTGTATAAAAAAAATGAATTTAGTACAGACCATCCTCTTTTTCAACTTTTATTCCAGAGGGATTTTGTGCAGATGAGGGTGGACATTGCCTTTCTCATAGAAAAGAATCTCCAGGGTGTATTCATACTAAACCTTCAGAAATCAAGATAAACCATTTTGCCTGCACATTCATAAAGACAGATTGCACCTTATATGTTTGCCTTACACAGAAAGTATTACCAAGGACAAACTTGTCCATCTGCTAGCTGACAGTGGGTGGGCATGTTGGTTAAGGGTGTGTGTGAGTATGTGTGGAGGTATGGGAACTGCTATACCACTTGGTGAGTGGGTGAGCAAAATCTAATAAAACTACCATCAACTATCCATCAGGACAGTGCTAATATGGTAGCTGACAGACTTGAACATCAGGCCAGGGTACCAATATGCTGATTAATCAGGGTAGATAGAGCATATATGGGGAATACACTGAATGGGATCAAATTTAAGGTAAAGCATCAGTATGCTGAGCACTTTCACATCAGGACAATTTGCCACACTACCGGTGTGACTTAGTTATGATCAGTATTTATTCCAAGTGATGGCAGTTTAGAAGATCAATGTGCTTTATGCTTCCCCTATAAATTTACTGGGAATCGTCAGATATGAATTATATTCTAATTTAATATACAAGAACGGAAACATGCCTGCTGAGTCACATGAGTAGTATATACATGCAAACTGAGCGCAATGGATTAGCTACTAACTAGGTCATGACCTACTGGTAGACCGGAAGTGACCCAGTTTCAACCAATCAGAGGGCTGGATTTGACAGGAAGTGACGTCATAAGGTCATGACCTAGTTTTTTCAGCCAATCAGAGAGCTGGATTCCATTTGACCTAGTGACCTGACCTAGTTGCATAAATTAAGAGAATTGCGCAATACCTAGTGTTGACCTACTTGCAAACCAGTGTGACCGACTAACCTACTTGCAAAAACGTATGATCTACGTATGAAGGTGTATTGCGCAATGTTTGTAAGAAATTACACAATAGCCATGACTCATGTTCTGATGCAATATCTCTATGGATTTACGCAATACTTATGACTCATTTTTCATATCAGATTAAAATGCAAGAAATACACAACTCGGTTCTTTTTTAATTCATTCTTTTTTTTATTCTTTCTTCGAATCAGAGTACATGCTAGGTATGAATCATTATAATCATATATGCTTGCAAGCAGAGTACATGGATATCATATGGAAAATGAATTCTTGTTGCAGTACCAACTGCATCCGGTCTTAGCTGGAGTAGGACTTTGACTACGATCCTCTAAGGCACGCATTCTCTCCATTAAGTCCTTCAGAGCCCTTCTTCCTATGTCATTCTCCTCCAGGGCTACCCGAAGCCCGTCTATCATGTCCAATTCACGTTTAACCGTCCCTTTCACCAATAGGTTGCTTACGTCTTTTTTAACTGCTACTTCTTCTGGACTCATTTCGAAATCCATGGCCTCTTCTTCTCTCTTTTCCTCAGCAAGGGTCTTACTATTTTGTCCATTAAGTTGAAGGGCACCTGAGAAAACCTTTTCACAGTGCTGTCCAGGTTTAGAACTAGGATCAGTGTTACTGACGAAACACGTAGAGGGAATTGGTTTCTTAGGACATTGATCACTGGCAAAAGTTCCCAGGTAGAAACGCCGTGTGTGTGGATGGTTTCCCAGTGCAGCTGTTATGTCTGAAGTTCTCATTCTTCTCAGTTCATGTGGTAGTCTGTGACAGGAAGACAGTCAGCCGTTAGTTGGATGTTGTTGTCATAGAAGGAGCACAAGACGGCAGATATGGCATGAGTAGTCGGGGCGGCAAACCTGAGGGAAATGCCCAGCTTTCCTTGCTTGATGATATTTATACGACTGTCTTCAGGTGCTCTGTCTGGGGTGAGATCGAAAACAAAGAAGGAATAGCCACTTTTGAAATCTTCCAAACTTATGCCACAGTCTTGCCCCAAAGCCAACAACCCACTTTCTCATTTGACTGTAGGCTCTGATGCAGTTGCCTGTTTCGAAGTCAGTCTTCAACTCAAATTTCTGGTCGTCATATCTTACGCAAATTTCCTTCACGTTGAAATGTCTGCAGTTGAAAGGATTTTCTGTCTTAGTCCCAGCAGCTGCTGTTTCCTTTATCATACACAAGACTATCCTGGTGGGGATTTGAGTAGTGTCAGGTTGAGTCCAACTGTAGTCTTGTGAGCCTCCATCCAAAGTGTGTTTAGTGATTTTACACCTGGCTATGTCATAGTTGAAAGGGCCCCAATGTGGGTTCCTCACACTGCTGACGTGAGTTTTTACCACCTCGTCATCGACACTTTTTTGGAGAAGTGACATTTCAGCTTTGGTGATTTTGATCCAGTAGTTTTGATCGGCTGCTTGCATCATGTAGTAATTGGGTTGATTCTTTTCGAAGATGAACTTGATTTCACAGTTCAGAGGCAGCACCTTGCACTGTTTGATCAAATCCAGGTGTGGCCTCATCACTAAGGCATGTTTGTTGCGGGCACTGAATTCCGCTCTCCGTGCCATCCATCCTGAATTGGCCCCCGCTCTGGCTTCCATGTGTCCACAGGTGTCTTTCATGTACTTTTGGCATCCTTTCAGTCGAGTCTCTTTGTCTTCTTTTTTGCAACAAATTGTGTCCAAAATGTAGGCCTTGAGACCATAGTCTTCGTTGTTGCCGGTGACTTTCTCTCCATTTATGAGCAACTGACAGGATGCAAAGAGAGCGTGTGCCAAGTTGTTTACTGGAGCAGCTTCTATGTTGACGGCAAGGTGAGTAGTTCCATCGGCCGCCAGGGCTTCCAGTTCCATGTACATCTCAGTTTCTGAGAGGTCCGTGTACAGGTTGCTTGGTTCGAAGGTGAAGTCAAAAGTTTCAGTGTGTGGAGTGAGGGCATTGTTGGTAGTCTTGGTGATTACTTGACACTTTAAAATGTCCTTCTGAGTGACAGGTAAGGCGTGTAGATCTAGTTCTCCTACTGCACATACTTGACCCTTGGGATGAATGAGACTCATGACTAGAACAAGGTATTTCCTCTTCCTTGACCTCTTCCTCTGCCTCATTGCCCCTTACGTCCTCCACGCTTGCTGGTTGCTCGTCGTTTGGCTGGAGGAGGTCCAGATGAACCTTTTATGTATCCTTGAGCAGATGAAGCAGCCCTTTTGAGTAACTGCTTACCTGTTGCTTTGCTTCTCCTTACATATGTGTAACATTAAATCGTGCACCTATATTGTGACTTAAAATACTGTAAGTGTGCTTCTAACCTGTATCAGTTCTATGAAATGGTGTCAAATTTGGATAATGTATGTTATTCCTTTGCACTTAAAAGAAATATCAGTAAGGTAAAATATGTTTTTTTTTCAGCGTTCTGAAGAGGACATAGAGGCCACGAGGGAGGCGTACCCTCAGATGAATCACTTCGGACCAAAGATAAGAGGGGAATGACGTTGTCCACCAAACTTTGTTCCTGTTTCTCACCCTTTGTCCATGCGTCGCCACAAGAAGTGCAACACTGAAAAAACAAGCAATGTCGCGGGGTCTTCCACACGTGTCGCTAGCTCCATTTAAAGTTTACAGTGCTGAAGGTACAGATAAGTGTCCTATAGAACTGTCCAGTGGTTCTGACAGCGAGTTTCAGCTCAAAAAAAAGTTAAAGGTTACTGCTAGGTCTCATCACAATTCACGTTTGTCTTTAGCTAAAGAGCACAAGAAAAACAAAATTTGCAAGAAAACAGAGTGTTCATATCCTTCGTGTTGTTGTGTCAGTGAGACAGGTGCCAAAATTACCAAAGTTACTGCAGTCTCTTCCTTGTAGTCTAATTATAAGGAAAACAAACAGTCCAACTTTTCCAGGATAACCACCAGTAAATCCAAATCGTGTGCAACAGTTTCATCTAAAAAAAAAACAGCAAACCCATTGAAACTAGCCGTTCAATACACAAGACACACGATGGGAAATTAGTCCAAACAGTAACCAAAGTAATCACTACCAACATCAAGAGAAAAGAAGGTACAGAGGATGCACCTATTACAGTGCCCTCACAGACACAAAGGGCCACTCAAAGTTCTATTTCTGGTACTAGGTCATGTAGAGCTAGAGGTCGAGGTAGAGGACGATGTTCTGGTAAGTGCAGTCAGTCAGTGTGTAGCACTGCAGGTCTGCCTCTAAACATGGATACTGACGATGATTTTATGTAGTCAAAAAACAAGTAAACATTACAGTGTATGACCTTATGTGGTCTACACAGTGCACAACTTCTATAAAAAAGGTGGCGCATTATTATGGAATGTATCGCTGCAATGTTTGCACCTCAAAATATTAAAAAGTTCACCAAATTTTTAATTGTAAAGACATGTGCAAAAAAATGTAGATGATACCTACATAATTAGGAGAACAGGTGTGATAAGTGTAAGGCCAGTGTAGGTAACAGGGAAAACCACATCATTTTCAGAACTAACCTTCTGTTTCAAGTAGGATTAGAATATGGATAAAGACAGTGGATTTGCAGGTGTAGTAGTCATTCTTTGGATCCAATAGGCAGAACCTCACTCCAATGACAGTAAATAAGTTGAAGCTATATGTGACTGTGAGTGCATATGCACCAGAAACATATAAGTCAGCCGTGAGCCTAACTCACTACAGTGCCCTTACCAATGTTACCTTCCACTCTCAATAAACGCTCAGTACAGGTTAATTGAGCCTATTAGAACATCTAGAAAGAAAAATACATCTTTTTCCGAAGTACTATTTCTGTGAACAAACATAAAACACAACACTAACCTTTATTTTAGTAATATCATTGTCTCTTTTAACACTCCACCCGAAAGTAAAATGTGCACAAGAACTCTGACGTCACACTTCGTGTGTACATAGTAGGCCGCTTGACCAATAACAGAGCGCTTCTCTTTTAATCTCGTCATAAGCCAATCAGAGAACTCCTTTTACAGTGTCATGGTTTATTTTCCGCGGTTCAGTTACACACACAATTTTTGGCGGCCAAGACAGGAGGCTGGTTGGAGTACGTAGAATAACATTTTAACATCATGTTCGAGTGCAAAATTTGCGATCGAAACTTTGAGTCTACAGGAGAAGGCAAGGCGCACGTCAAGGAAGTGCACCTGAAGTCTTTGGCTCGGCTGCTGGAGGAAAAGGACGCCAGACACGGTGAGGGGGCGGACGCAGACGTGGGCTCTTCGAGCTCCACTTCCCGCCAACAAGACGGCAATGGGGAAGGGAGGAACGTTATGGCGTCGGTGACAGAGTCCACCAAAACAGGCCAGCTTAAAGCCCCAGACGCCAAGGTAGAACCAGGCCCAGACGGCCCAGACAACACACGTAAATCTTAGAGTAGCAACAGTAAGTCTGACTACGTAGAAAAAGAAGGGGACAAGAAATCCAGGAAAAGTTCCAGTGCTGCTTCAACCCCCCGCCCAATAGCCTCCACCTCCAGTACCGGTAAAGATGCCAGGAGTACGGCTAAAGACTTGCACTGCAGTTTTTGTTTCGAAACATTTAGCAGAGAATCCAGCGTCAAAAGACATTATAACACATGTCCAGCTTATCTTGTTTACCGTGGGAAAGACGTCACCTCGTCTATTTTAATTGCACCTCGCACTCCTTCACCCGCCCCCCCCCCGCCTACCTTCACCCCAAAGTCTAAAAGTGCCTCCTTCACAACCGAAAGTGCATCCAAGAGAAGGGGAAGACCTACCAACCTCGAAAGAGTCTGTAAGCTTAGCAAAACACCGACAGGTGACAAGGCCGGTGAGAAGATGATAGTTAAGACACCCTTTATAACTAGGAGTAGGAGTAAGGCTCAGGCGGCTTCCTCTGACGCCCTCAACCTCTCGGACAACGATGCTAGTGACGGCGAAGATGGTTCCCCTCCTGCCAAAGTAATTAAAGTGAGTAAATATGGCGTGTATAGAGAGAGTTAATGTTTCACTTCATATGTAATCCTTGTCTCTTAGACTAACATGAACTTATGCTTTTGTATGCTCACGTGTCACATGTAAAATGGCGTGCATATATTACCTGACCTACTGCACTGCAACACACTATATACAGTGGGAAAGCGTGCGGGCCCTCCAGAAGTGTATGAAGTAAATATTTTTTTTTTATTTTTAAGAGAGAACGGGTTCTCCCAAAAAAGGATGGAACCACGGCCCATTCAGGTGCAGACGCCGCTGAAGGATCAGAAGCAGAAGACGGTACAGAGGGGAGAGACCAGTCTGAAGTAAGGGATACAAATTAGTTCTTATAGCAGATATTTCTTTGTGTTATCTTAATTTCTTACCAAAAAAAAATTAAGTTGTCCTCTTTTCAATATTCTTCACCCTCATTGTTTGTGTCTTATACGGAAATAACATATAACAATATTGGCCATCATTTATTTAAAGAGTTTCAGTGCACCTCTTTAAGGATGTAACTATATATATGGAAAACCAATTGAAATGAATTTAAGTGTTGCAGTTCCCACCAAAAACATTTACAGCGTATGAAGTTCCCGACCACATTTTAGTTGCAGCCGCCCAATTGATATGTTCGTTGGACAGTAAGCTTGGCAAAGATTTTCTACATATGATATCTAAGTGACTTTGAGCACTGTGGGTGCTTTCCTTGTAAGAACCTTTCCAGGCGCCCTTTTCCATGGCCCCGCAGAAATGTGTTCATTTTAATGTTGTCTGAAGCCAAACAATTTACCAAAGGATTTTTTGTTATTTCAAGTGCAATCATTGAGTACAATTTACTGTTAGTGTTTACTGAGACTTCCATGCATAGGAAAGAGTGGAAACATTTACTGAAGATTATGTGTGAGGAAAGTCAGCCGCCTGAGTGTAACAGGTAATATGGCATTCCATTTAAGAAGACAAGTGGCGACAAGTCATATGAGGGTGCCCGGGCCCCTAACACCCGCCCCCTGACTAGGTCACGTGATCTGAACGTGCCCCCCCCATGTTTAAAGTGTTAATTTTTGGGTGCTGGTTCCTCATTAAAAAAAATTACTTCTGTTCACATACACTTTAAAGATAGGGGTCATGTTCTGATGGCGCACTTCTTATCAGGTTATCTAGTCCGTGGTGTACTGTGTATGTGTATTGTGTCTGGACATAGAAAAAGGTGCGGCACCAAGGGTGCCGGGTATATACAATCATGTTGATGTGTTCAGGAGAGAAGTAGGCACCGAGAAGTACTTGTGTAAAGTATTATATAAGCGGCCATATCAGGATTCTCGACGCTTTGTCAGTGCGCCGAATTGTGTTAGTGTGTAGATTGATCATTTACAGGTAACATGATTATAAATGGTGTTTGTAAAGCATGAAGCGGTATAAAAGAAGATTTTCATGGTGTGCTAGTCTTTCTGAAAATGATGCCAAAGTGATAGCCTTTGTTTACAGATATCATTATGGGGCCATAATCAGATATACATAACATAAAGAGAGAAGAGGACAGTTATATTTCAGGCCCCCTTTCCATGGCCCGTTCAAAAAGGCCACAGGTGTTCTCATTTCAGTAGGAAACAGGACCTTAACAGATACACTTGAAATACAGGGGTGGATTTTCTTATAACCTGTACTAGTCCATCCTATACTTTAGATATGTCTTCTAAGAAGACATAAAAAATGGGGCGCCAAAAATGGTGCCACATGTAAAATTTTATGTTCATGTTTACAGAAGCCAAATACCTGTATGCAGTATTACATGTACATTTTGAATGTGCTGCTTTTGTATTTTTGTTTGTAGTATGAAGATTGATATTTTAAAAAGAAATAGTTTGTTCTAGCATGAAACCTTGAAAGGAGTAAGTCAATAGTGAGTTTGTGTTGTAAAAATATAATTCCCGTTGTTTCAAGTGATAGTTATATTATACAGAGAGCAGAGCTCTTGTTTTTAGTTAGAAGTAGACACAGGATATTTGTTGGGCCGGTGTTGGGCCATGTTCTTAAGTTGTAAATCTTAGGAGCAGATGTTTGTTTTCATGCATGAATATATAATATATTACATCAGATATATTCATAGAGACAGGTGAAAAAAAATTAGCCAAGTTACTTAGTATAAGAGTTGGTTGGAATTAAAGTTTTGTGGCATTTTCACAAAAAATTATAGTGGATACACAAAATAAATCTTGTGGATGCACACAAAATTCTTGTGGTACACAAAATAATTCTTGCAGGTACGCAAAATAATTCTTGCAGATGTACAAAATATTGTTGGGGTTACACAAAATATTGTTAAGTGTTAAATGATCGCGGAAATTATGTTAAGGCTGAATACACTGTGTTAAGTATGGAGCCTTCAGGAAATATGCTGTATATGGTCAATGTGTAGCCCTCTGTTAAATTAGAGAGGATATGTCGGACCGAAAAATTCCGGCCAAGATTTCTTTGCACTTATATCCATAGAAGAGGCCATGTCAGTACAAGGGGGAAAACAGAGTGTTAAGAATTGTGCCATTGTGCCTTCTACTTTATTTAAGAGAGACTAGACAATACATGGATAACGTGTAAGCCGTTCTGTACTTAGTGTGATTCAGTGTATGCGAAATATTTTGTGCACTTTAAATCAGAAAAATGCATTTACTGTCCACATGTAAGTTATTGGACATCTACATATAAGATAAGATGTAAACGATGTTGCATTAAGAAATAAAGTAAAGTGTTTATTTGAATTTTAAATAAAGTGTCAAATATTTGTGATAATCTAGTTATAAGGATATACACAACAGAGAGCCACTTTATATATTAAAAAGATAGTACATCAAACCTACACAATAATGTTATGAATTCTGTTTACTTCTTTTACATTCCACTTTTTCATAGTTTATGGGTAAAACACGTGAAAAAGGGCCGTTGGATCGGGTTTAGGCGAAAGCAGGGGCTTAAAGCAATAGATAGCCGCCCACTCCACTCCATATCCACTTCACACTGTACCAAAACCTACTGCAGAACCTATCAATACACACTCCACATCTACTCCACAAGGGCCCGGAGGCCATTCTCAACATGAGTTATTTGAGCATATTTGGAAATGCCCTCCCATCCTGCCCTGCCCCATAGCATTAATCTGCACCTCCAGGCTTATTGATACAACTGCCAAAAATTAAGATGTACATTTAAGCATTTTGTTCTTTTTGGGTGTGCCTTATATATGTAGTCTGTCTTGTACTTGAGGGATTATGGTCAGATCAGTGTATGTGTACAGAACACACTAGTCTCCCTCATGGTATCACTGTCAGTATACATACCTCCATCTCTGGCACCAAACATAATATATAACTACAAATAGCTATACCTACACAGCTCCCTCATGGTATCACTGTCAGCATACATACCCCGATCTCTGGCACCAAACCTACACATAACTTATAACTACAAATAGCGATACCTACACAGCTCCCTCATGGTATCACTGTCAGCATACATACCTCCATCTCTGGCACCAAACCTACACATAACTTATAACTACAAATAGCGATACCTACATAGCTCCATCATGGTATCACTGTCAGCATACATACCCTGATCTCTGACACCAAACCTACACATAATATATAACTACAAATAGCTATAACTACACGCCTCCCTCATGGTATCACTGTCAGCATACATACCCTGATCTCTGGCACCAAACCTACACATAACTTATAACTACAAATAGCTATACCTACATAGCTCCCTCATGGTATCACTGTCAGCATACATACCCCGATCTCTGGCACCAAACCTACACATAATATATAACTACAAATAGCTATACCTACACAGCTCCATCATGGTATCACTGTCAGCATACATACCCTGATCTCTGGCACCAAACCTACACATAATATATAACTACAAATAGCTATACCTACACAGCTCCTTCATGGTATCACTATCGACATGCACACCCCGATCACTGGCACCAAACCTTATTATTCTATATATTGTCTGTTCTGCAGGCTACCTGTGGTGGTGCGTTAGGGTGCTAACTGTGGTACAACCACAGATAGTAGGCATATATCCTGGGTCCTCTGAGTAGTGTGGGTGTGAGAGAATGTAGTACAGGTAAATAATCAAGTTATTTTTGTGAAAAAGTTTTGGTACCAGGCTACGCTGGTTCCCTACTGCAATGCACAGACAGTGCATTGCAGTAGAGTACCCCATTCTGGAATCAAACCCAGCGAACATTGGATCAAACCATTATTGGAATGTACAAAGCTATAGAGTACCTACTTTATTGCACCAGAAGGTCAAAACTCACTAGACTGTAGCATCATAAAAGTGAGAGTAAATCCCTATAAAATACTCTAGAATGAGGATTTTTAGTAGTGTTCTTTGTTCAGAAAAATATCTACAGAAGTGACAACCCCCACAAAAAGTGGACCGTTCTAAAGTAAGTTCCACTCCACTGGTTCCAATCAGTGCAGGGTGGCATAATCTATAATAACAAAGAACACACTGGGACAAGATCAATCACTCTCACCTGGGGTCTATAAATACAGGTAAACACCTGACTGGGTCCTCAGTCTTGTGCAGTAGTGCCGTAAGTACACAAAGCCACGTCACCCCCCATACAAATAAACAAGAGTGATTAGAGTTGCACACCGACCACGTGGTAAAATCATGTGGTCGACCACATGGTTGGTGTGTTTTTGTTTTACATTTTTTGTTGTGATCATAGCTCTCAACCAATCAGAGCTTGAGAAAGTAGGTCACATGACATATATGGTGACTTCGGGTTTCAAAACTAGGTCACTTCTGGTTTGTAAATAGGTCAAACTGATTTCAGTAGCTGTAGCTATGCGCTGAGTTTACCCATATATACTACTGATAAGTGACTCACTGCTGCTTCACTGCTGCCCCCTCCCCTGAAGTAATGTGAATTTGAACCTCAAAGATCAAGCTCACATCTACCCTTGCACTGATGGGCCATTTCTCCCTCCTTCCATACTAAGAACCATTAGCATACAAGAGTCCCAAAATACAGTCACATAGTATCTAAGCCCACGGAGTCTGCTTAAACTTTGCCCAACACCTCACTGTACGATATACAGTCTAACATCATTCATATTGAATTCCAGCAAAGTCCTTATTCAATCCAGCCTTGGTACACACAGCTGGAGACAGATCTGAGAAATGGATCCTGAGAGGAAATATATACAACTATTTCTCAGAATGTCATATCTTGCCCCCTCCATCCCTCCTTTCCCTGTCATAGCAGGAATGAATGGCACAGGAGTAGAATTCAATACCAGCCTCTTCTAGCCATATCTGGCTCCATCAGAGTGTCCATATAGGCATACAGGTTTATATTATACGGTCACCAGGGGTCATCAGGGTATGAGACTGACGTAGGGCCTATACAGTACCAATGATGTTTCAATTCACATATTAGACTGTGGTGTTACCATTTTACTGAGATTCCCTACAGAGGTGACATTCCCCTCTTATCCAGCACATTACCCATTGTCTACATCTTAGCTACTTCTAATGGGAATATTCAATATTGGATGTTCACATTATGACAGGCTTTTTTGTAACACAGCCGATTTGTGCTGCAGTATGACTCTGAGGACAAAGATGGAGAGGTGCAGGGTTTAACTCCATATAGCTGTGATCTGTGTACCACCTATAGATAGCTGTTATCTATGTACCACCTATGTATAGCTGTGATCTGTGTACCACCTATGTATAGCTGTGACCTGTGTACCACCTATGTATAGCTGTGACCTGTGTACCACCTATGTATAGCTGTGACCTGTGTACCACCTATGTATTCCTGTGATCTATGTACCACCTATGTATAGGTGTGAACTGTGTACCACCTATATATAGCTGTGACCTGTGTACCGCCTATGTATAGCTGTGACCTGTGTACCACCTATGTATAGCTGTGATCTGTGTACCACCTATGTATAGCTCTGACCTGTGTACCACCTATGTATAGCTGTGATCTGTGTACCACCTATGTATAGCTCTGACCTGTGTACCACCTATGTATAGCTGTGACCTGTGTACCACCTATGTATTGCTGTGATCTGTGTACCACCTATATATAGCTGTGACCTGTGTACCACCTATGTATAGCTGTGACCTGTGTACCACCTATGTATAGCTGTGATCTGTGTACCACCTATATATAGCTGTGACCTGTGTACCACCTATGTATAGCTGTGACCTGTGTACCACCTATGTATGTATAACTGTGACCTGTGTACCACCTATGTATAGCTGTGACGTGTGTACCACATATGTATAGCTGTGACCTGTGCACCACCTATGTATGTATAACTGTGACCTGTGTACCACCTATGTATAGCTGTGACGTGTGTACCACATATGTATAGCTGTGATCTGTGTACCACCTATGTATAGCTGTGATCTGTGTACCGCCTATGTATAGATGTGACCTGTGTACCACCTATGTATAACTGTGACCTGTGTACCACCTATGTGTAGCTGTGACCTGTGTTCCACCTATGTATAACTGTGATCTGTGTACCGCCCATGTATAGATGTGACCTGTGTACCACCTATGTATAACTGTGACCTGTGTACCACCTATGTATAACTGTGACCTGTGTACCACTTATGTATAGCTGTGATCTGTGTACCGCCTATGTATAGATGTGACCTGTGTACCACCTATGTATAACTGTGACCTGTGTACCACCTATGTATAACTGTGACCTGTGTACCACCTATGTATAGCTGTGACGTGTGTACCACATATGTATAGCTGTGACCTGTGCACCACCTATGTATGTATAACTGTGACCTGTGTACCACCTATGTATAGCTGTGACGTGTGTACCACATATGTATAGCTGTGATCTGTATACCACCTATGTATAGCTGTGATCTGTGTACCACCTATGTATAGCTGTGACCTGTGTACCACCTATGTATAGCTGTGACCTGTGTACCACCTTTGTATAACTGTGATCTGTGTACCACCTATATATAGCTGTGATCTGTATACCACCTATGTATAGCTGTGATCTGTATACCACCTATGTATAGCTGCGATCTGTGTACCGCCTATGTATAGGTGTGACCTGTGTACCACCTATGTATAGCTCTGATCTGTGTACCACCTATGTGTAGCTGTGATCTATGTACCACCTATGTATAGCTATGACCTGTGTACCACCTATGTATAGCTGTGACCTGTGTTCCACCTATGTATAGCTGTGATCTGTGTACCACCTATGTATAGCTTCATATGATCTGTGTAACACCTATATATAGCTGTGACCTGTGTACCACCTATGTATAGCTGTGACCTGTGTACCACCTATGTATAACTGTGATCTGTGTACCACCTATATATAGCTGTGACCTGTGTTCCACCTATGTATAGCTGTGACCTGTGTTCCACCTATGTATAGCTGTGATCTGTGTACTACCTATGTATAGCTGTGATCTGTGTACCACATATGTATAGCTGTGATCTATGTACCACCTATGTATAGCTCTATATGACCTGTGTTTCACCTATGTATAGCTGTGATCTGCGTACCACCTATGTATAGCTGTGATCTATGTACCACCTATGTATAGCTCTGACCTGTGTACCACCTATGTATAGCTGTGAACTGTGTACCACCTATGTATAGCTCCATATGACCTGTGTACCACCTATGTATAACTGTGATCTATGTACCACCTATGTATAGCTGTGACCTGTGTACCACCTATGTATAGCTGTGACCTGTATACCACCTATGTATAGCTGTGACCTGTGTACCACCTATGTATAGCTGTGACCTGTGTACCACCTATGTACAACTGTGATCTGTGTACCACCTATGTGTAGCTCTGACCTGTGTACCGCCTATGTATAGATGTGACCTGTGTACCACCTATGTATAGCTGTGACCTGTGTACCACCTATGTATAGCTGTGATCTGTGTACCACCTATGTATAGCTGTGATCTGTGTACCACCTATGTATAGCTGTGACCTGTGTACCACCTATGTATAGCTGTGACCTGTGTACCACCTATGTATAGATGTGACCTGTATACGACCTATGTATAGCTGTGACCTGTGTACCACCTATGTGTAGAGGTACATATTGTTTAACCATAGAGTTGGGTACCGTTTGACGTGGCGGGTGAGTCGAGTCGGCGGACGTTCCTCAGGTTCCGGATAGGTGGCAGCACCGATCCGGGTCTGTGGGGACATCTGACGACGAACACCTGGGTCCTTATATTAATCATTATTAGCTGCCCCTTCTATACTATCTGGCAGCCGTGAGTGTGCATTAAGTAATAAATCTAACCGTTGGCATACACTTGAAACACTGTCTTACTCTTTCTTTCCGAATCGTAAGACCCGAACCCCCAGGTCCGTAAGGCCACAACCCCTTACACTGGTGCCGTGACGAGTTAATTCTGGTGTATAGCCCGGACGTTATAACGTCCGAACGGCTAGTACATGGGTTAGATAGCCTCGCGGAAGCTAACCCAGCAGGGCAATTAGTTGCCCAGGAGAATGGCAATGGATCATTAGTGCTCCAAACCCATTCGAACTCCCAAGATGCGGAATCTGCATCTTGGAGAGATCCCGCACCCCACTATAATGATAGTGAGGAAAATCTACCAGACTCTGTACGACGTGAACAGTCCATACAGAGACAGGGTAACTTAATAGGCCAACAATCACTTGTTGACGAGTTAAGTAATTCGATGTTCGAAGTTGGTGGTAGTACTAATCCAGAACATCCGGCACCAATGCCAAAAAGGGTAACATTTGGAGAACTACCTTATAGATTACCCAGACCCGGACTACCAATATTAGATTATAGCGCTATAGATGGCGACTTAACCTACGCGGTACCGGAAGGTGAGGAATTTAAACGACCGGATGTCCTGTTGTTAAATGAAACCTATGTAACTTTGAACGAGAACCTAAATACCTTGGTTTAAAGCTAAAGATGAAGTATTCCATGAAAAACTTCAGTTGGAAGAGGACCTGACTGGCATGCGAAATGAATTCGAAGCCAGAAGGAGTGAGTACATGAAGGAACTCGAAAATGAAGAACTAAAACTTCAGGAAATGAGAAAGTCATTCAATAAAGAATATGACAATAGACACATTCGTATCCAAACATACATAGATACGAACGAACAACTAAGTCTTGATAAGGCAAAATTCGAATCCGAAATATGCCATTATCAGAGCGAGTTAGAGAAATTGAAACTTCAGTGTAGTAAACAAGCTGAAGACAATGAAACCATCCGGGTAGGCATTATAGCTTACAATAAACAACTGGAGGAAGATAGACAGAAACTCACGAATGAGCTTCAGGAATTGCAGACTACTGCAATAACCTTAGACAAATACGTAGAAGCCGCCCAACTGACTATAGGTACTATAGATCCAGCTGTGGTGTCTACAATGTTGGGGAAAACATCCAAGGATGCAACTCCAATTAGATACAACCCATTTGTAGACGATGGGGCTGATAAGAATGTAGTATCTGGAATCTATAAGAAACCAGATAATACCGCAGGTAATGGAAACACACCTACACCAGCAACTCCTGTGCTGGATACAATAGGTCCGGCACCACCAATACCAGATTTGAGTCATAAAATTAAAGCGACTCATGATAGTGCTACTGGAGCTAACAATAATACACCCGTAGCACAACCGAGAGTACCGGGACCACCGAGACATATGTTAACACCACCTTCATATTTCTCCCAACCCGGCCACAGTACACAAGCAGGTCCAAGATTACCGAACCCACCTTCAGGTCAAGGTAATGGTCCTAATGACGGACGTTTTCCAAGACCAAACCCGCCACAAAACAATGTTAACGGCGGTACGTACCAACCAAGAACAACTTCCTATGGATATAGATATAATTATAATCCGGCAGGAAGTAGTAATTACCAAAATGGTAATAACTATAATCAGGGATGGAATCAAAATAATTCTTACCCTAGGTATGCATCTTCCGGAACGACTGGAAATGCCGGTTACAGTGGTGGA
This sequence comes from Acholoe squamosa, assembly GCA_949317995.1. NCBI lineage: Eukaryota > Metazoa > Annelida > Polychaeta > Phyllodocida > Polynoidae > Acholoe > Acholoe squamosa. The sequence goes on from OX439037.1 coordinate 92,576,742, forward strand.
TGCCCTAGCGGTTCATCCGGACACTATCCTAACAACGGTCCACCAGGAGGAAACCCTCCAGGCGGCCCAGGAGGATCCGGATCTGGAGGATCAGGATCGGGAGGAGATGGCAGGAAGCCAAACAGAAGAACTTCCATGCCTGCAGGAATGCAAACCATCTTTGATAGAAGCCAATGTATTCAAAACCTTGGCATTGACTGCTACCGAAAGGGAGCAGATGGCATGGAAGTCATGAACTGGAGCATGCGAGAAGCAGACAGACTACGCGGATGTAATAATCCAGCACGTAGACAGGCACGGATACCCCCTCCATATGATTCCAATGATCCATGGAAGGATAGGTATCAAGCTTTTGTCGACGAAGTCAATTGTAGTGGCTGGACAAAAGAAGAAGCTCTGCCGTATTTGATCTGTTGGTTGAATAAAGGTGGAAAAGTAGCCCTCAATCAATGGAGAGCAGCATACGGAATATACGGCACCTATGATCAATTGGTCGAATGTGCCGCATACCTATTCGGATCAATCGTTAGAGAAGATCCATAGGTAAGCTTCAAGAAAAGGACACAGAAACCTAAAGAATCTCACAAGGTCTTTGTTTTGGAGCTACAGGACTTGCTATCAAAAGCGCGTCCAAATTGGGCTCATGACGATGACTGCTATCTACAGGAGTTGTTTATACAATTCTACAATGGATTGCGGGATCCAGATCACAAACAAGTAGTTTGGGATTCTTGGAAGGATGACACTTCCTTCAGTGACCTGTTCATATCAATCGATGGACATGATATGAAGAAACGATTGGTAGGTCTAGGACCTAACCCGGTAAGAGCAGCTCCGTTTCAATACGGAGGTACACCTGCTCCGATATATGAAACTTCCCAGTTAGCCCCGGTAGATTCGCATGAGGCTGATGAGGAGGATGAATATGTCTCCGATGAAAACGGAGAATATATTGGATCAGTCCAGGTAGCTGGAAAGTATTACCAACAGAAGCGGTATAGGAAGGTACATTCGAGAGGGAGGGGAGGATCCGTTGCTGGTAAAACAGCTTCCGGACCGACTCAATCTGGCAATGTAACCTCTACGGCGAAGCCAACTGTGGCAGCCGCTGTTGCTCCGACTAATATGATGGAAACATTAATAGCCGGATTAACAGAAGCTCTAAAGAGACCGAGAGTTGATAAATCTCAAAGGAGATGTTTCAGATGCCAGAAACTGGGGAATTACGCTCCCGAATGTATGGCTGAGAAACCTGTCCCTCGTAGACAGGAGGGTGTCTCTGGAATAAGTACAGAGGAAAACTAAGTAGGGGTCTCCCGATGGGCAAAGAAGGGGATCCCAGTGACAAATCTTGCCATGATATCACCATCCGTGATGATAGTTCGCATGTAGTAGCAAACTCGCCTAGCACCGAGGTGGTTGTAGACACCCGGAAGGTTAGGGAAGCTGATATAACAGGTGCCACGGGAGCACAGGGGAAACCCAATATCAGTAACGAGGCAGGCGGCTATGAGTTAGCCAGGGTTGGTAGTGCCCACCTGCCCCCGGGTCATCCTTGTCTGGAATACCTGAAAGGATGTGGATCGACTCCTGGTGTGAACAATGACGTTCCGATCATCACGGATATGCCCTCTGTTTTAAACGGAAGGCGGTGGTATGTTTGCCTTACTGTTAACGGAAGATCTGCCGAATTTCTCATGGATACGGGAGCTAGCCACTCCTGTATCTCCAAGAGGTTCTATGATCTTATACCGGATGAACATGATACTCTCAAATCGGGAGGAAGTGCTCAGACGGCTGATGGCAGTACCTTGCAGACGTATGGTAGAACTTGTGTGAAGCTACAATTGGATGGAGTACATGACTATGTCATGAGCGCCACCGTTGCGGATAAAGCAGATGAGGGGATACTCGGGTTGGATTTCGCATCCCTGTATGGAGTTGTGTTGGAACCCCAATCAGGAGTGTTGAGTGTGAAATACCCGTATCCTGTAAAGGTCAGATGTGAACTGAGACAAGTGAGCAGTATGGCTAGTGTGGCACACACTGTGCGAATCCCTCCGGGAGTAGCCTGTGATGTGCTAGTAAGAAGTGATCCTGCAATGCGCAATAAGCCTGCAGTGATAGAACCGGATGTAGCTACTCTGTCAAGTATTGGATTAATATCTGTGGACACTATTGTAGCAAATGCATCCTGGTCGGTAGTACCTGTCTCTAATACTGGAAACAGAACTATCTATTTGAAAAAGGGACAAGTTTTTGGAAACGTGACACTTTCGGAAACTGTAACGGATAGTAAGTTAAACTTACAAAAGGTAACAGGAAATGATGAAATTTCGGAAGACTTACTCAAGTTGTATGAAGAAACTTCATTAGAAGATCCGGAACACCTGAAAGAGTTCTATGATATGCTCTGTCAGTATAGGACTGCCTTTGCCAAATCTGGTGAGAAACTAGGTACGACAAATAAGGTAGTACATAAAATAGATACTGGAGATGCGGAACCCTTTAAAATACCGTATAGACGGTTGCCTTTAGTGAAAAAGAGAGTAGTTGAAGAGGAAATAAACAAGATGTTGGAACAGGATGTAATAGTCCCTTCCAATAGTCCATGGAGTAGTCCTGTGTGTATGGTAACAAAGAAAGACGGTACTATTCGCTTTTGCATAGACTACAGGAAGCTGAATGGAGTAACGAAAATGAATTCGTATCCATTACCAAGAATAGACGAAACCATTGACTCCTTAGGAGGAAACATTTGGTTTTGTACCCTAGACTTGCAATCAGGTTACTGGCAAGTGGGGATGAATCCTTCAGATATGGAGAAAACTGCGGAAGGAAACGCTCGTTAGCACGACTTTCCAAGAAATACTACTGGCCTGGCATGACAAGAGACTTGCAAAGATGGGTAACCACCTTTCCGGAATGTTGTAAAAACAAACCCGGACCCGAGATGGGCAAACTTCCCCTATCCGAAGAACTTTTCGGAGTTAGATTCGCAAGAATCAGGGTAGATATCATTAGTGGATTGAACACAACCGCTAATGATAATACCTGTATGATGGTAGTGTGTGATTATTACACAAAATACACTAAAGTATTTCCACTACCGGACCACAAAGCAGTTACTTGTGCCGAAGCCTTTGTAAAAGGTTGGGTACTAAGTTTCGGTGTACCACTAATGCTACACAGTGATCAAGGCAGAGAATTCGAATCAAATCTCTGGCAGGGTATGTGCGAATACTTAGCTATTTGTAAGACTAGAACCAACCCGTATAGGCCACAAAGCGACGGATTGGTAGAAAGGTTCAATAGAACCCTTATCCAAGTTCTAAAGTCACTCGTCAATGAACACATGGACGACTGGGATGAGCAATGTCATTTTGTGACACATGCTTATAACAGTACGGTACATTCAAGTACAAATTGTACCCCGAACCTTTTAATATTCAGAGAGGATCTGATAATGCCTGCCGACTTAGTATTTGGAGTCGTAGGGATGGACCCGGAACTACCTTGCCATGTAGTTTTCGTGGAATGTTTAAGAGACAGATTTAAAAAAGCATATGAGTCTGTCCGAATTGATTTGGAGAAAAGTGCCAAATGGCAGAAAGCTGGGTATGACACCGATCTAAAGCATCGGAAATTCCAATCCGGAGACAGAGTTCTCAGATTACATGAACCACTTAGACACATAAAATTAGCGTCTAATTGGGATGGTCCCTTCACGGTAACACAAGTTATCAGTGATTGTACCGTAATTATTAAATCTGACCTTGGTCGACTCTACAAATCAAATGTGGCTAGATTGAGGAAATGGTCTGGGAGGGAGACCTCCACAGAAATGTATGGTGAAGGTTCCGGAAAGATCCTGAACCAGAATCGTATAATAGACCAGGTAAAGAACACTACAGTGAAGCGAGGCCGTGGTAGGCCTAAGAAGTGTTCCAAATCAGTGGCACCCACGCCAACACCGATTAAGCGTGGGGGAGTTAAAAAAGTCTCGGCAGGTGAAGACAAACAGAAGAGGAAAGGTGTCTCGAAGGCTAAGAAACACCTAGAAAAGGCTCTTCAGACCGTCAGGTCCGATAAAGAACTATCCGAGAAGGGGAGATACGTTCGTTGCAGCCCTCGAATTGCCCAGAGGACTGCAGTGACCTAACCTGTATACACAACGGGTGTAATGTTTACATTTAGAGGAACGGATGACAACTGACCCGAAAGGCTTATTTGTCGCCGCCGCATGATGTACCAATGGGTAGTGGACGGATAATCCGGTGGATTTGCTTAAGCTTTCCATAATCTCCACTTAAATCCCCAGACGAGTCATCGGCGTGAGCGATAATTACCTAAAAACAATCAGTTTGTTGATGTTCCGCTTGTAGCACGTGTGTTTCCGCATGACGTCACCGCGTCCAGTCTCGGCTGACCCCTCGTGACCTCGCGAACCCATATTGTTTTTCGGTAACGTCTGAGACGGTCGAGCTCGCTCCCCTCTTGGATTTTACCGGCTAGCAAACCCCTCGCTGCTCCTCCAGAGTCTGTCTCCTAGTAGACAGACTCCGTCTGTGTCGGCCCCGGCGCCGTAAAAGCCGGAAAAAGGACTAGTTTACTCCCGTGGGTGATTCCCCAGTCATGGCTGAAGAATCCGTAGCTGCAGCCAAGCTATCCGGTGACCCGGATAAGCTGACTCCGTCCGCAGAAGCTTTTCCGGAAGCTTTGTCACCTGTTACACAGGAAGAGAGCGAGATGATGGACGTGGAGGAACCCACGGATCGCTCGTTCGAGGAGAAGCTGGCCTCATTCTCACTGAATGAGCCAGAGAAAATGTTGTCTCCACTCCCACCCGAGGGATCCGGAGGGGCTACGAGTGCTGAACCCGCCGCGACTGGGTCCGAGACCGCACAGGTCGACGGACCGAAGGACCAGTGGAAGCCAGCAGTGGCTGACCCGTTCCCGGCAGAATATGATGGTCGCTACCTGTACGTCCACCCGGAACTACAGGCACAAGTGACCTATGCTGACGGTACACCAGTTAGGTTGGACCCGAAGGTGAGGATAGCTGTCGAGGGCGTCATGGTTCCCGAACAGCTGGATAGGACGCCTCCCGAATGGCTCTGAGACTGGCCGTGGTTCCAACAGGGACTCATGGTGGACGCTGCTTTTCGCGAAGCAGTGTACGTAGCCAACAGAGTGTTCCTGCTCGGAGGATATCCGAAGCCGGATAAGACCCTGTGGAACGTCAAGGCGACGAACATTGATGGGGTAGGCTGCGTCTCGGAACCCGAGGGGCAGACTTACCCACGTCCTTGTGCCACCCGGCCCCCGTACCGGACCACGAAGGAGTTTCGGGAAGCCGCTGCCAACTTTGAACAGTGGGATGACGGTTACTACATAACCGAGCAGGAGTTAGTGGATGTTCAAAACAATTCGCTAACAGGCATGAACCGAAGTGCAGCCCTTCGGACGGTTCTCGTCCGCCGAATGACTGCAGAACAGGAGGCCCGGGAAGAGGCTAAGAGGGCAGCGGAAGTACACGCACCTCCTATCCCCGACCTGAAGCTTGCCACCCGAAGCACAGCCGGTTCTGCATCAGCCACCGGCAGTACTACCACCCCGGTAGAAGCCACGACCTCCAGCGCATCCGGAACCCAGGAACCGGAGGAAGACTGGAAGGTCAGTAAGAACAGGAGGTCCGCTGCTCGGAAGCTCAAGAATCTACCGGATTCTGCTAGAGCCGAGCCGAAAGCTAGCACCTCAGCCACTGGTAGTACTGCCATGGAGGTTGAGTCGTCAGACGAGGAGTCGGTACACGAGTCCTCGGTTGAGTATGATGAGAAGGCCACTCCATCAACTCAAACCGAGGCCGAACGATGGGCTAACGCCAAATCCGGATTCAAAACCCGGATTCCGACGTGTTTCTCCGACTGTGCCTACGGAGTAAAGAAGGACGGCTCCACCCTATATGCCTGCCCGGACTCAGTCAATAAAAATAATGAGTCAGATGATGATGATTGGATGCGTCTTTCGGACGAGGACCCCAATCCGAGCAAAGCCTATCGAAAGATGTGGCTTATGCTAAACCACACCGAAGGGTATTACACTTATACCCAGAGGAGAAAGCTGCGTTGGGCTCTTGAGAAGTGGTACGGTGACGACCAAAAGTCCTGTCCCTTCTCTATCTGCCAGGATGCGAGTGATGTCTCGGTCCGGACCTGGAGTACTCCAGCCCGGTTCCAAAGGCATCTGGTAGAGGCCCACTTCCACCATCACCCGGTTTACATTTGTGATCCGAGTTATGGTAACAAGGGCAAGAAGTGCACTACGAAGGTTCAATATAACCGACGTAGCGATCTGGCGAGGCACCAGAAGAAATGCCACGCAGAAGGTTTAGATGGGGCTCGGAAGTGTATCATGGAGCTTCATCAGGAACTCATGAAGGAGTTCGATAGTCTGAGCGAGGATGCTTGGTCTAAGATCCGACCAGGGGACCAAGTCCTCTGCGAGGTTCCGAAGACCAAGGATTCGAAACTCCGCGCAAAGATAGTCCTGACTCCTGGAAAGGGTAAGCTGGACATGCACGAGTCTCTCTGGCAGAAATGCGAGGAATCCGGCAAGGAGGGAAAGAGAGCTCGTGAAAGGAGCAGAAGGGACCCACCCGGAACTACAGGCACAAGTGACCTATGCTGACAGTACACCAGTTAGGTTGGACCCGAAGGTGAGGATAGCTGTCGAGGGCGTCATGGTTCCCAAACAGCTGGATAGGACGCCTCCCGAATGGCTCTGAGACTGGCCGTGGTTCCAACAGGGACTCATGGTGGACGCTGCTTTTCGCGAAGCAGTGTACGAAGCCAACAGAGTGTTCCTGCTCGGAGGATATCCGAAGCCGGATAAGACCCTGTGGAACGTCAAGGCGACGAACATTGATGGGGTAGGCTGCGTCTCGGAACCCGAGGGGCAGACTTACCCACGTCCTTGTGCCACCCGGCCCCCGTACCGGACCACGAAGGAGTTTCGGGAAGCCGCTGCCAACTTTGAACAGTGGGATGACGGTTACTACATAACCGAGCAGGAGTTAGTGGATGTTCAAAACAATTCGCTAACAGGCATGAACCGAAGTGCAGCCCTTCGGACGGTTCTCGTCCGCCGAATGACTGCAGAACAGGAGGCCCGGGAAGAGGCTAAGAGGGCAGCGGAAGTACACGCACCTCCTATCCCCGACCTGAAGCTTGCCACCCGAAGCACAGCCGGTTCTGCATCAGCCACCGGCAGTACTACCACCCCGGTAGAAGCCACGACCTCCAGCGCATCCGGAACCCAGGAACCGGAGGAAGACTGGAAGGTCAGTAAGAACAGGAGGTCCGCTGCTCGGAAGCTCAAGAATCTACCGGATTCTGCTAGAGCCGAGCCGAAAGCTAGCACCTCAGCCACTGGTAGTACTGCCATGGAGGTTGAGTCGTCAGACGAGGAGTCGGTACACGAGTCCTCGGTTGAGTACGATGAGAAGGCCACTCCATCAACTCAAACCGAGGCCGAACGATGGGCTAACGCCAAATCCGGATTCAAAACCCGGATTCCGACGTGTTTCTCCGACTGTGCCTACGGAGTAAAGAAGGACGGCTCCACCCTATATGCCTGCCCGGACTCAGTCAATAAAAATAATGAGTCAGATGATGATGATTGGATGCGTCTTTCGGACGAGGACCCCAATCCGAGCAAAGCCTATCGAAAGATGTGGCTTATGCTAAACCACACCGAAGGGTATTACACTTATACCCAGAGGAGAAAGCTGCGTTGGGCTCTTGAGAAGTGGTACGGTGACGACCAAAAGTCCTGTCCCTTCTCTATCTGCCAGGATGCGAGTGATGTCTCGGTCCGGACCTGGAGTACTCCAGCCCGGTTCCAAAGGCATCTGGTAGAGGCCCACTTCCACCATCACCCGGTTTACATTTGTGATCCGAGTTATGGTAACAAGGGCAAGAAGTGCACTACGAAGGTTCAATATAACCGACGTAGCGATCTGGCGAGGCACCAGAAGAAATGCCACGCAGAAGGTTTAGATGGGGCTCGGAAGTGTATCATGGAGCTTCATCAGGAACTCATGAAGGAGTTCGATAGTCTGAGCGAGGATGCTTGGTCTAAGATCCGACCAGGGGACCAAGTCCTCTGCGAGGTTCCGAAGACCAAGGATTCGAAACTCCGCGCAAAGATAGTCCTGACTCCTGGAAAGGGTAAGCTGGACATGCACGAGTCTCTCTGGCAGAAATGCGAGGAATCCGGCAAGGAGGGAAAGAGAGCTCGTGAAAGGAGCAGAAGGGACCCACCCGGAACTACAGGCACAAGTGACCTATGCTGACAGTACACCAGTTAGGTTGGACCCGAAGGTGAGGATAGCTGTCGAGGGCGTCATGGTTCCCGAACAGCTGGATAGGGCGCCTCCCGAATGGCTCTGAGACTGGCCGTGGTTCCAACAGGGACTCATGGTGGACGCTGCTTTTCGCGAAGCAGTGTACGAAGCCAACAGAGTGTTCCTGCTCGGAGGATATCCGAAGCCGGATAAGACCCTGTGGAACGTCAAGGCGACGAACATTGATGGGGTAGGCTGCGTCTCGGAACCCGAGGGGCAGACTTACCCACGTTCTTGTGCCACCCGGCCCCCGTACCGGACCACGAAGGAGTTTCGGGAAGCCGCTGCCAACTTTGAACAGTGGGATGACGGTTACTACATAACCGAGCAGGAGTTAGTGGATGTTCAAAACAATTCGCTAACAGGCATGAACCGAAGTGCAGCCCTTCGGACGGTTCTCGTCCGCCGAATGACTGCAGAACAGGAGGCCCGGGAAGAGGCTAAGAGGGCAGCGGAAGTACACACACCTCCTATCCCCGACCTGAAGCTTGCCACCCGAAGCACAGCCGGTTCTGCATCAGCCACCGGCAGTACTACCACCCCGGTAGAAGCCACGACCTCCAGCGCATCCGGAACCCAGGAACCGGAGGAAGACTGGAAGGTCAGTAAGAACAGGAGGTCCGCTGCTCGGAAGCTCAAGAATCTACCGGATTCTGCTAGAGCCGAGCCGAAAGCTAGCACCTCAGCCACTGGTAGTACTGGCATGGAGGTTGAGTCGTCAGACGAGGAGTCGGTACACGAGTCCTCGGTTGAGTATGATGAGAAGGCCACTCCATCAACTCAAACCGAGGCCGAACGATGGGCTAACGCCAAATCCGGATTCAGACGTGTTTCTCAGACTGTGCCTACGGAGTAAAGAAGGACGGCTCCACCCTATATGCCTGCCCGGACTCAGTCAATAAAAATAATGAGTCAGATGATGATGATTGGATGCGTCTTTCGGACGAGGACCCCAATCCGAGCAAAGCCTATCGAAAGATGTGGCTTATGCTAAACCACACCGAAGGGTATTACACTTATACCCAGAGGAGAAAGCTGCGTTGGGCTCTTGAGAAGTGGTACGGTGACGACCAAAAGTCCTGTCCCTTCTCTATCTGCCAGGATGTGAGTGATGTCTCGGTCCGGACCTGGAGTACTCCAGCCCGGTTCCAAAGGCATCTGGTAGAGGCCCACTTCCACCATCACCCGGTTTACATTTGTGATCCGAGTTATGGTAACAAGGGCAAGAAGTGCACTACGAAGGTTCAATATAACCGACGTAGCGATCTGGCGAGGCACCAGAAGAAATGCCACGCAGAAGGTTTAGATGGGGCTCGGAAGTGTATCATGGAGCTTCATCAGGAACTCATGAAGGAGTTCGACAGTCTGAGCGAGGATGCTTGGTCTAAGATCCGACCAGGGGACCAAGTCCTCTGCGAGGTTCCGAAGACCAAGGATTCGAAACTCCGCGCAAAGATAGTCCTGACTCCTGGAAAGGGTAAGCTGGACATGCACGAGTCTCTCTGGCAGAAATGCGAGGAATCCGGCAAGGAGGGAAAGAGAGCTCGTGAAAGGAGCAGAAGGGACCAGAACCGTGGTGGTAACGGTAATGGTCAGACCACCACTACTAAAGTCAGAGCAGATGACCGCTCCAGGTCTCCTCTGGCTCGGCACCCCCATGAGCAGGTTCAGGGCACTCCTGTGTTCAAGAAACCCGAACCTGCCGGATACGCTGGCGCCGTATCAAAGCCTGGGAAAGTTAACCCCCGTAACTTTCCGTCCTTGACCCAGGGACCTGGACCTGAGAGCCAGACCTTGGGCGTTGGAAAGGGTGGTCGACTTGTTCCCAAGAAGACCTCAGCACCTGCTGCCGCCGGATCCGCATCCGCTCCAGCCGCCCTCCCAACCAACTTCACCCCGGAGCAGTTAAACCTTTATCTGCAGATGGGGCTGAAGCAGAACCAGCCTCCTACCTACTGTATGCCAACAGCAGGCGTGTCCGGGAGTCCCACACCCTGAAGTGGTCCTCAGGCCGCATCGACTCCCCCCAAGGCTGTCGCTGCACCAGAGAAACCAAAAGACGCCATTACCATTAAAACCGGTAATGCGGAAGTTTGGTTCGAGAAGTCTCGCCAGGGGGAAGCAGATGTCCAGAAGGCCATCTACACCCACTGGGAGAAATGCGTCCGTGAGAAGGCGACAGAATTCCATCAGGGTCTTCTTAATGATACCCTGTTGTGCATGAAGGAGGTTGCGGATGCTGAAAAGCAGCGCCTCGAGACCCTCATTCGGGACGATGTAAAGTCCCAGGAGGAGGCTGCCGCAGCTGCCCAAGAAAAGGCAGCTATGGACGTACACGTCTTGGAAAAACGTGTCAAAGAAGAAATCACCCGGAATACCAACTTGAACACCAAATTCATGAGGGTATTCGGAGTCGATCTCGACGAGTGGGACAGCACTCACGAGTCGGCTCTAGCTCTTCTTAAGAAGAAGCATGTGAAGAAATCCGCCTAAGCATGCTACGGGTTATTTTCTAAAATTTTTTTCTCTCCACTAAATAACCAGATATAGTCTTTGCGGAACCCTACAGGTCTGCGAATGTCTTTCATTAGTATATGAACACCTGTTCTTTGTGTTCCGGGTTCCTTTTATGACCAGCTTATTGTATGATTCAGGCCGTATAATTCTTATTGTACCCTGAATAGTCTATTCGGATTAGGAACTTCACTTACAAACAATTCGATAGTAGACTTGCTGCTCTCAGAGGTATCCGGATGCCGGTTCCAGACTTCTGCTGCTATCTGTGCTAACCACTATACTAGGATGGACTTTACGATTTACCTCTACATTTCACCTATACTCCCGAATGGACTTATACTACATGTTACTACTACTTCCGGACCAGCCTATATTGGACTTTTTACTTATGTCAACAATACTTAAATGGATTACGATTCTACACTGTTGACAAAACCGGATCTACACTTTACTTCTACTCTACACCATTCGGATATACTTATGAACTATAGCACTTCCAGAGGATTGTGGGTAGCTGCCCCAAATTCATCTACTGTGTTCACTTTAATAACCAGGAATCATAGACTTTAGCACGTCCATCCCGTGGTTAGCTGACCACACTTACCTTCTAGTATCCGGAAAACTACAGCAGAAGACTCCAGCAGCATCTACAATTTTTTTATATTGTACATAATGTCACATATCTATTTTTCTATAATGTTATTTGTATGTGCATATCCACACTATGGTCATAACTTACTATATATTGTGATACGGGTATATACATATCTATTAGTACGGATCTCAAATTGCTGTTCATATTAATGATATAAGATCCGGTAAACTACACCAGAACTTACATATTATTGTCCTGCGAGACATATTGTATCATAAATATATTAATCTGGTGTTATAGAGGTTATTTGGTACACGGTGATATCATATATATTATTATATTCATTACTACACCGTGATTTTTTTCTTTTCAAGTGTATAATACAAATGGTTCTAATAGTACTACTCACGGAATCCTTAACGGATTCATATGGTTATATCATGTTATGATGATACATGATTATATGTCATTAGATAGTGTAGTTACTTTTAAAGTCTTTTTCAAGACTATATAATCAAATGTGTTATTAATAACTACAAACACATACGGATGTTATTATGTGATTTATTTAATATTAACAGTTCCGTTACACATAACTGTTACTATCACATGTATACGAATTATGATACTTGTCCTATTTCTTATACCGTAAACATGATATGTTACCCCAAAGGTATAAAAAGCTAATTAACAGTTTCGATACATACAACTGTTATTCATTCAAGTAATTCGTATCATATTACAACATCCAATTTATTATTATGTAACTATATACACTATCAGAATATATGTATATGACATTCGAATCATATTTAACTGGTGTTAATGTTATATCTATGGTTGTACCTCTATTACTAATGGTTTAGACATATAGAAATGTTATCCTAGTAATATTACTATAACTATAACACCCTCCTAAATGTCTGGGGGAGTGGTGTAGAGGTACGTATTGTTTAACCATAGAGTTGGGTACCGTCTGACGTGGCGGGTGAGTCGAGTCGTCGGACGTTCCTCAGGTTCCGGATAGGTGGCAGCACCGATCCGGGTCTGTGGGGACATCTGACGACGAACACCTGGGTCCTTATATAAAGCCCAGGGCTCAGCCGCTACGTCAGAGGCCCTTCTGGCCTCCGCAGAATGTAGACCACCATTAATCATTATTAGCTGCCCCTTCTATACTATCCGGCAGCCGTGAGTGTGCATTAAGTAATAAATCTAACCGTTGGCATACACTTGAAACACTGTCTTACTCTTTCTTTCCGAATCGTAAGACCCGAACCCCCAGGTCCGTAAGGCCACAACCCCTTACATATGTATAGCTCCATATGATCTGTGTAACACCTATGTATAGCTGTGACCTGTGTAACACCTATATATAGCTGTGACCTGTGTACCACCTATATATAGCTGTGACCTGTGTACCACCTATGTATAGCTGTGACCTGTGTACCACCTATGCATAGCTGTGACCTGTGTACCACCTATGTATAGCTGTGACCTGTGTTCCACCTATGTATAGCTGTGACCTGTATACCACCTATGTATAGCTGTGATCTGTGTACCACCTATGTATAGCTGTGATCTGTGTACCACCTATATATAGCTGTGACCTGTGTACCACCTATGTATAGCTGTGATCTGTGTACCACCTATATATAGCTGTGATCTGTGTACCACCTATATATAGTTGTGATCTGTGTACCACCTATGCATAGCTGTGACCTGTGTACCACCTATGTATAGCTGTGACCTGTGTTCCACCTATGTATAGCTGTGACCTGTGTTCCACCTACGAGAGGCCTGTATGCAATGTGTGGGTAGTGAGGTGTACAAGACTGTATAGACCAGGTCCTCCTCCAGGCACCAAACTCATCAATGTAAAAGGTGCTCCTTGTCCACCCAGGGACAGATTGCCTTAGGGTGTAGATCATACAGGAACTAGGGCGTTAGCCTTGGTTAATGGTTTATCTAACAGGCTGCTTATAACTAAGGACGGTGATGATATCCACAGGTCCCCTTTTATTTTGTTGTTGTGTTCTGTTACAAATATTGTTTCCTTACTCTTTATAGAATTCTCCTTGTGATAACATTGTTTAATGGCAAAGTCATCCTTACACAGTGAGAGCACATTTGTCAGATTTGCCTTGAATGTTCCATTCTTGCAGTCCACAGTTGTCAATGTGAAGACATTTTATACAGAGGCAGCAACTTCTGGGGCATTCAGGAAGAAGGTGCTTTTTCCTATGTGTAGAACCCTGTATAGAAGTTCTACACACCTGTTGGACTCTTTCTATACTCTCGTGGCATTTCTATGTGGCTGCAGGGCAGATAACAAGAGTTATTGCTAGCACCAATAAATGACTTCTGCTGAAGGCAATACCACCTTTAGAGTGGCATGGTGCTTCTGCCTGCATATTGTGTCTCTGGTGCAGCAAGTCTGGACAGACTCTAGTAAATCTAACTCTTCCCAAATGGGCTAAAGGACATAAACAGGTTCTAAATGCCTAAGGGACTTTTTGATCGACTTCAAAAAGCAATGAAGAGGCAAGGTTAACCTTGGATGTACTGCACAGTTTGTCAAATCACTATCATCAATGGAAAAAGAGGGAATTTAGTTGAAATCAAATCAAAAATGCACCTTTAAACCGATGAAAGTTTGTAAGGACTGTTTATAATTGAGCAAACATGTTCCCCTTAAATCTCCCAGTGACTCATGCATGGGAGGCTTTCTTGTTGAATGCTCTATAGAGTACTTGTTTTATTTCTCAATTCTACAGCTGCTTAAATCACAATAAAGGCTGATGACTTGTCTAAGTGTGTCTGAGTTTAGAATCATTCTAAAGGCAATTCATAAACTAGACCTTACTCCCTCCAGCGGATGCTGAACCACTCCTGAATGTCTGCTGTAATCTGACAGACACAACACCAGGAAATGCTGTAGGCATGAAAACCAAACGCAGCTTAATAGATTTGAGACTGAGCCTTTAGAGTTGGGAATAGATCACCCAGCGATCCATTCCTGGATTCAGATTGTGTTATGTATCAGTGTTTGGTGTATATCAGTGTTTGGACATCCTAAAGATCTGGTTATGTTCTATTCATCTTGTGGATCTGGATTCCCTGTCGTAATATCATGATCATATTAATTTTAAGAGAGAAAAACTGCACCAAGCACTATCATAATGGAATGCTACAGTGGAATGACATAAAAGCTGAAAAATGAGATAAATCCTTTCCTGTTTTAAAAAATAAAAACCCTCCTGAATTCACCCAAATTGACAAAGGATTTAATAAAACGTCTAATGTCAATGCACAATGCGATTTGCTTTTACAATCATACAAATTGTGGGTTTATGGAATTAGGAAACAGGAAAAAACACATGCAATAAATGGGCATCTTACAAAAAGAATTCCATGTTACTCTTTTAAGAGAGAAGAACACACATAATATGTTTATAGGCATATAAAGAAAAGTCACTTTTAAGCCTTCATCATTTCTACCTCCCTTGGATGAAGCTGATAATCATCTTGTATCTGACCTATAGATATCATTCTCACAGGGACCCAATCAACATGGGGCACTTTCTATACTGAGTAGTTCTTGATGGTTCCTGACTCTCTAACACACGTGGAAACCTTTTAACTGAATGACCCCATGGCATTCATACCAAGGTCCTCCTGGAGCTGGAGCATAGGAAATCCACTTCTTTGTTCTTCGATGTCATCAAGAAATATATCTATTGGACAGAATCAGGTGTGTTTGAGACAGCAAGGTGATGGCCACATCTTGAATTGAGTGTAGGACCAGTTACCCCCCCCCCCATCCTTTCATGTCCTACTCCAAGATACTTTTAAATGTATACTGTGAGGAAAACAACTTAGAACATGAGAGGGAAAAAAGAGTGAAAGATGCATGCCAAAAAGTGTTGGATCAAAGTAAGAACAAAATGTCTTTATTGGACATCTATGAGGGCACAGATTTATAGACAGTACTACTAAATATTATAAAAACCAATACATGCATGTTCTGTCAGACAGTTACACAGGCACAAAACAGACTTTGTCTAATGTTACATTTTATATAAAATTGAGCTTACAGTTCACAATCTGTTTTTATTTGCTGCTGTTTGCCATGCACTTTTTTTATACGTGTCTACAATCATTGCAACCAAATCCTTCAAAGCATGCATTAGAAATGAACAAATTTAACTATTTAAGCAGCAATGTCAATTTGCTAGCCTAAAACTATTACAGTGACAGATTTATTTGAGCAATGTTTGTGGCAACGTTATAGTTATTCAAAGATCTAGGAATGCGCCATCCTCATGAAGCAGGGCCAAAACATGTAACTATCCATAGAGGTACACTGTTTTGATTGGGACACACCTGAGTTTAGCTACAAGACCTAGGATACAAATTAAGATTGCTGCAATTAGGTAACAGCTAAAAAGAAAACTCATAACAATTTTAAGCAGGGCTAGAAATATGGTAAGGTAGCAGCACGGGAAGAAAGCAGGCAGGAAACCCACACCTTATAGACCTTTACATTCCTCTACACAGTCCCTCTGAGGTACACTTAAATAGCTCTGAGCTACAACACAACAATCCTCTAACACCTTGTGCCCCATTATATTCCTTTACACACACACTGAGGTATACACTGACACAGCTCTGAGCTACAACACAACAATCCTCTAACACCTTGTACACCATTATATTCCTCTACACACTGAGGTATACACTGACACAGCTCTGAGCTACAACACAACAATCCTCTAACACCTTGTGCCCCATTATATTCCTCTACACACTGAGGTATACACTGACACATCTCTGAGCTACAACACAACAATCCTCTAACACCTTGTGCCCCATTATATTCCTCTACACACTGAGGTATACACTGACACAGCTCTGAGCTACAACACAACAATCCTCTAACACCTTGTGCCCCATTATATTCCTCTACACACACACTGAGGTATACACTGACACAGCTCTGAGCTACAACACAACAATCCTCTAACACCTTGTGCCCCATTATATTCCTCTACACACTGAGGTATACACTGACACATCTCTGAGCTACAACACAACAATCCTCTAACACCGTGTGCACCATTATATTCCTCTACACGCTGAGGTATACACTGACACAGCTCTGATCTACAACACAACAATCCTCTAACACCGTGTGCACCATTATATTCCTCTACACACACACTGAGGTATACACTGACACAGCTCTGATCTACAACACAACAATCCTCTAACACCGTGTGCACCATTATATTCCTCTACACACACACTGAGGTATACACTGACACAGCTCTGATCTACAACACAACAATCCTCTAACACCTTGTGCCCCATTATATTCCTCTACACACACACTGAGGTATACACTGACACGGCTCTGAGCTACAACACAGCAATCCTCTAACACCTTGTGCCCCATTATATTCCTCTACACACACACTGAGGTATACACTGACACAGCTCTGAGCTACAACACAACAATCCTCTAACACCTTGTGTACCATTATATTCCTCTACACGCTGAGGTATACACTGACACAGCTCTGAGCTACAACACAACAATCCTCTAACACCTTGTGCCCCATTATATTCCTCTACACACACACTGAGGTATACACTGACACGGCTCTGAGCTACAACACAACAATCCTCTAACACCTTGTGCCCCATTATATTCCTCTACACACACACTGAGGTATACACTGACACGGCTCTGAGCTACAACACAACAATCCTCTAACACCTTGTGCCCCATTATATTCCTCTACACACTGAGGTATACACTTACACAGCTCTGAGCTACAACACAGCAATCCTCTAACACCTTGTGCCCCATTATATTTCTTTATACCACGATTTCGGGACTTCCGGTGGTTTTATATGCAGTTTAGCCGTGCATTATTCTGCATATACCACCCATGCGCGTTTTTAGAATATTTGGTATATACTTTTTCGAGGTCAAGTTGGATATTTGGTGAATATTTAGGGAGACGCTGGCGGACATAAAATTTAATCTCGCCATTGTTTCAATGTGAAAAACCGTCCCAAATCGTATGAGGATTGAACCCCGGCCGGAGTGGTGGTAGGCGAAGGCCTTAGCCATTGCGCCACACTGAACGGTGAAGAAATCAAATGCGAATATAAATAAGACCTTGACCGGAGAGGTACAGCATGTTCACACTCACTTTTTGTGTGGAATCCAACCATGGCATGTTATAATATTGAAATCCCAAGAAGTTTTCGATCCATAGACGAGGAATGCGTGCTAATTGTCTCCATTTTCTTCAATATGAATAAGAATCCAATGATTTTTCCATCCTACGCAAGTCACGGCCCGGTTCGCTCTGTGCGAAGCCATTGTTTTTCTTCCTTGACCTATATCTACATCCGGGCCACTGTCACTGACAAACTTTCGCCGGACAAGGAGGCGGGTGGGAATGGCCGGACCGCGACTCGCGTACGTTGGGAAAATCAATGGATTCTTATTTATTTTGAAGATATCGGACATATCAAGCATGGAGTACTCATCAAGAATGTTTTAATTTGAAAACTTGTCATGGTTGGATTCGATACGAAAAGTGACTGTATACACAGTGGTACCTCTCCCGGCAAGGAACAAAAACAATGGCTTCGCGCAGAGCGGTGACCCGGGCCGTATCGCTTGCACTTACAAAATATCTTCTCCTGGCTATATTTTGTGGAAATCAGGTAAGAAATTAATACAAAATGGAGGAAATGGTTGTATAAACCTATTAGGTCATGGATATTGCAGCCCACGGGCTGTATATGCTGTATATACAGCCCTAGGGCTGCAATATCCATGATCTATTAGCTTACTACACACTGAGGTATACACTGACACAGCTCTGAGCTACAACATAACAATCTTTGACCTTGTTAGTGTGTGGCACTTTGGGACCTGGGAACATTAACTGACATGTAAAGGTTGTACATGGGGGAAAGATGGTGGGGGAGGTCTGAGGACATGTTCTGTACATATGGCACGAGGGAACAGTAGGAGTAAAACCAGATTAGGTGAAGGAGTAAAGGGGTTTGGTGTGTATTAACATGGGGATGAGTCTATTGGTGGGGAGGGGAACGTAGGGAGGGAGGTCAGATGAAGGAAAGAGGTTAGAGTTTTTTAAGTATAGGTATATTTCCTAAGGAAGGCAGGAGTAAATGGGGCCCCACTAAATCTGAAATGGAACCTTTTGGCTGTCAGTTATCTTTGTCTGCAAACTTGAAGATGAGGGAGGGGTAAAACACCATGGGTAGGTGCAGACAGGGGACAGAGAGAGGGTTGGATATACAGATTGACAGACAGATAAGTGCACAGAAAGGAGGGTAAAAAAGGAGAGAACCAGATGGAATGATAGGGAGAAAAGACAGAGAGAGTGAAGACAGGAATGTCATACAGTACGAAAACAGACACAAAACCAGACCTAACCAGGCGGAAGGGACATATCCTGACTGGTATTAGATTCCACCTCTCTTCTTAAGGGACTGTCTAAGTGGGAAGGGCAGTATATTTGGTAGTGGAGAGGGGAGGAAGTGAGGACTACAACCACTTGAAAATGCTGCAGTTTTATATGAACTGGGTTCTACAAACGGCGTCTTGCTGTACGTTTCACTGTGAAATTTAAAATATAAGGTCATGTATGATTACTGACTGATATTAAAGCAATGATTCATAATAGAGAACTTGCTTACACAGTAATGGCAGGAGTCTGGATAGGACCCATCAATACCCTACCTAGCTATGTAAGACCTAGGTAAGGGTAACTGGTGTGACAGGATTAGATGTAGAGGTCTATGTAGGACCTAGGTAAGGGTAACTGGTGTGACAGGATTAGATGTAGAGGTCTATGTAGGACCTAGGTAAGGGTAACTGGTCTGACAGGATTAGATGTAGAGGTCTATGTAGGACCTAGGTAAGGGTAACTGGTGTGACAGGATTAGATGTACAGGTCTATGTAAGACCTAGGTAAGGGTAACTGGTGTGACAGGATTAGATGTACAGGTCTATGTAAGACCTAGGTAAGGGTAACTGGTGTGACAGGATTAGATGTACAGGTCTATGTAAGACCTAGGTAAGGGTAACTGGTGTGACAGGATTAGATGTACAGGTCTATGTAAGACCTAGGTAAGGGTAACTGGTGTGACAGGATTAGATGTACAGGTCTATGTAAGACCTAGGTAAGGGTAACTGGTGTGACAGGATTAGATGTACAGGTCTATGTAAGACCTAGGTAAGGGTAACTGGTGTGACAGGATTAGATGTACAGGTCTATGTAGGACCTAGGTAAGGGTAACTGGTGTGACAGGATTAGATGTACAGGTCTATGTAAGACCTAGGTAAGGGTAACTGGTGTGACAGGATTAGATGTACAGGTCTATGTAGGACCTAGGTAAGGGTAACTGGTGTGACAGGATTAGATGTACAGGTCTATGTAAGACCTAGGTAAGGGTAACTGGTGTGACAGGATTAGATGTAGAGGTCTATGTAAGACCTAGGTAAGGGTAACTGGTGTGACAGGATTAGATGTACAGGTCTATGTAGGACCTAGGTAAGGGTAACTGGTGTGACAGGATTAGATGTACAGGTCTATGTAAGACCTAGGTAAGGGTAACTGGTGTGACAGGATTAGATGTACAGGTCTATGTAAGACCTACGTAAGGGTAACTGGTGTGACAGGATTAGATGTAGAGGTCTATGTAAAAATAGACATAAAAAGATGGATGAGAGTTGGTCACCAGGAACTGGACGCTGTTCTACAAAAATTACGTAGATAATGCTGTTTTACTATATTTGGGCCAATTCCCACAACTAGCTTCTGGTCATGCAGAGGTAAGAGTCTTTATATTATGATACCACAAACAAACCAGTGACATTAGAAGGGAGTTTCTAACAAGATGTCTGCAGTAGGTTCTTGCTCTTACATCACAAGGAGCAGCATCTGTATAGTGCAGGACTCTGTTCTACTCGGTATAACTAACACAATGAGGCTGTTTGCAGCTGGTGTAGGTGTCTTGTAGGGTGAAGGCAGATGTACATTAGGCTGTCAGGACATCTTACGGCTTATTAGAATTAGAAAAAGGGAAGCCGAGTTGATGGGGCAAATTCTCCACAGTGACTTTTGTCTGCATTGATCCTTAGAAATAAAATATTTCCTATAAATAAGTAAAGGTCTTAGTGCAGTGGGTAGGATGGGGTTTTATGTGAGTTTCTAATCCATTTTGTAGTTCTGAAAGGCTTGTATATTTAACATTCTATTTGATGGTATATGAGTTATATCTCTATGTTAATCAATGGGGAGCATTGAGGAGTAGTATTGTATGTATTGGAACGGGACTATAGCTAATCTAAGGATATTACTCACTGGGGATGCAGCCAATCAGAGGCCTCCGTTTGGTCACATGACCTGTTGCCATGGTAATGTGACCTACTTAGGGGATTAGCGACTACCTCTGAGCCAATCAGAGGCAAGCATTCTGGTAACCATGGTAATGTGACCTACTTAGTGGATAAGCAACCACCACTCAACCAATCAGAGGCCAGCATTCTGATAACCATGGTAACATGACCTAATAAGGGGGATTAGTGTGGTCACGTGACCCCTTGTTTGTAAACAACAACACATGGTGTCAACACGTGACCCCTTGTTTGTAAACAACAACACATGGAGGGAGTAACAGAAAAGAAATTAAATGAACAGTTTGCAGTCATAGCTGAAGATAAAGAGTATGTAGTCATTCAGTACAAAAAGAAAGATTCAGATCGCGAAGAAGAGGAAAGACAGGTGGCCAAAGCTAAAAGGAAGGCTGATGGAGCAGGGATAAGGGCAGCGAGAGAAGAAAGGAGGAGACTAAGAAAGGAGAGAGAGGAAAGTAACTGAAAAAAATAAACCTAACTTTTGTTCAACGAGAATTCATAGTTAAATTGCTTACATGGGTGTGATGTACATGATGTGAACAGGGTGACTATCAGAGTTAAGATTTTCAGCTTAACTGACTTAGATGAACACATAACTACTAAGCATGTTTAAGGTCATATTTTAATACAGATGAGAGGGCAAAGCCTGCCTTATTAGTACTATTACTAAGATATATGTCGTCATAGAAAAATAAGAAACATTTACTCAAAGTTAATTACATCGGTCACAAAGGGATTTGATGCAGTGAGAACAGAAATACTCGTCCACATATGCCTGTCAGAAACCCCTGATCCTCTCAGCTTCTCTTCTCTCCTCATTGTCTGTACACCTTTGTCGGGGCTATTGGAGTGGAGGTCTTGTGGGGACCCATGGGTCGGAGGGGTGGTCCACAATTCGCACTCCCTGGTCCATGGCCACATTGTGGAGGCAGGAACATGTACCGATGATTTTGGCTGCTCGAAGTGGCTTGAGCCGCAAATATCCAGCTGATGAATCAAGGATACTGAATGGATAAAAGAAAACTTTTTTTTTCAAATTGATTTTGTCTTTGGAACAATAAATGTAGTAAAATAATGTTATTGTAAGGTCAGTTTCAGTTGAAAGTAGACTTGAAATAAAAGTTTCACTTTTTGAAAATTTGTGTTCCAGAAAAATTTTAATACTCACCGCCACCTTTGCTTGAGAATCCCTATTGTCTGCTCCACCCGCACGCGATTCTTGCGGTGCCACTTGTTATAGGACTCCTCCTTTGAGTTAGGGGCAGCAGTCTGGTACGGAGTGAAGATATTACGCTTCAGGCCATATCTGCAGAAATGTGAGCCAGCAAGCAGAAATGGGGGTTCCTGCGGGATTAAGTACCTGTTTTAGTCACAAGGGGACACCACTATGGGCTAGAATAGGAAAAATATGCCTAAAACTATTATAGGGTACTTTTTTATGGAGAATTCAATGATTATAGATAAAACATTCTATTTTGGGGCGAAAGGTTCCAAATTAGGCATGTAAAAAGAACATTTTTGGGCCTAAATAGGCATTTTTGTTGATTTCTGTTGCCATGGAAACATGATTTTCATTCTAAATGGGAAAATTAATTATCCCATTTGAAAGAATCTTTCACTAGGTTTACTATGGTGAAAACAGAATGAAAATATCATCTCTAAATCAAAAGTTATAGGCAAAAGAATAAAAATTTATGCTAATTATCTAATTAGCATAAATTATGCTAATTATATATGTATCTCATGAATAATTAGGCATAGAGCTTATTGCCATTCAGGAAATGGTCACACCTACCTAAGTTTAGCAGGCCATTCCTCTAAAACTAACAGGGGTATCTTCTCTTGCAATATATCACTGTAAAGCCAGTGATCTGAATTTTAAAGTTGAGTTTTAGCACAGAGCCCCCTTTCTCCTTGCCTCTACACAAATGATTAAATGGGTATACATATTTATAAAATTTTTATGTGAAAGACAAAGAAATAATTCCTGATATCCTATCGAATTTAAAAGAAAAAAGAAACGCTTCAAGTGTAAAATAAAAAAAGGTTAAAAAAAGAAATACATACCCTCCATCTCCCAACAGCATGTAATCACCCCATGTCTCGTCTTCAATCTCATCGGCCACGGGTGATGCGTGCAGGGTGTATGCATCGTTCACTGACCCGGGCCATCTTGGATCCACGTGAATAATTCTTTTATCGTAGTCACAGATGATCTGTTACAAAAAAAGCTATGGTTAAGATGAATTCTAAATAAATGAAAGACAAAAGATCATTTTTTAACAGAGAAAAGATTGACTTCACAAGAACATATCAGTTAAATAAATATGAACCTAAAAAAGAAAAAAATTATGTGTATTTCTTAAAAGAGGGGAAAACTTGAGAAAAAAAATTATTATTAAATTACTTTAATAACTTTTTTCATAACCATGAAATCACAGTGGTGTTGATAGAGTGTTACCCCTTGCAGCACACAAATACAGACTCGTTCTGGGTTGGGGTTTGGAGAGGGATGTGGGTTCCATCGACTAAACCAAACACGAAAGGGGTACGCTGTTCTTGGGGCGGGTTGTCTCCCGAGCGCTTCTTCAGGTGGCGGAAGAACTTCAGCGCGCCTTGCATCTTCTGGACAAAGGAGGATGGCCAATGGACATACTTGTGTATGTTGGCGTAGAAGAAGTCAGTCACTTCCTTCACCGAGAGGCAGACATTGGTACGGGAAACCCTCTGACTGTCCGTTGTCATGTAGTATAATGAGCCGGTGGCGAAGTATCGCAAGACAAGACACAACTGGATAATAAAAGAAAAATTGTCAGGTTAGAAAAAAAGAAATAGGAGGAAAATATTTTTTCTTTAAGTATAGTTAAGATTGAAAGCATAAACTAAAAAAGCATATATATATATATATATATATATATATATATATATATTTTAAGGTCTTTCTTCTTTTTTTCTTGTCACAAAGAGACCACTGTTAATACATATATATAGCAGCTGTAAAATATTTTTATTGCTCTAACTTCATTTTTTCAAAAAGAACTGTGATATGTAAGGCTCTTACCCTATCCAGGTGGGTAAGTCCACCCCCTCTGGTTGAACCCTTGAACATGATACCCTTGGCATAGTCCATAACGAGGCGTTTCACAACAGGCTTAGTGAGACGAAATCTGGCCTGGAACTCCTGGTCATCATACTGAGTGAAAGGGGACAGACGTTCTTTTATCTTCCTAGTCTTACGACCCAACCTGTCTCTTCCAGCCATGTTTGAAGTTCCCTCCTAGCTTGACAGGAAGTAACTATACACTGGTACCCCTCCTTTTAACTTAAAAATATATGTTATGGATCGTCGTTAATAACTTGCAGCACCCTCTCTCTGATCCGGCCGTTCCTCTCGTTTAATGGACACTAAAAGCACAGACTGTTAGTGAAGTTTTTATTTGCTCCGTGTGTATCAGTATAGGCCCCTGACTGGACACTAATAGCACAGACTGTTAGTGAAGTTTGTATATGCTCTGTATGTATCAGTATAGGTCCCTGACTGGACACTAAAAGCACAGACTGTTAGTGAAGTTTTTATATGCTCTGTGTGTATCAGTATAGGTCCCTGACTGGACACTAAAAGCACAGACTGTTAGTGAAGTTTCTATATGCTCTGTGTGTATCAGTATAGACCCCTGACTGGACACTAATAGCACAGACTGTTAGTGAAGTTTTTATATGCTCTGTGTGTATCAGTATAGACCCGTGATTGGACACTAAAAGCACAGACTGTTAGTGAAGTTTTTATATGCTCTGTATGTATCAGTATAGGCCCCTGACTGGACACTAATAGCACAGACTGTTAGTGAAGTTTTTATATGTACTGTATGTATCAGTATAGGCCCCTGACTGGACACTAATAGCACAGACTGTTAGTGAAGTTTTTATTTGCTCCGTGTGTATCAGTATATGTCCCTGACTGGACACTAAAAGCACAGACTGTTAGTGAAATTTTTATATGCTCCGTGTGTATCAGTATAGGCCCCTGACTGGACACTAAAAGCACAGACTGTTAGTGAAGTTTTTATATGTACTGTGTATATCAGGCCCCTGACTGGACACTAATAGCACAGAATGTTAGTGAAGTTTTTATATGCTCCGTGTGTATCAGTATAGGCCCCTGACTGGACACTAAAAGCACAGACTGTTAGTGAAGTTTTTATATGTACTGTGTATATCAGGCCCCTGACTGGACACTAATAGCACAGAATGTTAGTGAAGTTTTTATATGCTCCGTGTGTATCAGTACCCAGTAAACACCATACCAAAACACTACATAGCTCCCATGTATTTCTAGGTTTCTCTCTCTCCTATTTGGTTTGAATTACGGTTTTGAGTAAGGTATGTTGACGTTTAAATGTTAAGGTTTACTTACATACTAGGGAGGTAGTTGTCTAATAATGTATGTCTACCTATCTAGACGTATTTGGACGTTATTTACAAACTCCCACAAATAAAACGGATAATATTTTGATTTTTACTTTCACTAAAATATGGCATTATTAACATGCCCAATTGTCAGGTAAACAATATCTATCTTAAAGAAGTTGGAAACGATTTATTTATCTTTTGTTTTGTTAAAAAGATGTAAACTTTGGCAGGGAATCTAACCCATGATCCTATCATTGGGAGAGCTACTCTATATTGATTGAGCTATCAAGGCAAATGATTCTCTAAAGTAAGGACACATCTATAGGACTGAAGCCATGACTACTGTAATACATACCTAGCATACAAAGTGCACCCCACACATAAGGAACACTCCACTCTCAGACAAATCCTACGAGGCTCATACATGTGGGTATGGTAAAGATGTTTCAATACAAAGTCCCTGTATGTAAGGGGTGCTCCGATCTGCCAGTTCTATAAGGTGCACCAGGACTTTATCCTTGCTGCATCAATGCAATCAAGGGAGGTTATAAACATAGTTCAACGATGATTTGTTATTTCAGCTTGTTTCTCCACACGCAGATGTTTGGCTGTTTGAACATCCTGACATTTGCAAGTGGAGAAACAAGCTTAAACGACAAATCTGAGTTGAACTAGGGGTTTATTTCATGATTTTATAGTGTAAATTAGACCAAAAAAAACTCACTTTTATTCACCTTCTTCTCTGATCGCCATTTTGAAATCGTAAGGTAGCGAGCCACACATGCACGAGCCCCGGAGCATGGAGAAAGTCATCAGCGTGAAGAAAGGGGAAGTATTTCTCCACGCCCACCTAGAGAATGGCATTCTATTACTAATCTTTAGTGTACAACCTTCCTACCATGAAGTAATAGTAAATCCCCACCTCTGCCATGCATGTGTATAGCAGGGGTCTATGAATAGATGTACGTTTATAACATGAACATCACCCAATCAATCCAAGGGTTTTTCCTTCCGTTGGCACTAAGGTGCATATGTTTACCGCACACTGTATGTACGATAGACTAAAAGCCTCCTTATTGCATAATAACAAGAGGTACGCTTAGTTAGTAAGCAGATCTGAGGTTCCCCATGTCAGCTTTATGGGTTAGTGACAGCTCTTGACAACTCTGTAATACATTTTTGTATACACCTTAGTCAACAAGAAAACATTACAAAACTTTCCCCTATCATGACCAAACACTATAAAATGTTTTAAATAACGTTTTAAATAATGTTTTAAATAACGTTTTAAATAACGTTGTTGTTAGGTGGGACCATGTTAATTACAGGTACCCTCATGTGAGCCTGGTTAGAGCAGTGGATTCATCAATTGGAGGTGCTGAGATCGAGTCCCCCTGATGTTAATTACAGGTACCCTCATGTGAGCCTGGTTAGAGCAGTGGATTCATCAATTGGAGGTGCTGAGATCGAGTCCCCCTGATGTTAATTACAGGTACCCTCATGTGAGCCTGGTTAGAGCAGTGGATTCATCAATTGGAGGTGCTGAGATCGAGTCCCCCTGATGTTAATTACAGGTACCCTCATGTGAGCCTGGTTAGAGCAGTGGATTCATCAGTTGGAGGTGCTGAGATCGAGTCCCCCTGATGTTAATTACAGGTACCCTCATGTGAGCCTGGTTAGAGCAGTGGATTCATCAACTGGAGGTGCTGAGATCGAGTCCCCCTGATGTTAATTACAGGTACCCTCATGTGAGCCTGGTTAGAGCAGTGGATTCATCAGTTGGAGGTGCTGAGATCGAGTCCCCCTGATGTTAATTACAGGTACCCTCATGTGAGCCTGGTTAGAGCAGTGGATTCATCAATTGGAGGTGCTGAGATCGAGTCCCCCTGATGTTAATTACAGGTACCCTCATGTGAGCCTGGTTAGAGCAGTGGATTCATCAATTGGAGGTGCTGAGATCGAGTCCCCCTGATGTTAATTACAGGTACCCTCATGTGAGCCTGGTTAGAGCAGTGGATTCATCAATTGGAGGTGCTGAGATCGAGTCCCCCTGATGTTAATTACAGGTACCCTCATGTGAGCCTGGTTAGAGCAGTGGATTCATCAATTGGAGGTGCTGAGATCGAGTCCCCCTGATGTTAATTACAGGTACCCTCATGTGAGCCTGGTTAGAGCAGTGGATTCATCAATTGGAGGTGCTGAGATCGAGTCCCCCTGATGTTAATTACAGGTACCCTCATGTGAGCCTGGTTAGAGCAGTGGATTCATCAATTGCAGGTGCTGAGATTGAGTCCCCCTGAAGCCTTCAAAATATTTTTTCTATGTTTTTTTATTCAAGCTACATATATTTACGTAGATAAACTTTTTCCAATATCTACGTTTCTAGAACGTAAATAAACCTTCATGTTTGAACGTCCACATATCAAGCAAATGTACGTAGCTGCAACCAAAATTCTACATAGATATACGTCTTGAAACATCGATATATGTTTACTGGGTATAGGCCCCTGACTGGACTGTTAGTGAAGATTTTATATTTTCTGTTTGTGTCAATATAGCAGCCTCACAGGGACAACAGTATTCTGCACCGAGGGCAGACAGTGGTGAAATTAGGAATCCAGTAAAAGGAGTGGGACATTGTTCAGAGGGAGTGTTTAACGCCATTTTGACAGCTAGTTCACAGAGGAATGTGCCAGTGCCAGCGCATGTGCACCACACACATCCGAGGGGATAGGAAAGAGGAGATATAGACCCTTTTAAGTGGGCTAGGGAAGCACGTTGTTCAGAGGGTCAAACGGATTAGGGACATGGATCAATACCAAACTTTCATTCCACCCTAAGCTTTTTTAAGCTTTCCGATAACATAATATATTTTACATCAGCTTCTGTGTTTGAGGCACTGAGCTCTTAGCAACAATCCTTTGAGTGAGTGGGTGATAAGTAGCTGTACTAAGGGTACAGGGGGTGAGTGGGAGATAAGCTGGAGTACTAAGGGTGCAGGGGGTGAGTGGGAGATAAGCTGGAGTACTAAGGGGTACAGTGGGTTAGTGGGAGATAAGCTGGACTACTAAGGGTGCATGGGGTGAGAGGGTGATAAGCTGGACTACTAAGGGGTGCAGGGGGTGAGTGGGAGATAAGCTGGAGTACTAAGGGGTACAGGGGGTGAGTGGGGGATAAGCTGGAGTACTAAGGGGTGCAGGGGGTGGGCTCAGCCTTAGGTCTGATATCCTCTGATATTTACTAAACATTCGTCGAGGTATATACTTCCTCTTCATGTCTCGTTTCACTTGGACAGCAGAGATGCTTCCATCCTCCTCTTCGATCTTGATCACCTCGATATCAGAGTCACCCCCATCAGCCTGATGCATGGAGGAGACTGGAGTCGTCGGAGACAGTGGCAGCCGCCTTCATGGGGATTTTTCCTGCCATCAAGGTTCGAACCTTGTTAAAGTCGTCTATTCCTTCAAAGAGGTCGGTCAGCCCCGCATTCTTCCCCTTCCAAGTGGCTAGGGCGGCCTGCTGCTATTCCTCATCCCTAAGTCCTTGTATGAACTGAGGTAGTAGGTCGTTAATGAAGTATTCCTCATTTAGACCACCATTGGGGCGGGCCTTATGTAATAAGGTCTGTAGTTCGAATCTGAATGCCCTGAAAGTCTCATGAGGCTTTTGGGTCTGTTTCTTGAAAACCATCATAGGGTCCTCGGTCACCAAGTTGTAGAGTAGTACACTCGCAAATTCAACTAAATCGGTGAATGTGCCACGTTCATTGTAGACTTCATTCCATTTGACCACTGCTATCTTCCCTGGTCTGGCCTTCAAACATCTGACCAGGTGTGGCAGTGCTTCCTCGGGAGACAATGCATTACAGTGCATGTCATGGGTAAAGTTCGAAAACCATTCCTTCCATGTCACAGTCCTGTCATAAGACTTGGGAATGATGGCAACTCTTCTAGCAGCGTTGCTGGTACGTATCAGCTTACCCACTTGGCTAACGCTCCAATCCCAAACCGTTTCTTCGCCGGAGCACACCCAGAAGTGTTCGAAGATCGATTCAGCAAATTGTCAAGGGTGGCTCTAGATCTCCTCCTGTTTCCAGAAGATCCTCCAGCAGCACCTGTCGCTCCTCTGTTGGGACTTGGGGCTCCTCCGGTATTACCCAAAGTCTTTCCGAACACGACAACGTCATCAAGATATACCATGCAGCGTTTGCATAACAGATCATTTAACATGGTTTCCATCATAGCTTCAAATGTGGCTGGTGCATTACATAACCCAAAGGGTAATACATTGTACTGGAACAATCCCATATGGCTCGAAAAAGCTGTCTTCTCCATATCCTCCGGTTTCATTCCAATCTGCCAATATCCAGACTGCAAGTCTAGAGTGCAAAAATACTTATTACCCCCAAGGGAGTCCAGAATCTCGTCTATCCGAGGTAAGGGGTAAAAATTCTTCTTTGTTACCCTGTTGAGCTTTCGGTAGTCCACACAAAACCTTATGGTTCCGTCTTTCTTCGTAGTCATACAAACAGGACTAGCCAAGGGCTAGTCCTAGGTACAATTACCCCCTGCTTTAATTGGTTGATAATCTGCCTTTCCGCTTCGAGCTTCTTTTTCAGAGGTAACCTCCGGTATGGAATCTTGAAGGGTTTGGCATCTCCAGTGTCAATGCTGTGTAGGACTTAGTCAGTCCTACCCACTGGACCTCCTTCCTCGCCAAAGGCAGGAGAGTAGGTTGTCAACAGGTTTCGAAGCCTTCTCTTCTCCTCAGCATGGGTCAACGAGGAACCAGCTTGTCAAGCTCATCTGTCAGTTTCATCATCGACTTCGGGTTAACCTCACTTTCGAAGTGGACTTTGGATGTGCACTCGGCAAGGGACATCTGTCCCACCTGCTCATCTTTCTGTAGATAAATAAGATCGTGACCATTTGACCACTGCTATCTTCCCTGGTCCGGCCTTCAAACATCTGACCAGGTGTGGCAGTGCTTCCTCGGGAGACCATGCGTTACAGCGCATGTCATCGGTAAAGTTCGAAAACCATCCCTTCCACGTCACAGTCCTGTCATAAGACTTGGGAATGATGGCAACTCTTCGAGCAGCGTTGCTGGTATGTACCAGCTTACCCACTGGGCTAACGCTCCAATCCCGAATCGTTTCTTCGTTGTGAGCACACCCGGAAGTGTTTGAAGTTCGATTCAGCAAATTGTCAAGGGTGGCTCTAGATCTCCTCCTGTTTCCAGAAGATCCTCCAGCAGCACCTGTTGCTCCTCCGTTGGGCCTTGGGGCTCCTCCGGTATTACTCGAAGTACCGCCCGTGGTGCCTTGGCTCCCATCATTACCCGCTCCCAGATTTCGAGGAGAGGAGTCGTCTTCATACGAGATGTCGAAAGATCCGTCCTCATTGGTGCGGACTAGGTCCAAACCCTGATAGGATCCACTATTTTCATCAGTGTAGGTTCCCAAGAGGACATCTCCCACACTAAATCTTAATTTCTTATCTCCACCCCCATCAGATTTATGTCCAGGTTGATAGATACCGTCGCCGGTAACATTCGCCCTAGCATTATCATTGATGAATGAGTCATAATCTGGTAATCTCTGTCTCACCATGGCTTCCGCTGGTGTTGAAGTTGTCATTGGTGCCATACCTTTGACAAATGTTTGGTCGGAAGGTATGACATTCTGTTCTTCGAATTCATCTCAGTCTAAATCATCGATGATATCACAACTAGCTGGAGTTGTATCTGTATGGAAAGAGTTTTCTTCGCCATTGATATGGACATTATCATTGTTAGAAGTGTCCTCAGTTGCAAGTTGACATGTTGCTGTCGTCTTCGGTGGTGGCACTGTATTTTCCAAGCCTGTTACATAACAGTCTAGAGCCTTTTTCTTTTTATTAAGATGGGCTATTTGCAGACACAGCTCCTGCTGGTGGATTAACAAGTCTTCATTGTTATCCTTTATTTCCAGCATTAAATGTTCATTGTCTTCAATCATTGCATTTTGAATCTGAACTAATTTCTCGTTCTCGGTTCTCCGGAGATCAATGTTTTCTCGGAGTTTATCTTCTTTGATTAACAATTGGTTACGTTTATCTTCTTGATCAACTTCCCATAGTTCATATTCGATCTCAAATTTGAGTTTCTCGTTTTCCAATTCGGCTTTGGTCAGCTCAAGCTTCTTTTGGATCCCTAGATGCTCTTTTTCCTGAGATCTGTTACTAACTTCCTTGTTTTTCACATTGTTCAGAGTGGAGAATAGGATCTTTTGTTCTTCTTCTTATTTCTCGCATTGTTTTTCGAGAATTCGTAGACGCAATACTTTGCGTTCAGAATTTTCCCACTTCTTTTGTTGGTCACGTCTCATCATCTCATCTCGATTGATTGCTTGCTATTACAAGTATTCTTTTGCAGTCAATCCTTGGCTTTGGCTTCCACCTACATCAAATATCTTCCTATCTGTAATCGGTGTAGCTGTAGCAGTACTAGTGGTAGTAGCTACATGTCTTTGAAACGAAGTGTTCATCATCATGATGGGACTTCGAGTTTTTGAATCTGAAGTGGTTGGTTCCATCAAGTCTAATTTCTTCGGGTTCGAAGTCAGTAGTACATTGGTAGTTATCAACTTGGGAGTTCGAACTACCTTCTCTGTTAAGGAATTAGTAAATGTCGTATAACCATCCTCGGTTTCGATAGTGAGGCCTCGGCCTGTATCTACCGTGAATGGTGGTGCCTTTGCTTCAGAACCTTCAACCCCAAGTTTCCTTGGGTCGCCCTGTCATGGTTCGGTTCGACCTCCAGGGTCGCGCACTAAAAACAAGACTGGTCACGGCACCAGTGTAATGGTTCGAGTTCTTATTTAACTTTGATCTAGTTTGAGAGATATCAATGTCAAGCAAAACCAGAAGAGTTAGCTTGGGTTAGTGCAACCGGTACATGTTTATTTGGAGTTACATATGTTCGGAGTGCTGCTATGGGTATAGCTCGATTCTGTTCAGGTGTTGTCCTGGCCGCAGCAAGAGACCAACTTAACTCTCTACCTGGGACCCAGATAGGGACTGGAGCAGCAAAGACTAGTGCTGCCACCACTTTGCAGTGGCCAGAGATCGAAGCGACCTCTGGTCCTACCGGTGGCAACTGCACCGATCGACCTGCCCTCTCGAATAGGGAGCAAACACTATATACAACGCTCCACAAGCCCCTACACCAGTTTCCACCCTGTGTGGGGTTTAAAAATGCATTTTAGACAGTCCAACCAATGCAAATCTGGAAACATCAAGGGAGAAAACCTCATGGGTCAGATTCTACAGAGAATATGCACACAGTTGATCAACGAGCTAGATCTGAATGCACCCAATGAAGCAATGCCAAATCCAGAGGAAGAATAGCCTCAAAGCATAGACTGTATGGCAAGTTTGTACCGGTATATCTTTAGTCTTTAGTATATTATATATATTATATAATTGCATGGATTGTATGGGATTGTCTACGTTTAATAATGTAATATATTCCATATATTGAAGAAGTTAATGTGCATTAGCTTCTGAAACTTAACTGCAAGACCTGAATGTTTGCCTACATGGGTAGCCATAAGAGCTGCCAACCTGTGGTGGGATGGGGGAAAGAAATTTTTTATCTCTCTGATATGGGGTTTATGATTGTATATATAAGTGAGTTGGCATATGGAAGGAGCTTTGAGATATACCATTATAGCAACTACATCCATGTTAAAGTCACACTAATTAATGTCTCTCTATATCTAATATGTCGTTGAAAGAAAAATTTAAAAAAGGTTTTATGGTAGTGCTTATGAATGCTAGAAGTGTTAGAAATAAATTTACAAAAATTAACTAAGAATTAAATAATAGCCATATAGATATCAAATTGTTTTCTGAAACATGGTTAAATCAAACCGATTGTACCGATCTGTATAGTTTTCCGAGATACAACTTTTTTCGCCAAGACAAAATTAGTATTTTCAGAGGAGGCGAACTATGTGCATATGTGGATGAAGGTTTATCATGTCCAATTGACAAGTTCAAGCAAGCAACTTAATAGAATAAATGAAAATATTGAGATACAATGGTTACAGTCTGCCAAAGGTACTAGCAAGAAATATATTATTTGTATTTTTGCAAGTCGATAATTTGGATAGCTATGATGTATTTATCCTAGGGGATTTCAATGTTAATATATTATCCAATATGCCCGAGAAGAATCTTCTCATTAAAAACATTCTATCATTTTCACTTTGTTCAACTTGTAAATGAAGTCAAAACTACATCCGGTACTAATACATGTGTAGTGTTCTACCCCTCAGAGTTTAATCAAATCTTTCGATAAACAACGAAGAACAACTATTCAGGTTCCAGTTAAAACTTTATTGTCTAATAACACATAGGCATCAGCCGTTCTCGATAACAGTTACAGGTGGAAGAGTTTGAACTCTAGGGCACGTTCGACACTAGGCCTTCTAGTGTCTGCAGTTGATATTTCACATTTACCTTCTCTGTGCAACAGCACAGAGAAGTATTATAATATGGTAGCCGGGCAGCCGCCAACCATCGCTCATGATGGTCAGTCGGGGCTGGATTGACCCTGAGGAAGGCTGTACAACGGCCTTATATACACCAGAGTCGAGGGCCACGTGATCAGATGGTGACGTGGCGCTGGACTCCAGCGCCCCAAGGCATCGGTTAATAGAGGTGTTCTCGACGTCGCCCACGAGGACCACGAAGGTACCTCGAAGACGACGCGGGACCACCACACCACCCCCCACTAGACTGAAACGAGGTCTCTGAAAATTCAGAGATCCTGGATCAGTCTAAACAAATAGATAATAATTTAAACTACTGGATCCATCGACATGGTCGACAGACACAGTAGGGGAATATAGAGAAATATGTAGTTTCTACTGTACTGTAGAAAAAAAAATTATTATCACAGTTAAGGACAAGGGCAAAGCAAAACCCATCCTAGACCTAACTGAGAAGGCACCATTGAAAATCAAACTCTACCTCGTGACAACGAAAACACCCATACCTACATCAACTGTTTCCAAAGCACCAACACCAACTAATGAAGACAAAGCACCTGAGACCAAAAATACCAACAAAGACAAAACTGATATGCCGACTATCAATGACCTACTGAATAAAGACTTACACACCTCTTCAGGGGAAGAAGAAAACAGCAACAGTGATGCATCTAGCAAAAGTACCTACTCAGAAGCCTTTATTGCCTAAGCAACCAAGCGTAAAAACACCAAGGCCCTAAGCCTCACTCCAAGCCGCAGCCCTACTCCCGTGTCACCCAGACAAAAGTCAAGACCGACTTTGAAAATCAAGAAACTACATCAAACCAAGAATTCTCAAAGGAAGAAGACCCATCACCGACCAACACGCTGTCGTGAACACCATACACCATCCACCAGCCGCCAATATTCACCACGCCCACAGAATAAGGAGCACTACCAACATGACCGCCCACATCACCGTGGGCATGATTATAATCACCACTATCGCCATACTGATACCCGCACCTATAGCCGTGTTCTAGATGACACCACTATTTATCGCAGAGAAGCACTATTCTACATCTTCAAGATGACTGAGAACATAGATACTCGCATTGCTAAGGACCTGTATTATTCTCTACAGAAGCACAACTATATCCGCTAACACTCACTACACATATAACTTACCAAAATTTTTTTTTGGTGAAACCGTGTCAATGTACCCGTAAAAAATTTTGGTACACAAGATGTTAAAACAATCACACCAAAGATTGTAGAAGAATCACGAATCATTCTTATTTATATTGCTATTTATATTGATATTAAATGTTACATAATGTTACGCGTTCATAAATTCGACATACCAGTTCAACTACACAACCCACACACCACTGACATCTACATAAATGGGTACAACCACCACTGAACTACCAACCCTCTACAGATGACCTACATACCGAGATGACCTATATCTCCACGGTTACGACCCAAATAATGAATACTTGACCTACAATTTGTTCAAAAAACACTACCTCAGGACATTCAAGATTGATTATATTCGCATTTAGCATGATGAAGAATAATTAATTATTCGAAACGTTGCCTTATAACAAATGCCCCCTATCTCGGTGTAAAAAAATCCCATAAATAAATATTACACCTATGTTAAATTTATTCCACTTGTTGGGTTTTGTGTGCATTGTTCAACTTTTCACACTTAATATAAAGCGCTGCTCCATCCAACGTTGGAGACCAGTGTCGAAACAGTGCTTCATGACCTGCTCCTGGTCGATCCGAGGGAGGCACGACCGGGTATGGTAACCGGGGTCATGTCGTTTCCTCCCTGTCTCGTTGAGAAGCTCCTTCCAGCGTAGGAAGCCCATCGATAGTGTACAGTACAACTATGATGGTCCTTCGACCGTGAGGCCGAGGATGTGTGGCACCACCGGGTCCTAAGACCGGGGTGGCGTCAGATCCACACAGCTTCGCAGGGAGGTCCTTGGACAGGAAAGGTACCCCCACTCGTGGAGGGTACACCGTCGTCCAGGAACAAGTTCCCAGGGGTTCCATGCTGACATCGAGACTCTGTTCGATGTCAGCGGTCTGAGCTCAGGAGGAGGAACAGTAGTATCATACTACTGATCCCCGAGATAGACCCTGTAGCGGCGTCGATTTCCGCCTGCTCTCCGTCAGTGTGCTCATCCTGTGCTCATCCTCATGTGAGGCACTGGTGGCTAGCTGGCCGGAAAATGTGGGCGACTCCGGCAATGGAGCCACACGGTCTATTGCCGTACTCCAAGCCTCGTTAGAGGTCTCGGGTGCATCTCGGGAGTCTCCCTCAGCATCTGAGTGGAGGACTGCTGAATCTGCAGAGTCGCTTCCGTTGTCATCGTTGCTCTCTCGACCTTCATGGTCGTCCTGGTCTCCCTGGTCAGGGGGAGCCGTTGGAGATTGACCGACGACATCGCGAGAGGGCTCAGTTCGAACGGGTTTCAGGGTTCAGATGCCATGGTGCTTGTCCTTCATCCATTCCGAGAGTTGGACCCCGAAGACTCGCGGTCGATTTCCTCCCAGCCTTCTATGATAGCATCCCTCTTGGTGATATCATATTGGGCTTGTGACTCAAAGTTATTGAGCCGTGTCCGGACATCGGTTAGACGAGAGTCCATCTCCATCTGAACGGTCTGACACGCCTCTTCCCTAAGAGCCGGAAGGAGCTTGTTACGGATGGCCATGTTTGTTCTATCAAACAGGCCGAACAAGTAGGCATTCGCTTCCTCACGGAATGCCTCACCGAAATGGTCGATAGCAGGGCTACCCGTCATCTGTAGAAGTCCCTTACAACGTTCCACGAACGTCTTGGGGACCCCACGTTCGACGCCATCGCCGTATGCAGGCTGCGCCAACTCCCAACGCAAAGTTTCTGTTGGGGTGTCGGCGCCTGACAGGACGTGGCTCCTGCTCCCGAGGTCAGTGTCGCGCCTCCTACGTGGACACGCTGCGTGGCAGCTGGGGTGCTGTCCTCTGCCGCTGTAGGGGGCTTGACAGGAGGAGACGAGTTGGTGGTCACCTTGGGTTGTCGATCACAACCACTCCGGGATTCCACCGTCTTGCCTCCAGGCTTAGCACCACTGGTGCTGGGTTTGGCTGAACCAGTCGAAGCAGTCTTCGACTTTTTAGGAGCCGGGGCCGGGGTGGCCTTTGATGCCTGCATGGGCTTCGAGGGGGCCGCCTGCGGCTTAGGTTTCTTAGGTTCAGTCGAACCGGCAGACTTTCCAGCATCCGTAGAGTGGGGTCTCTTGTTCCCACTCGTAGAGGCTGTTGGTCCTGGGTCTCGAGGACGACTGGCTTCCCGCTTCTTCCGCTGCTCTACCCTGAACTCGGGGTAGGCGCCGAGCTCTGGTCTGATATACAGACGCTTTGTAGACGGGGGTGCGGGTGCCATCCGCATCCAGTGTCTAGTCGGCGCGCCTGTTTTCTCATTCCGCTCACACTTTTCTACTAGTGTCTCCACCAGTTGGATAGTGCCCTCGGCATTGTACTTATGGGGCTGCTTGTACGACTTAAGATGACCCGCCATCAGACCCCTTCGTGTAGTCACAAAAGGAGGAGAGGTCGGGTCATCGGGGTCCTGATAACATGGAATGGTCTTTTCCACCTTAGCACACCCGAACTGCGGAAGAATGGCTCGATGCTCTTCCACCAAGTGGTGAGCATACCTGCCATCAGTCGTGTACACGCGAGGGGGAAATCCCTTACGTGTGCAGTTCTCGAAAGCACACTGCTGTCCGGGATTGAAGATGCGCCACGCAAACCCAATCCGCTCTCTCTCGGGCAGCGACACCCCTGACGAGTCTGAGGCATTCGTGATGTTCTCGATCATCGAGACATACCAGTCAATGGCATGGGTATCATCCGAATACCACTCCTCATCATCGCTTCCATCCTTACCGACGAGACTAGGGAGTACCACTTGACCATTCTTGCGGTAATCCTGAAGCTTGGTCAGGGGCCTGTCGTCGACGTACTCAGCACATCGCTTGGCAGTAATCCCTGACAGCCGCTTCCACTCGTCGACAGCCTTGGCCGTGTCTGGGGGCGAGGATACGGTGCTCTCCACCGCACCGGCATCGACCTCCGACGGCTCGGTTCCAGGCTCCGGGGGAGCAGTGGACTCACTGCTCTTCTCGCGGACTGGAGCCTTCTTGGCTGCAGATTCCTTCTCGCTACCCTCTTTCTTGGGCACCTTAGGGATCTTGAAGTCTTTCAAGGTCCCTTTGGATGCCTTTGACTCCACGGACTTCTTGCCCTTAGAACCCGAAGGGGTAGCACTTTTCGATGGAGCTGGTGTCGACGGCTCGTCGACCTCCATCTCGTCGGGGGAGGAGTCCCTCAAGGCAGCAGCAGCCGCGACTTTCAAGTCGCGCTTCTGCTGCTTAGCGGCCTCTTTCCCCTTTCAGCGGAGCTCCTTTTCCCTCTCCTGGGACTCGGCCAAGGCTTTCTGTGCATCCTCGATCTGCTTCAGAAGAGCTGCACTTTTAGCCGAGGTAGACTCGAGCTCCTGCTCGGGTCTGGTCCTCTTGGACTTCTTCTTCTTCTTCTTATTTTGAGATTTGTGGCTCGCCGAAGAGCTGTACCCTGACTGCTCGTCGGACGAGGACTCCATGGTTCTTCTTGAACTATGGACTCAGCTGGAGAAGCAAAGACTCCGGGCCTCGAACCGTTCTCAGATGGGACGAGGCGTCGAAGAGAGTCTTCGAGGTGTTTCAATCCGCACTCTGGCGGGTCGAAGCCTCGAAGGTGTCTTCGGTGTACTTCGAACCGCACTCAGGCAGGTTGTGTCCCTCGACACTAGACGGGGGAGACCTCCTACACTCAGGTAGGAAATCCCAAGGCGGAGGTGTACCAGCCGGGCTAAGCTAGGCTTAGTCCAGCTAATCTGCGTTCGACCCTCACAAGACGGGCGCAAATGTGACCTCCGGGGTGTGCGACGCGGCCTTTTATCCCTGTGGCGCACGCCTCTGATTGGAGGAAGGGCCTACGTGACCGAGGCAGGTGAACCCTATTGGTCCACAGCAGATCACGCCATGACCAAATAAGGTAATGCTCAAAAAATAGAACAACTCACTCTCCTCACACCGTCACGCTCTGGTTCTCCAGTCGCAATGTTTGCATACGCCGTTGTTTCTTATGCGGTCTATGGGGTTCCAACACTGTCAACATGGGCAATTAGGGCACCCCCGTTCTACCAGATTACTGGGATTAAAAATGGTCCCAATATGGATCTACCCATTGGGCAGAATCCACCAGCCTATGCTGGGAACCCATCCACACAATCCGATAAAATAAGAGGCCCCAGTTTTTCATGTTTCTAGCGTCGGATTGTCTCAAACTAAGAGGCAATCGCATGACTTCTTGTTGTGTAATTTTTTATTCACCGTCGGCTTCACGTCCACAGACAGATTTACCCAAGAACTTAGTCGGAATGCAGAAGCAACGGGACACCAAAGGTCAAGACCCATTCGTCCACAAAAGCTTCTGCACAGGTCTCTGCTGTGTGATTTGGTAAGGGAATAGCGCGTACATACTTGGTGAAGTTATCCTGGATTACTAACATGCAAGTATTCTTGTTTGGCGTGGGTGCAAATCCAAGAAAAAAAACCAAAAATCCAAGAAAAAAAACACAAAAAAACACTAGGAAATATTTGGGGAAGGGTGGGGGGCCCTTGGGGTTGGGGGGGCCTTTTGGGACCATTGGGTTGGGGAGGCCTTTGGGGTGGGGGGCCCCTTTTTTAAAAAAAAATGGGGGCCCCCTTTTTTTAAAAAAAAAAAAAAAAAGAATTTACATAAGGTAGTTAAATATTATCTTGGTGTCTTATCTATACCTGAATCGTGATTCATTGTGGGTGGTCTTTGTTTGGTTCATATATGTTGTCCCTGGTGAATATATATGGTGGTGTCTGGTGTATAAATGTTGTTTCTCATTTATCTACTATGTCTTCCAAAGTTACAGCGTTAGAAAACAGAGAAGCTGTTTGTTCAAAAAGAAAAAATCCTCCACGCTTCATTTTGAAAAGCTGCAACTCGTTGTCCAGAGAGTTCAATTTCTTCACCATTTCCGTCAGCAAAATTTTGCTCTGTGGACTTAGGATCATACCTTCCGAGGCCAACGGGCAGGTAGGAGAATATCTGAAATGCTCCATGGCAATGTTGTCACTTTCTAACCATGACATTGTGTGTATAGCCACTCCACATTGGTAGCATTGAACAAGGTCCTTACCTCCGATGTGAAGAATCCGTGGGCGGCGAGTTTCTCTGTGAGAGGACAGGGTTTATTCCACATAATTGTGTCGAAAGTGTTGAGTCTCCTTGATAAATTGACGAAACGTACATACTTGACGTTCCTGTGTAGCGATTTCCATGGTGCACACCTCTGACTCCTTTACATAATTCACCACGCCCTTCCACAATTATCTCCATGTATCATCTCTTTTTCTTTGTTTTCAAAGTGAAGCAATATATATATCTGGCCACGTCAAACCTCATCATGTCATCCATCAGCACTCGAATGAGCTGATGATGTGTACTATTGGGTATAGCTTGCCACATTTTCAACACTCTGAAGGCGTGGAGAGACATATCTTGTTCCGGTTGTTGAGCAATACTTTTTAGCTCTTCAGACGTCAAGCCTAAATACGTCCCCATATCTTTCCACTCCCTGGATAGAGATTCAAACATGGTGACAAAGTACCTCTCCATTAAAAACTGGTCGGGTTGTTGTAATCCAATTTGTACGTCTTGAAAAAGCTCTGCGACTGAAGTAACAGATCTTGTCGATGAACACTCATGTAGGCGTGGTGGAGTTCTCCCCATCTGGCATGAGGCGTAGTTTTAGACCACCAAGTTTGGAACATCTCCATACACATATCCTGCACCCTCTTGATAACAACCATCTCCTGCAGACGGTCATAGGCAATTTCCAAGAAGATTCCCAATTTCTTCCAAGATCCAACTAACAGCCTTCCTATATCATGAAGCAAACGATCGCTACATGTAAATTTCACACATGACATCCTGTACACTCACTTCACAAACGTCATAGTCAGATAGGGAGGGATTATTTTCAAGACTCATCGCATCTGCAAAAACTTCAGAAATCACTTGATGAAGGTCGGTAGGCAGGCAGGTAGGCTGGCAGGTAGGCAAGCAGCTGGTGGGCAAAGAAGTGAGTGGAACAATTTCTTGCTTTAAAGCCTCCTTTAAATTCTGTACTATCTTGAGGATGTCATAATGGAGAACAGGTCCATGTAAAATGGGTTTCAGTTTCTTCTAAGAAACATGGGCTTTTTGTTGGTGCATCGTTCAGACCTTTTAACAGAATGCACGGCTGCATTATCCACCCTTATGGAGCTGTAAGGTACCTCAGAGATCAACTCAGTGAGCAGCAGTTTATATAGAATTGATGTGAATCAGAGACTGGAGACATCCCAGGACACCTTACCCATCTACCCTACACACTGTACCTCTTACACTAATACGGAGACATCCCAGGACACCTTATACACCCGTCCCTGCACACTACTCCCTCATCTCGCAATCATATCAACCACTGATGGACCAATCACTGTATGGCCCCTGAGTGGGTGCCCCTCAAGGTATCCAATGTACAGGTATCTTTGTATTCATTTCTCTAAGGGTTTTCTGCATTTGGTGTGTGAATGTCTTAAAGAATCTAAAGGTTTTCAGAGATATTAGAGTTATTAGGTCTGTAAGGAATTAAAGGAATATGACAGCAGTGATGTCAGAGCATATGGTATGGAGAAAATTGTGTAATATGCATTTCCAGCGAGAAACTTAAGTTTTATTCCAAGAATGTATGTTTGACATAGCTATATATCACTATATTATGTATTAGAAAACACAAAGCCACGATATTTTAATCTATATGTAGATAGGCCTAGACTCATCTAATCATATCCCAATGTTCCATATACATAATTTAATTTTATATAAATAACAAAGTAGGGACATCCCAGAACCATCATAACCATTGCTACTTCACTGGCTTAGTATATGAGCCCGGACTTTTTAGAGTACTTCCCTGTTCCTCTTGCCGATCGTTCAGCCATTAAAAATCTAAATGGCTTTTTAAAAGTAACATTTCTTACACACTGCGAGAGGAGAGCAGCACTTCTCCATGGCCGTTTCTACACTCTACTAGTGCAGTGGGTCCTCAACTTTCCTCTTTCATCATGCTTATGTTTTTCTATCCCTTTTAACAGTGCCATGAAGCATTGTCTGGTTATATCTTATCACTGTGCAACAGATTGGAGAAATCCACACTTTCACAGACCAGCCCTTCGTTAATACTGTGCTCAGTGGCAGATGACAGAATTAAAAAAGGGAAGGTGGGTTTATGGGCCTAATTCTCCACAGTGACTTTTCTTTGCATTGTTTCTTAGAAATAAGATATTTCCTACAAATAAGTAAAGGTCTTAGTGCAGTAGGTAGGATGGGGTTTTATGTGAGTTTCTAATCCATTTTGTAGTTCTGAAAGGCTTGTATATTTAACATTCTATTCAATGGTGTATGAGTTATATCTCTCCATTAATCCCCTCTCATCCTTAGATGTTTTGTCCCCAGTGGGTAATGTGGAGCACTGAGGCATCAGACCAGTCAGCCTATAAGTGGGGTTTCATATGAGTTTCTAATCGATATTCAATTCTAAAAGAGTTGTTCATATAACAATCTATTTGATGGTGCATGAGTTATATCTCTCCGTTACACCCCTCTAATACGTTTTGTCCCCAGCGGGTAATGGGGACCATTAAGATGTCCAACTAGACGTATCTTTGACCCTCTCTGTATCAGCTTGTTAAATGGATTACACATCAGACTGGACACTAAAAGCACAGACTGTTAGTTAAGTGTCTATATAAGCTATGTATATATCAGTATAGGCCCCTGACTGGACACTAAAAGCACAGACTGTTAGTTAAGTGTCTATATAAGCTATGTATATATCAGTATAGGCACCTGACTGGACACCTAGCACAGACTGTTAGTGAAGTTTTTAAGTGCTCTGTGTGTATCAGTATAGACCCCTGACTGGACACTAATAGCACAGACTGTTAGTGAAGTTTTTTTATGCTCTGTGTGTATCAGTATAGGCACCTGACTGGACACTAAAAGCAAAGACTGTGAGTATAGACCCCTGACTAGACACTAGAAGCACAGACTGTTAGTGAAGTTTTAATATGCTCTGTATATATCAGTATAGGCCCGTGACTGGACACTAAAAGCACAGACTGTTAGTGAAGTTTTTATATGCTCTGTATGTATCAGTGTAGGTCCCTGACTGGACACTAAAAGCACAGACTGTTAGTGAAGTTTTTATTTGCTCCGTGTGTATCAGTATAGGCACCTGACTGGACACTAATAGCACAGACTGTTAGTGAAGTTTTTATATGCTCTGTGTGTATCAGTATAGGCACCTGACTGGACACTAAAAGCACAGACTGTTAGTGAAGTTTTTATATGCTCTGTGTGTATCAGTGTAGGCACCTGACTGGACACTAAAAGCACAGACTGTTAGTGAAGTTTTTATATGCTCTGTGTGTATCAGTGTAGGCACCTGACTTGACACTAAAAGCACAGACTGTTAGTGAAGTTTTTATATGCTCTGTGTGTATCAGCATAGTGCCCTGACTGGACACTAAAAGCACAGACTGTTAGTGAAGTTTTTATATGCTCCGTGTGTATCAGTATAGACCCCTGACTGGACACTAAAAGCACAGACTGTTAGTGAAGTTTTTACATGT
Source organism: Acholoe squamosa (assembly GCA_949317995.1). Taxonomy (NCBI): domain Eukaryota; kingdom Metazoa; phylum Annelida; class Polychaeta; order Phyllodocida; family Polynoidae; genus Acholoe; species Acholoe squamosa. Next base: position 92,620,479 of record OX439037.1, read on the forward strand.
ACTGTGTATATCAGTATAGGTCCCTGACTGGACACTAAAAGCACAGACTGTTAGTGAAGTTTTTAAGTGCTCTGTTTGTATCAGTGTAGGTCCCTGACTGGACACTAAAAGCACAGACTGTTAGTGAAGTTTTTAAGTGCTCTGTTTGTATCAGTGTAGGTCTCTGATTGGACACTAAAAGCACAGACTGTGAGTGAAGATTTTATATGCTCTGTATGTATCAGTGTAGGCACCTGACTGGACACTAATAGCACAGACTGTTAGTGAAGTTTTTAAGTGCTCTGTGTGTATCAGTATAGGCACCTGACTGGACACTAAAAGCACAGACTGTTAGTGAAGTTTTTATATGTACTGTGTGTATCAGTATAGGCTCCTGACTGGACACTAATAGCACAGACTGTTAGTGAAGATTTTTATATGCTCTGTGTGTATCAGTATAGGCACCTGACTGGACACTAAAAGCACAGACTGTTAGTGAAGTTTTTATATGCTCCGTGTGTATCAGTATAGACCCCTGACTGGACACTAAAAGCACAGACTGTTAGTGAAGTTTTTATATGTACTGTGTATATCAGTATAGGTCCCTGACTGGACACTAAAAGCACAGACTGTTAGTGAAGTTTTTATATGCTCTGTGTGTATCAGCATAGTGCCCTGACTGGACACTAAAAGCAAAGACTGTTAGTGAAGTTTTTATATGCTCTGTGTGTATCAGCATAGTGCCCTGACTGGACACTAAAAGCACAGACTGTTAGTGAAGTTTTTATATGCTCTGTGTGTATCAGCATAGTGCCCTGACTGGACACTAAAAGCACAGACTGTTAGTGAAGTTTTTATATGCTCTGTGTGCATCAGCATAGTGCCCTGACTGGACACTAATAGCACAGACTGTTAGTAAAGTTTTTATATGCTCTGTGTGTATCAGCATAGGTCCCTGACTGGACACTAAAAGCACAGACTGTTAGTGAAGTTTTAACATGCTCTGTATGTATCAGTGTAGGCCCCTGACTGGATACTAAATTTTTTTTGTTTTTTTTTTATATACAGTGACAATAGTATTTTACATTAAGGGCAGTGTAAATTACACTAAGGGCAGTGGATCCAACATTTTTAAAAGGAGAGGGGGGGCATTGTTCAAGGTGTGCACCATGGGTCAGGAGGATCAGGGACAGGGATCGATATGTAATCTTGAACCTTTCAGGGTGACATGGTTGTCAAAAGAGGTCAGACTGAAAAAGGACAAGCCCCTCACTTTATGAATCTGCTTCTCATGCCCCTGCCATGTTCTGTGTGTTGCTGTTTCCGTACAAGACAATATAGTGGTGTTTACCAGGGCTTAAACTTAACTCTCTGTTTTTGCTATGGTGACTATCAGCAGTCTATAAAACTGTGAGGGAGTGGGATGTAGCTGGTATCAGTGGGTGAAAAGTCCTGGTACTAAGGAGAACTATGGGGGACAAGGGATGTGAAGATATAAAGTGTTGAGGTAAGTTGAAGACTCTACAGAAGATTGTAGCTTATACTAAGGTTTAAGAGCCTGTGAAGGTACAAAGGCTTTGGGGAAGGCTGAACACTATAATGTTTCTTAGGGCAAGGGTGTTAAGGTGTGAAAATCAAAGTGTAGAGACAGAGACCCAGTCTACTGGGTGCTGCCATGTAGAGACAGGGCCCCAGTCTACTGGGTTTTGCAGTGTTGAGACAGGGCCACAGTCTACTGGGTGCTGCAGTGTTGAGACAGGGCCACAGTCTACTAGGTGCTGCAGTGTAGAGACAAGGCCCCAGTCTACTAGGTGCTGCAGTGTAGAGACAGGGCCCCAGTCTATACTGGATGTTGCAGTGTAGAGACAGGGCACCAGTCTATACTAGGTGTTGCAGTGTAGAGACAGGGCCCCAGTCTATACTGGGTGTTGCAGTGTAGAGACAGGGCCCCAGTCTATACTGGGTGTTGCAGTGTAGAGACAGGGCCACAGTCTACTGGGTGCTGCAGTGTTGAGACAGGGCCACAGTCTACTGTGTTCTGCAGTGTAGAGACAGGGCCCCAGTCTACTAGGTGCTGCAGTGTAGAGACAGGGCCCCAGTCTACTGGGTGATGCCGGGTAGAGACAGGGCCCCAGTCTCCTGGGTGCTGCAGTGTAGAGACAGGGCACCAGTCTACTGGGTGCTGCAGTGTAGAGACAGGGCCCCAGTCTACTGGGTGCTGCAGTGTAGAGACAAGGCCCCAGTCTATACTGGGTGATGCAGTGTAGAGACAGGGCCCCAGTCTACTGGGTGTTGCAGTGTAGAGACAGGGCCACAGTCTACTGGGTGCTGCAGTGTAGAGACAGGGCCCCAGTCTATACTGGGTGTTGCAGTGTAGAGACAGGGCCAGAGTCTACTGCATGGTGTAGTGAAGAGACAGAGCACCAGTCTAATTCATGGTGCAGTGTAGAGACAGAGCACCAGGAACTGTCGATAATAAAACATATCACAAAATAACATCCGTATGTGTGTTTGTAGTCATTGACACCACATTTGAATATGTAGTCTTAAAGAAGACTGTTATAGTAACATCACTATCTAATGACATGTCGTATATTAATATTATAAGAATCCGTTAAGGATTCCGTGAGTAGTACGAATAGGATTATTTATAACATACACTTGAAAAAAAAGAAAAAAAACATCACGGTGTGGTAATGAATATAATAATATATTATCACCGTGTACCTAATAACTTTTATAGCACCAGATCATTATACTTATTATATAATTTGTCTCGCAGGACAATAATATGTGTTATCTGGTGAAGTTTAACGGATCTTATAATATAAATACTAATAGTGATTAGAGATCCGTATCAGGAAATGTCTATGTACCCGTATTATAATATGTATCTAGTGGATATGTACATACATATAATATTATAGAAAAATAGAAATATGACATTATATACAATATACAGGAGTTATAAATGCTGCTGGAGTCTTCTGCTGTATCCTCCGGGTACTAGTAGGTAGGTGTGGTCAGCTAACCACGGGATGGACGTGCTAAAGTTTATAGTTTCCTTATATTGAGTGAACACGGTAGTTGATTTGGGGCAGCTACCCACAATCCTCTAGTAGTGCTAAAGTTTATAGTATATCCGAATGGTGTAGATTTGTAGAATATTAGTCCGGATGTGTCAACTGTGTAGAGAACGTAATCCTTTTTAAGTTTTAGTTGACATAAGTAAAATAATAGTCCGATATAGGTTGATCCGGAAGTAATAGTAGTAGAGATATAAGTCCATTCGGGAGTACAGATGAGTTGTAGAGGTAAATCGTAAAGTCCATCCTAGTAATTGGTTAGCACGGGTAACAGCAGGAGTCTGGAACTGGCATCCGGATACGTCTCACAGCAGCAAGTCTACTATCGGATTGTTCATGGATGAAATTATAAATCCGAATAGGCTATTCAGGGTGTAATAAATGTTATACAACCTGAATAATAGACTGGTCAAAGGAACCCGGAACACATAGCATAGGTGTTCATGCACTAGAAAAAGCATTCGCAGACCTATAGGGTTCCGCAAAGACTATATCTGGTCATTTGGTGTTGGAAAAAAAAATTATGGAAGAAATAACCCTAGCATGCTTTAAACGGATTTCTTAGCATGCTTCTTCTTCAGAAGAGCTAAAGCCGACTCGGGAGTGCCGTCCCACTCGTCCAAGTCGACTCCGAACACCCTCATGAACTTAGTGTTCAGGTTGGTGTTCCGAGTGATCTCCTCCTTTACACGCTTTTCCAACACGTGTACATCCATAGCTGCTTTTTCTTGAGCAGCTGAGGCAGCCTCCTCCTGGGCCTTTACATCGTCCCGGATGAGAGTCTCGAGACGTTGCTTTTCAGCGTCGCCCACCTGTTTCATACACAACGGGGTTTCGTTTAGGAGACCCTGATGAAACTCGATCGCTTTCTCACGAACGGTCTTCTCCCAATGGGTGTAGATGGCCTTCTGGACATCTGCCTCCCCTTGGCGAGACTTCTCAAACCAAACTTCCGCATTACCAGTTTTAATGGTAATGGCGTCCTTCGGTTTCTCAGGTGCCGCGACAGCCTTGGGAGGAGTCGAGGCGGCCTGTGGACCACTTCCGGGTTTAGGACTCCCGGACACACCTGTCGTTGGTACACAGAAGGCAGGTGGTACATTCTGTTTCAGTCCCATTTGCAGGTACATGTTTAACTGCTCCTGGGTAAAGGTAACTGGTGGGGCGGCTGGAGCGGATGCAGATCCGGCGGCAGCAGATGCGGTGGTCTTCTTTGGCATAAGGCGACCATCCTTTCCTACCACCAAGGTCTGGCTCTCAGGTCCAGGTCCCTGGTTTAAGGACGGAAAGTTTCGAGAACTCACTTTCCCAGGTTTAGATACGGCTCCAGCGTATCCGGCAGGTTCAGGCTTCTTGAACACCGGAGTGCCCTGAGCCTGTTCTGCGGGGTGCCTTGTCAGAGGGGACCTGGAACGGTCCTCTGCTCTGACCTTCGGTTTTGTCGTGCTCTGACCATTACCGTTGCCGCCACGGTTCTGGTCTCTCCTGCTCCTTTCACGAGCTCTCTTTGCATCCTTTCCGGATTCCTGGCATTTCTGCCAGAGAGACTCGTGCATGTCCAGTTTACCCTTTCCAGGAGTCAGGACTATCTTTGCTCGGAGTTTCGAATCCTTGGTCTTCGGAACTTCGCAGAGGACTTGGTCCCCTGGTCGGATCTTAGACCAAGCATCCTCGCTCAGGCTATCAAACTCCTTCATGAGTTCCTGATGAAGCTCCATGATGCGCTTCCGGGCCCCGTCCAAACCTTCTGCGTGGCATTTCTTCTGGTGTCTAGCCAGATCACTACGTCGGTTGTATTGCACCTTCGTAGTACACTTCTTGCCCTTCTTACCATAACTCGGATCACAAATGTAAACCGGGTGATGGTGGAAGTGGGCCTCTACCAGATGCCTTTGGAACCGGGCTGGAGTACTCCAGGTCCGGATCGAGACATCACTCGCATCCTGGCAGATAGAGAAGGGACAGGACTTTTGATCGTCGCCGTACCACTTCTCTAAAGCCCAACGCAGCTTCCTCCTCTGGGTATAAGTGTAATACCCTTCGGTGTGGTTTAGCATAAGCCACATCTTTCGATAGGCTTTGCTCGGATTGGGGTCCTCGTCCGAAAGGCGCATCCAATCTTCATCATCCGACTCATCGTTCTTATTGATTGAGTCTGGACAGGCATAGAGGGTAGAGCCGTCCTTCTTAACTCCGTACGCACAGTCGGAGAAACACGTCGGGATCCGGGTTTTGAATCCGGATTTGGCGTTAGCCCAACGTTCGGCCTCGGTTTGAGTTGATGGAGTGGCCTTCTCATCATACTCAACCGAGGATTCGTGCACCGACTCCTCGTCAGACGACTCAACCTCCATGGCAGTACTACCAGTGGTTGAGGTGCTGGGTTTCGGCTCGGCTCTCGCAGAATCCGGGAGATTCTTGAGCTTCCGAGCAGCGGATCGTCGGTTCTTACTGACCTTCCAGTCTTCCTCCGGTTCCTGGGTTCCGGATGTGCTGGAGGTCGTGGCTTCTACTGGAGTAGTAGTGCTGCCGGTAGCTGATGTAGCACTGGCGGAGCTTCTGGTGGCAAGCTTCAGGTCGGGGATAGGAGGTGCGGGTGCTTCCGCGGCCCTCTTAGCCTCTTCCTGTGCCTCCTGTTCGGCAGTCATGCGGCGGACAATAACCGTCCGAAGGGCTGCAGCTCGGTCCAATCCGATTAGTGAATTGTTCTGGACATCCACCAATTCCTGTTCGGTTATGTAGTAACCGTCGTCCCACTGCTCGAAGTTAGCAGCGGCCTCCCGGAATTCCTTAGTGGTCCGGCACGGCGTCCGGATAGCACTAGGGCGTGGGTAGGTCTGGCCATCGGTATCCCAGACACAGCCTACCCAGTTAATGTTCATAGCCTTGACGTTCCACAGGGACTTGTCAGGCTTCGGATACGCTCCGAGCTCGAAGGCTCGGTTAGCTGCGTACACGGTTTCACGGAAACCGGCGTCCACCATAAGTCCCCGTTGGAACCACGGCCAGTCTCGAAGCCACTCGGGAGGCATCCTGGTTAGCTGTTCGGGAGCCATGACGCCCTCGATAGCTATCCTGACTTTCGGGTCCATCCTGACTGGTGTCCCGTCCGCGTAGGTCACTTGTGCCTGCAGTTCCGGGTGGACATACAGGTAGCGACCATCATAACTAGCTGGAAAAGGCTCCGCCACTGCTGGCTTCCACTCATCCTTCTGTCCGTCGACTTGGGTAGTTTCGGACTCTGTCGCTGCGGGTTCAGCACTCGCAGTCGCTCCGGATCCCTCTGCTGGGAGTGGAGATAGCAGTTTCTCTGGCTCATTGAGTGAGAATGAAGCCAGCTTCTCCTCGAACGAGCGATCCGTGGGTTCCTCCACGTCCATCATCTCGCTCTCTTCCTGTGTAACAGGCGACAAAGCTTCCGGAAAAGCTTCTGCGGACGGAGTCAGCTTATCCGGGTCACCGGATAGCTTGGCTGCAGCTACGGATTCCTCAGCCATGACTGGGGAATCGACCACGGGAGTAAACTACTCCTTTTTCCGGCTTTTACGGCGCCGGGGCCGGCACAAACGGAGTCTGTCTACCAGGAGACAGACTCTGGAGGAGCAGCGGGGGGTTTGCTTAGCCGGTAAAATCCAAGAAGGGAGCGAGCTCGACCGTCTTGGACGTTACCGAAAACAAATATGGCGACAGGCCAGCTTTCGTGACGTCATTTCCCCGCGGTCCGCGAGGTCACGAGAGGTCAGCCGAGACTGGACACGGTGACGTCATGCGGAAACGCACGTGCTACAGGCGGTACATCAACAAACTGATTGTTTTTAGGTAATTATCGCTCACCCCGATGACTCGACTGGGGATTTAAGTGGAGATTATGGAAAGCTTAAGCAAATCCACCGGATTATCCGTCCACTACCCATTGGTACATCATGCGGGGGCGACAAATAAGCCTTTAGGGTCAGTTGTCATCCGTTCCTCTAAATGTAAACATTACACTCGTTGTGTATACAGGTTAGGTCACTGCAGTCCTCTGGGCAATTCGGGGGCTGCGGCGAACGTATCTCCCCTTCTCGGATAGTTCTTTATCGGACCTGACAGTCTGAAGAGCTTTCTCTAGGTGCTTCTTAGCCTTAGAACCACCTTTCCTCTTCTTTTTGTCTTCACCTGCCGAGACTTTTTTAACTCCCCCACGCTTAATCGGTGTTGGCGTGGGTGTCACTGATTCGGAACACTTTTTGGGTCTACCCTGACCACGCTTCAATGTAGTGTTCTTTACCTGGTCTATTATGCGATTCTGATTCAGGATCCTTTCGGAACCTGCACCATACATTTCTGTGGAGGTCTCCCTCCCAGACCATCTCCTTAATCTAGCCACATTTGACTTATAGAGTCGACCAAGGTCAGATTTAATAATTACGGTACAATCACTGATAATTTGTGTTATAGTAAAGGGACCGTCCCAATTAGACGCTAATTTTATGTGTCTAAGTGGTTCATGTAATCTAAGGACTCTGTCTCCGGATTGGAATTTCCGATGTTTTAGATCGGTATCGTATCCTACTTTCTGCCATTTGGCACTTTTCTCCAAATCAATTCGGACAGACTCATATGCTTTTCTAAATCTGTCTCTTAAACATTCCACAAAAACTACATGGCAAGGTAGTTCAGGGTCCATTCCTACGACTCCAAAAACTAGGTCAGCAGGCATTATCAAATCCTCTCCGAATACTAAAAGGTTCGGAGAACAATTTGTACTTGAATGTACTGTACTATTATAAGCATGTGTCACAAAATGACATTGCTCATCCCAGTCATCCATATGTTCATTAACGAGTGACTTTAGGACTTGGATGAGGGTTCTATTGAACCTTTCCACTAATCCGTCGCTTTGTGGTCTATACGGATTGGTTCTAGTCTTGCAAATAGCCAAGTATTCGCACATACCCTGCCAGAGATTTGATTCGAACTCTCTGCCTTGGTCACTGTGTAACATTAATGGTACACCGAAGCTTAGTACCCAACCTTTTACAAAAGCTTCGTTGCTTTGTGATCCGGTAGTGGAAATACTTTAGTGTATTTCGTATAATAATCACACACTACCATCATACAGGTATTATCATTAGCGGTTGTATTAAATCCACTAATAATATCTACCCCGATTCTTGCGAATCTAACTCCGAAAAGTTCTTGGGATAGGGGAAGTTTGCCCATCCCGGGTCCGGGTTTGTTTTTACAACAATCCGGACAGGTGGTTATCCATCTTTGCAAGTCCCGTGTCATGCCAGGCCAATAGTATTTCTTGGAAAGTCGTGCTAGTGAGCGTTTCCTTCCGAAATGACCACTGGTCCGATGTCCATGACAAAAGTACATAATGTCATGTCTCATGGCATGTGGTATCACCACTTGCATGATTCTATCACCATTATTACATGGCTTCCAACGGTATAACACGCCTTTCCGGACTTCAAGCTCTGTCCATTGAGCAAGAAACCTTCTCATTTCTCGATTTTCCAGAGAGACCTCTGGTCTAACTGGACGTATACCCTTTGGTACTAATTGCAGTAGCTGTGCAGTTATCGAGTCAGCTTCCTGGAAATGTCGTATGTGATCCATAGACCAATCCAGTATACTGGCAACTAGGGGTACGAATGGTCTTCGAATCCCTGCTAACACTGCCTTATGAGCTCCACAGTCAGTACAATCCGGATTGTCACATTTCCGGATTGGTATTCGAGACAAAGCATCAGCATTTAAATGCTTAACTCCGGGTCTATGCTGAATCTGTTGATGTTCAAGCCCATATTCGGATAAATGGGCTAGCCATCGGCCTAACATGCCTTCAGCATCTCGGAAGTTCAGTAGCCACCTTAAAGAGGAATGATCCGTACGCAAAGTAAAGTTCGTTCCCCATAGAAAATGTTTGAACTTCTTGGTATATACGATTACTGCCAACAATTCTCTTTTGGTTGTGCAGTAATTGCGCTGAGTCTTGCTCAGTGTGTTGCTGGCAAAGGCAATTGGCACTTCTCTCCCATTTTGGACTTGCGAGAGAGCTGCACCAATGCTATCATTACTAGCATCAGTATCCAGTATGAAATGATCCGTCTCATTCGGATATTGCAATACGGGAGTACTCGTGAACAGGTCTTTTAGCTTTCGAAAAGCGTTTTCCTGTTCATGTGTCCAAGGAAATTTTTCCCTGGTACTTCCTGGAGTCCAGTTAGCTATTGCTTGTAATGGGTAACTGACTCTAGAATAATTCGGAATAAATTCCCTGTAATAGGAACAGAATCCTAAAAAGGACCTCACTTCTTTGGGTGTTTTAGGTCTATTCCAATTCGTAACTGATTCGATTTTTTCCGGATCAGCCTTTATTCCTTCATCACTGATGATGCGGCCCAAATAATTTATGGACTTTCTAAACATGTGGCATTTCTTAGGTTTTAATTTGAGACCATTAGAGATAATACGTTCTAGTACCATTTTTAGGTTATTAGAACATTCTTCGAATGTTTTTCCGAAGACAATGACATCGTCTAGATATACAAGACATCTTTTCCACAATAAATCACTTAGAATTGTTTCCATCATTGCTTCAAATGTTGCAGGTGCATTGCACAATCCAAACGGCATTACATTATATTGGAATAATCCAATATGACTTGAAAATGCAGTTTTCTCCATATCTGAAGGGTTCATTCCCACTTGCCAATAGCCTGATTGCAAGTCTAGGGTACAAAACCAACTGTTTCCTCCTAAGGAGTCAATGGTTTCATCTATTCTCGGTAATGGATACGAATTCTTTTTCGTTATTCCATTCAACTTCCTGTAGTCTATGCAGAAACGGATAGTACCGTCTTTTTTTGTTACCATACACACAGGACTACTCCATGGACTATTGGAAGGGACTATTACATCCTGTTCCAACATCTTATTTATTTCATCCTCAGCTACTCTCTTTTTTGCTAAGGGTAACCGTCTATACGGTATCTTAAAGGGTTCGGCATCTCCAGTATCTATTTTATGTAATACCTTATTTGTCGTACCTAGTTTTTCACCAGGTTTGGCAAAGGCAGTATGATACTGACAGAGCATATCATAGAACTCTTTCCGGTGTTCCGGATCTTCTAATGAAGTTTCTTCATACAACTTAAGTAAGTCTTCCGAAATTTCATCATCTCCTGTTACCTTCTGTAAGCTTAGCTTACTATCCGTTACAGTTTCCGAAAGGGTCACGTTTCCAAAAACTTGTCCCTTTTTCAAGTAGATAGTAGTGTTTCCAGTATTGGAGACAGGTACTACCGACCAGGATGCATTCGCTACTATCGTATCTACAGAATTTAATCCAATACCTGACAAAGTAACTACATCCGGTTCTATCACTGCAGGTTTGTTACGCATTGCAGGATCACTTCTTACAAGCACATCACAGGCTACTCCCGGAGGGATTCGCACAGTGTGTGCCACACTAGCCATACTGCTCACTTGTCTCAGTGCACATCTAACCTTCACGGGGTACGGGTATCTCACACTCAACACTCCTGTTTGGGGTTCCAATACAGCACCATACAGGGATGCGAAATCCAACCCGAGTATCCCCTCATCTGCTATATCCGCAACGGTGGCGCTCATGACATAGTCATGTATACCATCTAACTGTAGTCTCACACAAGTTCTACCATACGTTTGCAAGGTACTGCCGTCGGCCGTCTGAGCACTTCCTCCCGATTTGAGAGTATCATGTTCATCCGGTATAAGGTCGTAGAACCCCTTGGAGATACAAGAGTGGCTAGCTCCCGTATCCACAAGGAATTCGGCAGACCTTCCGTTAACAGTAAGGCAAACATACCACCGCCTTCCGTTTAGAACAGAGGGCATGTCCGTGACAATCGGAACGTCATTTTTCACACCAGGAGTCAATCCACATCCTTTTAAGAATTCCAGACAAGGATGACCCGGGGGCAGGTGGGCACCACAGACCTTGGCTAACGAATAGCCGCCTGCCTCATTACTGATATTGGGTTTCCCCTGTGCTCCCATAGCACCTGTTATATCAGCTTCCCTAACCTTCCGGGTGTCTACAACCACCTCGGTGTTAGGCGATCTTGTTACTTCATGTGAACTATCATCACGGATGGTGATATCATGGCAAGATTTGTCACTGGGATCCCCTTCTTTGCCCCTCGGGAGACCCCTCCTTAGTTTTCCTCTGTACTTACTCCAGAGACACTCTCCTGTCTACGAGGGACAGGTTTTTCAGCCATACATTCTGGAGCATAATGCCCCAGTTTCTGGCATCTGAAACATCTCCTCTGAGATTTGTCAACTCTCGGTCTCTTTAGAGCTTCTGTTAATCCGGCTAATAATGTTTCCATCATGTTAGTCGGAGCAACAGTGGCTGCTACAGTTGGGTTCGCCGTAGAGGCTACACTGCCAGGTTGAGTTGATCCGGAAGCTGTTTTACCAGCAACTGATCCTCCTCTCCCTCTCGAATGTACTTTCCTATACCGCTTTTGTCGGTAATACTTTCCAGCTACATGCACTGAACCAATATAATCTCCGTTTTCATCGGAGACATATTCATCTTTCTCATCAACTTCATTCGATTCAACCGGAGCTAATTGGGAAGTATCATATACCGGAGCAGGTGTACCTCCGTATTGGAATGGAGCTGCTCTTATTGGATTAGGTCCGAGACCTACCAGACGTTTCTTCATGTCATGTCCATCGATTGCTATGAACAGATCACTGAAGGAAGTGTCATCTTTCCAAGAGTCCCAGACCACTTGCTTGTGATCCGGATCACGCAATCCACTGTAAAATTGTATAAACAATTCTTGTAGATAACAATCATCATCATGAGCCCAATTTGGACGTGCTTTTGAAAGCAAGTCCTGTAGCTCCAAACCAAAGACTTTGTGTGATTCTTTAGGTTTTTGTGTCCTCTTCTTGAAGCTTACCCACGGATCTTCTCTAACGATTGATCCAAACAGGTATGCGGCACATTCGACCAATTGATCATAAGTACCGTATATTCCGTAAGCTGCTCTCCATTGGTTGAGGGCTACTTTTCCGCCTTTATTTAACCAACAGATCAAATATGGCAGAGCTTCTTCTTTTGTCCAGCCACTACAATTGACTTCGTCAACAAAAGCTTGATACCTGTCCTTCCATGGATCATTAGAATCATATGGAGGGGGTATCCGTGCCTGCCTACGTGCCGGATTATTACATCCGCGTAGTCTATCTGCTTCTCGCATGCTCCAGTTCATGACTTCCATGCCGTCTGCTCCCTTTCGGTAGCAGTCAATGCCAAGGTTTTGTATACATTGGCTTCTATCAAAGATGGTTTGCATCCCTGCAGGCATAGAAGTTCTCCTGTTAGGTTTCCTGCCATCTCCTCCTGATCCTGATCCTCCGAATCCGGATCCTCCTGGGCCGCCTGGAGGGTTTCCTCCTGGTGGACCATTATTATTATAGCCTCCAGATGAACCACCAGGGCATCCACTATTGTGACCGGTGTTTCCAGAAGAAGCATATCTAGGGTAAGAATCATTTTGATTCCATCCCTGGTTATAGCTATTACCATTCTGATAATTGCCACTTCCCGATGGATTATAATTATTTCTATATCCATAGGACGATGTTCTCGGTTGATACGTACCGCCATTGATATTGTTTTGTGGCGGATTTGGTCTCGGAAAACGTCCATCAGTAGGACCATTACCAGAACCTGGGGGTGGATTCGGTAATCTTGGTACTGCTGGTGTACTGTGGCCGGGTTGGGGGAAATATGAAGGTGGTGTCAACATATGTCTCATTGGTCCGGGTGCTCTTGGTTGTGCCACGGGTGAATTATTATTATTCCCTGTAGCACCATCGTGAGTCACTTTGATTTTGTGACTCAAATCTGGTATGGGTGGTGCTGGTCCTATCGTATCCAGCATTGGAACTACTGGTTTAGATGCGGTTCCATTTACTGCAGCATTATCCGGTTTCTTATAGATTCCGGATACCACATTCTTGTCAGCCCCATCATCAACGAATGGGCTGTATCTAATTGGGGTTGCATCTTTAGATGTCTTTCCCAACATTGTAGATACCACAGCTGGGTCTATATTACCTATAGTTAACTGGGCTGCTTCTACATATTTATCTAGAGTTATTGCAGTGGCCTGCAATTCCTGAAGCTCATTCGTGAGTTTCTGTCTATCCTCCTCCAGTTGTTTGTTGTAAGCTATGATGCCTACCCGGATGGTTTCATTGTCTTCAGCTTGTTTACTGCACTGAAGTTTCAATTTATCCAACTCATCCTGATAATGGCGAATTTCGGATTCGAATTTTGTCTTATCAAGGTTTAGTTGGTCGTTCGTATCTATGTATGTTTGGATACGAATGTGCCTATTATCATATTCTTTATTGAATGATTCTCTCATAGATTGAAGTTTTAGTTCTTCACTCTCGAGTTCTTTCATGTACTCGCTCCTTCTGGCTTCGAATTCCTTTCGCATGCCAGTTAGGTCCTCTTCCATCTGAAGTTTTTCATGCAATACTTCATCCTTAGCTTTGACCAAGGTATTTAAATTCTCGTTCAAAGTTACATAAGTTTCATTCAACAACAGGACATCCGGTCGTTTTAATTCTTCACCTTCCGGTACCGCATAGGTTAAGTCGCCATCTATAGCGCTATAATCTAATATTGGTAATTCGGGCCTGGGTAACCTATAAGGTAGTTCTCCGAATGTTACCCTTTTTCGCATTGGTGCCGGATGTTCTGGGTTAGTACTACCACCGACTTCGAACATCGAATCACATAATTCGTCAACAATTGAATGCTGGCCTATTAAGTTACTATGTCTCTGTATGGACTGTTCGCGTCGTACAGAGTCTGGCAGATTCTCTTCACTATCATTATAGTGGGGTCCGGGATCTCTCCAAGATGCTGATTCTGCATCTTGTGAGTCCGAATGGGCTTGGAGCATTAGCGATCCATTTCCATTCTCTTGGGCAAGTGATTGCCCTGCTGGGTTAGCTTCCCTAAGGGTGTCTAACCCATGTACTAGCCGTTCGGACGTTATAACGTCCGGGCTATACACCAGAATTAACTGGTCACGGCACCAGTGTAAGGGTTTGTGGCCTTACGGACCTGGGGGGTTCGGGTCTTACGATTCGGAAAGAAAGAGTAAGACAGTATTCCAAGTGTATGCCAACGGTTAGGTTTATTACTTAATGCACACTCACGGCTGCCGAATGATATCAAAGAGGCAGCTAATATTAAAAGACAGTGGTTTACATAGTGTGGAGGCCAGAAGGGCCTCTGACGCAGCGGCTGAGCCCTGGGCTTTATATACGGACCCAGGTGTTCGTCGTCAGATGTCCCCACAGACCCGGATCGGTGCTGCCACCTATCCGGAACCTGAGGAACGTCCGACGACTCGACTCACCCGCCACGTCAGACGGTACCCAACTCCTATGGTTTAGTAAAGTGTACCTCTACACCGGTAATATTGTGAATATAATTGGTATTAGTAGTGTGAGGTTCCTTCAAACAGATTTTTAAATATCTATTCTGAGTATATTGTAAGTAGTCTAAGTATGTTGTTGCAAAGCAGATATCAACCATGATATAATCCATGTATGGTAGTATAGTAGTTTTATAAATGTTTACAGAGAGCTTCACATCCAAATACCTCCTTAGTAGACACAGTTTATATGTTTTTATAGGCAATAGTCTTAATTTGATATCTCAAATGATATTTGTAGGAAAGAAGAGGGTCTAATGTCACACCAAGGTATTTATTACTGGGAACAACTTGGAGTATTTGATTATGTAGCTTGATATTAGCATCTAATGTTTTAAGTTTTTGAGTGGACGATGTAAATAACATGATTTTTGTTTTGGTAACATTAATAGATAGCTTATTCTGGATACACCAAGTGAAAGAATTCTAGAGATCTACTTGTAGCTCTATCTTAACTTAATTAACATTGTTATGAGAAGAGTAAAATACAGTATCGTCAGCATAGAGCCTAACATTACAAGATTTGGTACATTTAATTACATCATTACATAGAAAAAAAGCAAAGGACCAAGTATAGAGCCCTGAGGGACACCGCAGACCACTCCCCCCAGATCAGAGCTCAGACCATTAGCATACACTAGTTGTTGTCTGTCAGTGAGGTAATTTTCGAACCAATGAGAATTATCTGATCGTATTCCATAGTGATGTAATTTAATCAACAGGACTGAATGATCTACGGTATCAAAGGCTTTCCTTAGATCTATAAAGGCTAAGACAGTAGAATTGCCAACATTTAATTCCCTTTTAATATCATCAGTGAATTCTGATAGAGTATCAACTGTGCTAAAACCTGCATGGAAACCACCCTGTCGAGGGGTCAGAATATTTTCTCTAACCAAAAAACCATAAACTTGATTATGTACTATATTTTTCTAGAAGTTTATAGGGCAAAGGTAACAAGGATATAGGTCTATAATTATTCACAAGTATTGTATCACCAGATTTCGGAATTGGGTTACTTTAGATATTTTCCATGAGGCAGGTACAGAGTTAGTGGCATACCAGGTGAGTGTTTAAACACAGTTTTAAGAACCTTAGTAGAATTATTCTCAATTGCAGAAAGCTTTATAATATTGATATCATCCACAAGCTTAATAACTTCTTGAACATTTGTAACAAAAGGATCCAATGAATAAATGCTTGACTTATCATAAGGCTTCCATGGGATAAATAAATCTTTTGCAAGGACATGGCCTATTTGAGTAAAATAATTATTTATAAAGTTAGGAACTTGATCTTTGGGAACAGGTGTATTGTTATTATCATGGTCCACAAGGGTAATTTTTTGTTTAGTTTTGGGGTGATAAGGAATTAAATTATTAATAGTACACCAACATTTTCTATAGTCTTTTTTATATTCTTCTATTTGTTCTCTAAAGAAATTTTTCCTTGCTTTGTCAATTATTTTATTAGCCTTATTTCAACAATCAGATGCATGGATCCATTTGTTTTTATCCTTTGATTTCCTAGAAGACCAAAGCAATTTGTTTTTATCCCTAATAGCTTCATAGACCTGTTGATTCATCCAGGGATCCTTATGTTTTTTAACTAAGAATTTGTGTAGTGGGCAATATTGATTTAGAATGCTTCTAATGGCAGTTTCCATTTCATACCAAGTAACATCTACATTGTTGGTGTTATTTAAGGTAGTCTAGTCATATGCATCATATTCTCTTAATAAAACCTCATCTGGGAGTTTCATTTATGATCTACCTTCAATGTAGGTGAGTTCTTCATTCACTTTCCACTTTTTTCTAATAAGAAGATGGGAAGATGGTCTGACATGTAATTATTAGCAACTCCGGGGTTGATAAAGTTTGGTCTTGAATTAGTAAAAATTAAGTCAAGGGTAGCATTTTTCCTTGTACTTTCATTAATTTCTTGTTTAAGGCCAAATCCATTTAATCTTTTTAATAAATTGTTAACAGTATCAGAATCCTCACATACATTAAAATTCATATCACCAATACAAATAATTGCCAGGTTCTCTCTATCATCAATTTGAAATATTTTACCTGCTAGTACATCAATAAAATCCCATTTGGAGCCATCAGGTGGTTGGTATACATTAAACAATATTATTGGCTTCATGTGTGGTTTAGTAATCGAGACATTTTGGATCTCAATAGTCTTATCAGATCTATTGAGATAAGAGTACATATGTTAGTCATGTTGCACTACACTTTTATTCTAAATGGCAACCCCACCTTCGATTTTAATTTACCCTTTTCATTCAGTACTTGTCAGTCTAATCTATATCTCACATAACCTGCAAATTGAAAATCACACTCACCTTCCTCACTTTTAAACCAAGTTTCTGAGAAAGTATATATATCTAAACCCGCAGGATAAAGTTCTGCACAACTCGTGGCATAATTTATTTTTATACTTCTAGCATTCAGGTGTAGAAGCCTAAGACCTCTGGCGCCACGTAATTGGTCAACTGAGTTGTATTGCATATAGAGCGCTCATGTAGTATTTAACTACATGTGCATCCAAAGAGATACAACAAACTAAATTTAGACAATATAATCTGCTTTTTCATTTCCCAGCATTAATTCTAGTCGTATCCACCATTGAAGGGGCATAAGCCTTTGTGTCACCCTGAGACATGGTTAATTATGTTTCATTCGGTTGGAAAGCGTGACATGTTAGCTATGAAGGTTAAGGGTTAAGCAGCATATCTGCTGACACTGTCTCCATTACATTTACAGAGGATCACCATATAGGTTGTAGACGGAAAGTGTCTAAGCACTCTACCATCTGCTGTGTCACCCTAGCCTCTTAGTCTAATAGTACCGGCGTGAGATAATACAGATTGATGAAGTACATTTTCTGCCATACACAACTGATGCCACTAAAACACTAGCGATAAAGCACCATATAATAACCTCCCCAGAGTCTGGACCCATCCTAAGACACAGGGATTGTATAGTGTATACAAAATACAAGGGATGTTTTGTCTATATAGATGACAACCTGATAAAAACATATATATAGAGAGCAGGTGGCATTTTGATATAACATTTTATGATCTACTACCAGGTTCCTAAAGCTAGGTATTTTACATTTGACTGCATCTCTGGTACTAATTAATGTTTGGTGTAAAATCTAAAAATATTATTAGCTTATAAATAGCACTGGTTTTAGCGTAATTCTATAAGTTGTTAATAAAAAGTCCAGCAGAGGCCTGACTAAGATTGCATAGCATTATGAGTTCAAATGCTGCAGTAATACAATATGGAATCCAGTACAAATCACTATACCATCTATACTGTACACACCAAGATTCAAGCCACTCATGGAGGAATTCCGTACTACCAACTGTATATGTTTGTACACTGTTCCACACAGGCTAATAGGAACCTTAACGTAAAAACCATCACTTAAAGACCTTCACGTAAAAACCTTCATGTAAAAAGTGTCATGTTCCTCTACTGTAAACCTCAATGAGTTTTATGATGATGAATGCTAGGGTTTCTTCAGAAAAAAAACGCTGCTCCTTGTAGCAGTTAGTCAGGTGCTGGGTAAAATGAATTGTAAGGTTGGCATTAATGTTTGATGGTAAAACCATAAGGCTGATGGATGGAAGGAAGGCTTCATTACAATCTTATTTGATGCCCATACTAAAGCTCTTAAAGCCTTTACCACCTATCTCATCATCACCTTACACTATAAGGATAGAACAGTACATGGATAATGCTGTAAAATCTGCTGGGTATAATGCCAACCCTACAAGTTGATGCACAAGCTGGAAGTCAGCTTGATGAATGTGTTGGCCACATACTTCCTAGTACTATATCATTGGTAAATCATGACAAAGACATTGAAGTCTTAAGTTATCATGTTGTCTGGATGAGTTAAGTTCTCAAAAGGGATGAAGTGACTCAAAGAGATTAAGTAGGTTGTGGGTTGAGTGATGGTTCCAAAGTTGCCATAGCTTATGCAGATTAAATATGGAGTCAATGAATTAAATCTATGTTGTCCGATACATAATGGAGACAGGCATACAGCCAGTGGGATTCACTTAACCTCCATAATGAGGTAGTAACTCTCTGACCTGTGGACACCCTACACCCTAACCCTAACCCTAACCCTAACCCTAACACCCTACACCCTAACCCTAGCCCTAACCCTAACCCTAACCTCCATAATGAGGTAGTAACTCTCTGACCTGTGGACACCCTACACCCTAACCCTAACCCTAACCCTAACCCTAACCCTAACCTCCATAATGAGGTAGTAACTCTCTGACCTGTGGACACCCTACACCCTACACCCTAACCCTAACCCTAACACCCTACAGCCTAACCCTAACCCTAACCCTAACCTCCATAATGAGGTAGTAACTCTCTGACCTGTGGACACCCTACATCCTACCCTAACCCTAACCCTAACCCTAACCCTAACCTCCATAATGAGGTAGTAACTCTCTGACCTGTGGACACCCTACACCCTACACCCTACACCCTACACCCTACACCCTACACCCTACACCCTAACCCTAACCTAACCCTAACCCTAACCCTAACCCTAACCCTAACCCTACACCCTAACCCTAACCCTAACCTCCATAATGAGGTAGTAACTCTCTGACCTGTGGACACCCTACACCCTACACCCTACACCCTAACCCTAACCCTAACCCTAACCCTACACCCTAACCCTAACCCTAACCCTAACCTAACCCTAACCCTAACCCTAACCCTAACCCTAACCCTAACCCTACACCCTACACCCTAACCCTAACCTCCATAATGAGGTAGTAACTCTCTGACCTGTGGACACCCTACACCCTACCCTAACCCTAACCTTTTTTTTTGAGTACGAATTTTCTTTTATTGCAGTAAGTGTTCTGTACATTATTTCTTTTAAATACAGATGTCAAATTTGATAACCACAACAAAAGCTGGAGAGGTACAGTTTAAAGGTAACTGGTTAAAAACCTCCTCAGTAGAAAATGGTAGTTTAACTCAGTATTATTGGGAAGCGGCACCTTTAGCAAACAGTAAAAGGTATGATATATATGTAGTACTCATTTTCTTCTAACTTATATACAATTTTTGTATCAAAAGTTTATACAATAGTTGTCCTATTTATGTTATCATTTCAAGATGACTGCTGCAGATGTTATTGCAGGTGCTGGTGGTAATGCACTTTAGTGAAGATGGCATTTCACTTTAGGCTTTATGTGTCGATGTTGTTACACAAATGGCAGTGGTATATTTGTATAGCTTATATTTCCTTATACACAGGGCACGATACATGGGTTTCCTTATAGAGGGTAGCATTACATCTGGTATTGAAGTTGACAACCTTTGGGTATAAATAACTTTAACATAGTCCTTCCTTAATCTCAGTAAGTAAATCTTGCTTTGTTCTAAACTTAAATTCTTTAAAATCCAAGATTGATTTTACTTCAGGTTTCAAGGAATTCCAACAATGAGCTGTCTTCTTATGAAGACTCAAAGATTAAGCAGTGCAAGTCTTGTAGCTCTGGGCCTTATTTCACAATAACTCTCTATACATGACCTTTTGAATGCAATATTCCTTATATGGGCTTCATGCCTATAGCTTAGGTATGGTACTTTTGTTTGCTTATGTATATCAATGGTTGGAGTTAAAACAGGAACCTTTTGTGAGATTTTTAGGCATCTATTCTGTAGGCGCTGTAGTTTTTTAAGTAATTCCAAGCAGTGACCATCATACAGTATATTGCCCTGGTCGAAGATAGGTAGAATGTATGACTTGAAAATCTGTAGTAGAGCTTTAGAGAAATCGGCAAACACTGCAACTGTAAATGAACCCTTGTTTCTCTCAATTAAGATATCATCAGTAAAGGTTGAAATTGTATCGATGGTAGATCTACCAGTTCTATATCCACCCTGGTTTTCACACAAAATATTATTCTCTACAATATGTCTTTCTAGTTTCTTATGAACAATTCTTTCTAAAAGTTTGGCTTGAATAGGTATTACGGTAATAGGACGTAGGTTGGATAATGAGGTAGTAACTCTCTGACCTGTGGACACCCTACACCCTACGCTGCAGGCGTACATAGCTCTTTACCCCCACATTAAGCAGTGCGTTAACTCTATTTGGTCAGCAAAATGCATGCATTCAGAGTCACACATCAGGGCTGCATTCATGCATCATGCCTTCAATAAGAATGATACATCAATGCACTATTTGACTGTTAAAGTGTTAGTGGGGTGTAGTAATAAGGAAAATCAAAATCTAGTGTTGAAGTTCAACTAAGCTTTGTAAAAACCCCTATATTGAATTTCAAAAATAAAATATACTATATTAAAAAATTAGCAGCCCACTTATATAACTTGCAGTGGCTTTCCTGCACAGTTTTTTTTTTCAGTTTGCATATTTCAATGACATAATCTTAATATAAATTGCATCTCACAAAAAAAGGTCTGATAATCGCAAGTTGATGTTGAGACAAAACACATCATGTCATACGCTATTCCACAACTGCAATACTGTTGAGTGGGATGATGGGGAGGGGGGGATTACAGTAGCTACACCTTTTGAGGTTGATAAAATTTAAGCAGCATATGATGCACACAGTTCTGTCCCCACAGTATATGTGCCCAGTCTCCACTACATGTATATACAGCTGACCTTTGCTTCCAAAGATTTAGAAAAGGCAAGGAAAAATGTCTGAGGAGGCAATTCATCTGAGGACATAACTCAAACTATAGTAGAAACATAGTCAGTTGTGTCTGAGGTAATGAGGAATCTGTGGAATTAGAGGGTCGAGGTTTGACTGTACTCAACGTATATCTCTTACTTCATTATAAGACACATGTGGACATTGATCAGTATGCTGAGTAATTCAGCCTTTACAAGGTAAAGCACAGCCATATAGCACTATAAGACTCACATAGGGATTTAATAGATTTTTCCCTGAGGTTATGAATGTAGCCCTGGTGAGTTATTTATGAGGGCTACATTCATGGATTAGGTGGATTATACATGCCTGTAAAAGCTAGGTATGATGTACAGCATGTAAAATGGTTGCAATCACTACATCAAGACTGGTGAATCTATAGCTTTAAATGCTCATTATGTGGCAGAGGGTCTAACCAATAAGACGACCCCTACACTACCATCAGATGTTAAATCAGATTAGCTTCCTACAGCACAGCAGCATCCGGCAAAACCAATCTGTGTTAAACCTTCACAGGCGGCAAACAAGCAGTATGTATACATAGTGCAAACAGGCTTTGGTGCCTTCATGTAAACGACAAAGGTGGGTAACTTATATACACTGAAAGGTTTGTAATTCATGTGCACTAAAAGATGTAATTTTTGTATACTAAAAGTTGTAATTCATGTACACTAAAAGGTGTAATTTATGTATACTAAAAGATGTAATTTATGTACACTAGAAGGTGTAATTTATGTGAGGCACCATACTGTCCTTAATTCTGCAAAGTAAGAATCAAGCTTTGTCCTTACAGTCTTACCTCACAAATATTCCAATGAAGGCTTTAATATTTCAAATGTCAACAGGCTGGGAAAAAGGTACTACAGTGCCAAGAGTGGACTGGGGAAAAACGTTGGTCATATCTCCACCAATAGAACTGTATGTGGAGGAGCAACTCTCCACTGTTGGAGACTAGCCCTCAGTGAGTGTTCTTATCTCCTGGTTCCCATAGTGATAGCTGATAAGAGATAAGTGCAGGTGTTGGACCATCCTCCAACAGTGGGGCTAATGCAGGTGAGGGAAGGGGTATGGGGTCAACAGAAAATGCATGATTTGAAATTATTTTGGTACAGTGAATGCAGCACATCTCATCATGTACAATTTTGTTTTGAATGTGTTCATACATATACCTGGATAATTGTAAGGCCTACCACTATACAGGTATAATTCTTTGCACAAATCATTAATGCCTTGCACAAATTGCCTTTTCTATTCTTAACCTTATGGTATATGAAATTCATCCAGAAATGTTGGAGGATAGGCCAACATTTAGCCCTCCTCCTATGGTGGAGGGGAGTCAATGTTTTCCAAGCCTGGTCAATAAGGCTGTCATCATGTAAGTAGGTTTTACAGCCAAAGATAAAAAAATACAAGACAGCTAAAACTAATACTTATTGCGGATTCTGATCCTGAGCACATCAAATCGTAAGTACACTCTGTCTGTGAACATGAGACAGGGATAATTCTCTTCAGCATCATATGGCAAAAAAATATTTTCTCTGCATGAGATATAAAATGATAAGGAGTTTTTCTATATTTTCTCCTTGTGCATAGCAAGGGGGTTGGGGGACATTTCTGACACATGTTTTCATCATTGAGTGGAAGGAGAATGTAAGATTGTTAGTTTGGTTGTGATGTAAGTTGAGACATACTGTGGCTGTAATGTGAGCTACATTTTGTACACAGCAAACATTTCAACTATCAGAATAACAAAGGCCACCAGGAAATGGGAACAAAACATACACTGCTATAGTCCATTCAGTGTTACAACTGTAGGTGACATGGGTCATCCATATTGCCTGGCTGGTGATAGGTACAAATTGGCATCAATTGAGGTCATCTGAAATTCCAATTGCTGCAATTGTTTTGCACTCAGGGAATGACAGGATATAATAACCTGCCATAAAATAGATAGACTAAATACATATAAAGAACTTGTAGGCCATCGTCAATATGATACTCACTATGAAACTAATTGGGACAGGTTTAACCCTTGTAGGCCAGGGTCAATATGACACTTATTGGGACAGGTTTAACCCTTGTAGGCCAGGGTCAATATGACACTCATTGGGACAGGTTTAACCCTTGTAGGCCTGGGTCAATATGACACTTACTGGGACAGGTTTAACCCTTGTAGCCAAGGGTCAATATGACACTTATTGGGACAGGTTTAACCCCTGTAGGCCAGTGTCAATATGACACTTATTGGGAGAGGTTTAACCCTTGTAGGCCAGTGTCAATATGACACTTATTGGGACAGGTTTAACCCTTGTAGGCCAGGGTCAATATGACCCTCACTGGGACAGGTTTAACCCTTGTAGGCCTGGGTCAATATGACACTTACTGGGACAGGTTTAACCCTTGTAGGCAAGGGTCAATATGACACTTATTAGGAGAGGTTTAACCCTTGTAGGCCAGGGTCAATATGACACTCATACGGACAGGATAGGCCAAGGTTAATATGACACTCACTGGACAGGTTTAACCCTTGTAGGCCTGGGTTAATATGACACTTACTGGGACAAGTTTAACCCTTGTAGCCAAGGGTCAATATGACACTTATTGGGACAGGTTTAACCCTTGTAGGCCAGGGTCAATATGACACTCATTGGGACAGGTTTAACCCTTGTAGGCCAGGGTCAATATGACCCTCACTGGGACAGGTTTAACCCTTGTAGGCCTGGGTCAATATGACACTTACTGGGACAGGTTTAACCCTTGTAGGCAAGGATCAATATGACACTTATTGGGAGAGGTTTAACCCTTGTAGGCCAGGGTCAATATGACCCTCACTGGGACAGGTTTAACCCTTGTAGGCCTGGGTCAATATGACACTTATTGGGACAGGTTTAACCCCTGTAGGCCAGGGTCAATATGACACTCATTGGGACAGGTTTAACCCTTGTAGGCCTGGGTCAATATGACACTCATTTGGACAGGTTTAACCCTTGTAGGCCAGGGTTAGTATGACACTCACATGTTTCTTTGATGGACTACACATGTTCAGTGAAATCCTAGTGAATACTGTGTTTGTTAGCGAAGGTTTTAAAGTTTATCTACCATTGTATAAGGTTTTTACTAGAAGGAGTCAGGTTTTGTTGAGTAGGGACCTACATATCTGGGTCTGCTTTGTCAATAATACAATACACTAGAAATCTTCCCAGCCATTATTTGAACAAGATGATCCGTGAAACAGAAGTAAAAGCCATGCACTTAAAAAATACTGTTTTATATCTAGAAGGTAGAAGCTGCTGAGTTAGGACCACCGTGGGCACAATATGTGACCATGTATCATTGTCAATGTGGTCAGTTCTATGGTAGAAGCTGCTGAGTTAGGACCACCGTGGGCACAATATGTGACCATGTATCATTGTCAATGTGGTCAGTTCTATGGTAGAAGCTGCTGAGTTAGGACCACCGTGGGCACACTATGTGACCATGTATCAATGTCAATGTGCTCAGTTCTACGGTAGAAGCTGCTGAGTTAGGACCAATGTGGGCACACTATGTGACCATGTATCAATGTCAATGTGGTCAGTTCTATGGTTGAAGCTGCTGAGTTAGGACCACCGTGGGCACACTATGTGACCATGTATCAATGTCAATGTGGTCAGTTCTATGGTTGAAGCTGCTGAGTTAGGACCACCCTGGGCACACTATGTGACCATTTATCAGTGTCAATGTGGTCAGTTCTATGGTTGAAGCTGCTGGGGTAGAACCACCCTGGGCACACTATGTGACCATTTATCAGTGTCAATGTGGTCAGTTCTATGGTTGAAGCTGCTGAGTTAGGACCACCGTGGGCACACTATGTGACCATGTATCAGGGTCAATGTGGTCAGTTCTATGGTTGAAGCTGCTGAGTTAGGACCACCCTGGGCACACTATGTGACCATTTATCAGTGTCAATGTGGTCAGTTCTATGGTTGAAGCTGCTGGGGTAGAACCACCCTGGGCACACTATGTGACCATTTATCAGTGTCAATGTGGTCAGTTCTATGGTTGAAGCTGCTGAGTTAGGACCACCGTGGGCACACTATGTGACCATGTATCAGGGTCAATGTGGTCAGTTCTATGGTTGAAGCTGCTGAGTTAGGACCACCGTGGGCACACTATGTGACCATTTATCAGTGTCAATGTGGTCAGTTCTATGGTTGAAGCTGCTGGGGTAGAACCACCGTGGGCACACTATGTGACCATGTATCAGTGTCAATGTGGTCAGTTCTATGGTTGAAGCTGCTGAGTTAGGACCACCCTGGGCACACTATGTGACCATTTATCAGTGTCAGTGTGGTCAGTTCTATGGTTGAAGCTGCTGGGGTAGAACCACCCTAGGCACCTTGAATTCAAATTTGGTTTCTACATCTCTGAAAAAAAATAATAACAAAATAAATATGAAATATCTTTCTGGACCAGGAACCAATTAGAAACTATACTTCTTGTGCAGCTATTTCTTTTGAGGTTAAGACAAATGTTATTTCCTGTGGACTAGAATGTAACATCCTGCAGCGATCGATAAATGATGCAAAATGTTTCTTTTTGTTATATCCTGCAGGTAATTATAACGATCTGTTAGCATAAGAACTGGAGGTTCAAGGCAGAAAAAAAAAATGTTACTTGGTGCCTTCTTGAATTAGGTTTGGTGCAATGCTGACCTGAGACGACCAATCTATGACGTCAGTCTGACATTTTGTTTTGCTGCAAAGAAGTGCTGGCAAATCAAAGGAAGGGTATCCTGCTGTGTTTTGTCTTGTCCATATGCTGAGAAGCCTGAAAGCAACGCTAATTTTGTCCCGGACCAAGAAAAGTCAATTTTTCCGATTGCATTCAACATACTTCTCGGACACTATCAAATATTTACATCCAATTAGTACATGTTCTCATTTGCCATTCTAAAACTGAGTTTGAATTAAGTTGTAATCTGCCTGTGGGGTGACAGCATTTGTAATGCATCCTTACCTAACCAGGCACATGTCAGGAAAATGGATTTCATGATTATACTGGTTTCACAGAGACTAGATCAAGAGCTTCAGAACACTTTTTGTTTCATTAAAATATCTTTATTTGTCAATTTTTGCTGAATTTTCAAAATTATAAATTGGTCATCATTTGTTCCGAGAAATAGAGCTCTAAACAAAGGTCTTTTTATCACTGTATACTCATACTGAAAATAGTCTGTATGTACCAAATATATGCCAAGTAAAGCTGGTATCAATTTAAAGAAAAAATGTTAAGCAACATGTGGATATTAATATCTGTTGTCTTTCTTTATTTGATACCTTTCTTTCAAAAGATTCATTAATATTATATTGTAGATATATCGATGAAAATTGTCGTGGTAAAAATCAGCGACAATTATCAATTTGGCCAATTTTCATCAATTCTACTAATTTTTTTTGTATTTATTCTTTCATCATATGAAAGGGAAGATAATAATAGAAGCAAATACCCAAAAAGCTCCAAATGACTATAATTAGCATTTTCCACCTTTTGACCTCATTATCTCTGGTCTATGATGGGCGAGATCTGCCTGATTTGGTTAGGATGCATCACATTTAGAGTAGGCCTAATAATTTAAAAGATGCCCCTGATGATCATGGCACAATTGTCTGCTACTGGAGATGTTCCTTTAGGACGATGATTGTAAAGGTAGTGCTAGCCTCCTGCCATGATAGCTGGAAGTAAAAGATCTTCAGGCCTATTATTTACAGAATATTTATAGGCAGGTTAGATGCAGCATTTTTCCTGTAACATGAAGGAAGGCTTAACAAGATTTAACAATGAAAGGCTTCTTTTAAATGAACCATTGTCATTTTAGGGGCATTGAACCTAAAAAAAATGTGAAAAATGAAGCTCTCTGAAAGTGGGTGGAAGTGACATTAATTTCCACACAATAGCATCATGAGTTTATGTTTCACTTCCTTTTGTTGAGAGGCAAAACTCTAGGTCACATGATACACAAGTCCACTTAAAGAAATCTTTGAGTAATTTAACAGGCAACTATTGAGTTGCCTCAGGAAGTGAGAAAATTGTGGGTTGCAAATCTGATGATACGGAACTGCATGATAAGGTCCCCTAAAGTGTCCTTCAGCCACCAATTATAAGGTCATTTTGCTGATGCTGAGACACACAGGGCCTGTCAAATAGGAGAGCATATATTATAGCTAAGTGATTCAGAAGAACAGAACAATTGTCAAATGACTCAAATATATCATGAATCCTTTATTTTCTTATTACAAAAAGGTATCATGATATCATGCTCTTATCAACATTTCTCCTTATCTCACACCTCTCCTTTCTAATCTATGGATAATTCGTCTTCAGAATAATAGGACTATCTTTTGTTTTAAGCATAAATAAAATATCAAAATATGATTTGGCAAAATAATGGTTTCTCAGCAAACCAAACCTTGAAAAAAATGTATAGAAACATTCTTTCATGTAAGAATAGATGTTGACATTAGGGCCAGTTTTCACCACACATTACAAAAAAAAAAACAAAAAAAAAACAGCACTTGACTCGTTCTCGCCAATGTGATGCAAATACGTTCAGGGAGGTTTCTTACCTGTTTCTGGCCGATCGTTCAAGAAAGTCAATTTAGCCTCAAGTTTGAATTTCACAAGAAAGGTACTATTTTTTCATTTCTTTACGGTCATGTTCCTTATTGTCCAGGGGAACTTGTCCTGTCTCTTGTTAGGGCTGTCAGTGTTCCACTTGCAGCACAGGGCTTCCTCTTTCCCCCCCTCCTTTCTTCTGAAACAGGTCTCTCCTTTCCTGACCCTCCTAGCAATAGACCCTTGCACTTCTCAGGGGGTTTTCCTTCAGCTAAGGGTGAGAAAGGATTTCTCCTTATGTCTCTTCCACTTCTTAGTCCTCCCCACCCCCTTTTTTTCCTTTCCCCACCCCCCTTTTTCTCCTTCTTTTTTTTGTATTGAGGTTTCTGACTGGCCGTCTCCATGATTTTTTTGTTTTAAAGATCTTTATTGCCAATAAAGTATGTTACCGGTACAAAAGGCACTTGCGTCTTTATATGAAAGTCATAATTTCTAGGATTACTACGGTTATTCTTTTCTAGTAGAATATATATATATATATATATATATATATATATATATATATATATATATATATATATATATATATATATGTGTGTGTGTACATATACAGTAGAAAAGTAACAATATGACAAGCAGAAGCTTCATCAAGTCTTCTGTTTGAGTTCATGTGAGATTAAATATTAATGAGGACAGTGAGAAAATAGACATAATAATTATTAGAAAAGGTAATTTCATGTGGCAGCTATGGACCTCAGCTATGGACCTCATCCCCACTAGTTAAGTGTTTTGGGTTGATCCTTCTGGTCCTAGCTAATTAATCATTTCACTAAAGTAGGAAACTAGACACTAAGTAAGAAAAATATTAGAGATTTGAAGGGTAAGGGAGAGAGTCTATGGAAAATAAGTAGGCTATACAATAATCTGTTATATGTTAGATGTAGGGTAGAAGGGATTTAAGATATATTGTAGTATCCTTTTTAAATTTTTCCAGAGTTTCAGCGTTCCTTCTACCACATGTTAGAGCATTCCATTTTATGGCACCATGAAACTCCACACTTCTAATATAGGAGAGACAGTTTGGTGTAATTATTTTACATAAGGGAGCATCATGTTGTCTGGTTTGGAGCCTTTGTACAATTTTGTAATCCATAGATCTCGAACGGCTATACATATAGTTTACAGTATGTGCAAATCTTCTGTCTGTTAATTTATTACAACCAGTAATATTATGTATAAAGTTTGTGTTTGTAATATGAGGTACTTTCAGACATATTTTCAGACATCTATTTTGAGAATATTGTAGCGGATCCAAATATTTACCAAAAGTTGTTGAGAAACAGATATCTGCATAGTCCATATAAGGAAGTATCCTGGTTTTATAAATTTTTACTGCTAATTTGACATCTAGATATTTTCTTAGTAAACACAGTTTATATGTTTTATAGGCGATAGTTTTGATCTGGTTTTTTAGATGAAATTTATAAAAGAGGAGGGGGTCCAGGGTCACACCGAGATACTTATAACTGGGGACAATTTGTAATAATTGGTTGTTCATGGATATGTTTGCTTCCAAAGTTTTTAGTTTCTGATTTGTTGAAGTAAATAACATGATTTTTGTTTGTAATGTTAATCGACAATTTGTTTTGAATACACCAGGTATAGTAATTTTCTAAACCATATTGAAGTTCACTCTTAGCTTGATTAAAGCTGTTGTGTGATGAATAAATCACGGTATCATCTGCATAAAGTCTAATATTACATGTCTTAATGCATTTAATTACATCATTTACATATATTAAAAATAACAAAGGACCCAATATAGAACCTTGAGGTACTCCACAGGTTATATTTTCCAGATCAGAACTCAGACCATTTGCAAAGACCAATTGTTGTCTATTGAATAAATAGTTTTGGAACCAGTGATAGTTGTCCGAGCGAATTCCATAGTGATGTAGTTTAATTAAGAGGACCGAATGGTCTACTGTATCAAAAGCCTTTCTGAGATCAACGAAGGCAGAAATAGTAGAGTTCCCAACATTTAATTCCCTTTTAATATCATCAGTAAATTTAGATAGAGTATCCACTGTGATGAATCCTGCTCGAAAACCACCCTGCTTAGGGGTCAGGATATTTTCTTTAACCAAGAATCCATATACTCTAGTATGTACAATTTTCTCCAATAGTTTACATGGTAGCGGTAAGAGGGAAATGGGTCTATAATTATTTACAAATTTGGTATCACCTGTTTTAGGGATGGGTGTTACTCTGGATATTTTCCATGAATCTGGTACAGTATTTGTCATAAATGATAGGTTGAAGATTTTTACAAGCCTTTCAGGTGAATGTTTGAACACAGTTTTTAAAACCTTAGTAGATATATTTTCAACTGCTGAGGATCTTATAGTATTTATATCATGAACCAACTTAGAAACTTCTTGTGAATTAGTGGTAAAAGGCTCAATTGAGTTTAGACATGTTGTCGTAAGGTTTCCAGGGTATATAGAGATCTTTTGCAAGTATGGGACCAATCTGTGTAAAGTAATTGTTTATAAAATTTGGGACTTGATCAGCAGGAATGGGGGTATTATTATTTTCATGGTCTACTAGGTTAATTATTTGTTTCGTTTTAGGATGTCCAGGTATGAGGTTATTAATAGTTTGCCAAAATTTTCTATGATCATTTTTGTATTCTTCAATTTAGAATACAAAAATTAAAGAAATTTTTTCTAGCTTTATTTATTATTTTGTTTGTCTTATTTCTACAAGTTGAGGCTTGGATCCATTTGTGTTCATCTAAGGATTTTCTGGCAGACCAGAGTAATTTGTTTTTATCTCTTATGGATTCATATACGTGATGATTAATCCATGGATCTCTATGCTTTTTTACGAGAAACTTGTGAAGGGGACAAAATCTGTCTAGTATATTTCTTATAACATTCTCCATTTCATTCCAAGCAGTATTTACTTTTTCTGTTGTATCAAAGGTTGACCAGTCATACACATCAAATTCACTTAATAGTAACTCATCAGGTAGTTTCTTATAGGATCTACCTTCAATGTAGGTAAGTTCTTCATTGGTTTTCCATTTTTTTCTTATAAGAAAGACAGGGAGATGGTCTGAAATAAAATTATTTGTAATTCCAGTTGTTATAAAATTTGGACATATATTAGTAAAAATAAGATCCAAGGTTGCATTTTTCCTTATAGGATTATTAATTTCTTGCTTTAGACCAAACCCTTTTAATCTATTTAAAAGATTATTTACCATATCAGAATCCTCACGTACATTGAAGTTCATATCACCCATACAAATATTCTCAATGTTGTTCCTGTTTTCACTTCGAGAAATTACATCAGTTAGGGAATCAATAAAGGCAGCTTGGTTTCCATCCGGTGGTCTATACACATTGAACAGTATGATTTGTTTCATATGCAGTTTTGATATTACAATATTTTGTATTTCAATATTTTCATCAGATATATTGAGATGAGAATACCTTTGATAATCATGAATCAACGAGTTTTTAATATATAAGGCAACCCCACCTCCAGTCTTGATATTCCCTTTTTCATTTAACACTTGCCCATCCAATCTGTATCTTACATACCCTGCTAGCTGGCAGCTACTTTCATCATCTTCACATTTGAACCAAGTTTCAGAAAAAGAGTATATATCTAAATTTGCAGGATACAATTCTGCACAGATAGAAGCATAATTTGAATTGATTCTCCTAGCATTAAGATGTAGTAGTCTGAGGCCCCTGGTGCCATATAGCTGATCAATTGAGTTGTATTGCATACCCAATGCTCATGCAGAGTACATCTACATGTGCATATTCAATAGTAAAACTTATATTAAGTCTTATACTTAGAATTTCTCTCCAGAACCCTAGGTAGTAAATATACATAAATTTCATCCAGAGGGCATAGGCCTTAGTGCCGCCCCATAACATGGATGAGTAGATCATTCAGTTGAAATTAGACACGCATTTTGGAAGACTAATGGGTACATAACCAGCCTTGTGATACGGTTTTATACTATAAATTTCTATTCGAATCAATGTCTTATGTGAAACAGTCTTTTGTATAAATTAAGTCATTATATTTATTTATCATTGTCTCTTGCTTTTTGTAGTCTGATTTCTTCTGCAGTGGGGAGTGGCTTTTCTCCTGTAATGGTGTATCTGAGTTTCATCAGTAGCTCACCCAGCTTATTTCCATGTCCACTGGAAGCTATCTTGTCGATAGTTATCTCCTCTTTTTGTCCTAGATGAAGGCCTGTACCATATATTTTGTGGGGAGTAGCTTCATACAGGTATTTGCCTCGGCTGCTGGTTAGGATATCCTTGAGATGCGGATGTTCAAACTTGATTGAGATCAGTTTCTCCATGACCTTGGTCCATGTCATACCATTCATTGGATTTTGTACATCCTTTGGCAGCATACATAGCGTCTATGGGGGTTGGTGCAGCGAGTAATCATCGTAGGACATTCATCTGCTTAGATATTAAACACATCTTAGCAGCATAGGCTCTTTCTATGGAATCGTATTCATGGCCTTCAAACTTGATCATACATTTGTAGAGGTTAGAGAGAGGTGCAAATTCTCCTTGAAATGCTAGGCCATCAGGTGTTTCGACAGTCTTAGCATTTGCCATGGTGAGTTCAAAAGGTAGTTTGTCAATGTCTTTATATTGGTATAGGTGACCTGCTATTGTGATGGTGGATCCTCGTACGTAGCAGTCAATGCCTTTGGACTTAGCCAATGCTTGGATTGAGCGTAGATTTTTTTTTGCATTTTCTTTTCCTCAGGGGGGATGTCATCTGATAAGTGTACACCTTTCCAAGTCATATTATTTTTCAGGTTTTTCACACTGCCAAAAATCTGTGTCTTGTAGTGTAACGCTGAGAAGATTACAACTATAGGTCTGGGTCTGGGCCTAAAGTTTGGGTTTTTCTTCTGGTGTACTGTAGGTGCTTGCTTCTTCCCTTTTCTATATATAGCATCTGCTACTGAGCTATTGAAACTTAGTCCAACATCGTTGATAAATTGGTCAAGTATATCTCTTAGGGATCCAGGTGTGTCTTCATTGACTCCATCAATCAGTAGCCTTCTCGTTTTCTTGTCCATATCAAATTTTGCAAATTGTTCAGGTAATTTGTCGGAATTTTCTTGAATTTTCACTTTTTCTTCTTCAGTTTTAACAATTTTGTCGCTATATGTAGAGAGTGAATTTGCCACTGAGGAGCATTTTTCTTCCAGTTCTTGAATTGTTTTGGTCGGTTTGTCGGGAACCCATTTGGGCCAAACAGTCTGGCTTCCATTCCCTGGAGTATACGAACTGTACCTCTATTTATTCTTTCTTGAGAAGTATTGATTCTGGAACAGTAATGAAGGACGAGTAGCTGCGGTCTGGGCTAAACTGAGTCCAAATGACCCGGCCCTATTTATTAACAAGTAATAACATATTAATACAGAGAAATTACATTAAAAAAAAATTGAAGCAGTGGAAGAGTCCCATGTGTGTGTGCCCTTAGGCTGGCAGGCTGCAGTAGTGGGTCACTGCCCACAGGTATGTTCAGGGAGGAGTAGCAGTGTGTGTGTGTGTGTGTGTGTGTAGGAGTAGCAGGTGGGTGAGTAGTAGTGGTACTGACCGTATCAATACATAGACCAATCAGGATTGGTCTCACCCATTGATTCTGGAACAGTAATGAAGGACGAGTAGCTGCGGTCTGGGCTAAACTGAGTCCAAATGACCCGGCAACACCAGAACAATGATATAGTCCTGATACTCTACACATTAGTATGTCTAAAAGGTAGCTTTCAGTGCCGTGGCGACTATATTGTCTATATCTATCCTGGTACCGAGTGGTTTGGCTAAGTACAAAAGAGCAGACAAGCTTGTCCAGTCACCGGTGTATCTGATGTCCTCTAGTGGGATACCGCACAGGTGCATAAAGGCAGCGCCTGAACGTCTCAGAGAATGTATTCCGGCCCTGTTTGTATCTATCCCAATAGTACTTAGTAGGTGTTTCAGGAACTTAAGTAGTGCTGAGTATTGTAATGGGACCAGCGAATTCCCTTTGCGCACTAGGAAGACGGGTGCTTCAGGGTCTGTCGTGGGGGTACTGTCAAAGTGTCTCTTGAGTAAAGATACCGCACAAAGTGGTGAGTTAGGGACTCCTACGACCGGGATGTGGTGGACTCTCTGTCCAAATTGGATTGTTTTTGAGCTTGAAACCGTGACAATCATACCCCAGCTAGTGAATGATACAGACTTTCTTCTTAGAAAGTGTGGTGATGCTTTTGCTGCGTTGTCTACTACTAGGTTGCTCTTCCTGAGAAGGGTCCTGAAGCTAGTAACGATGCATGCCCACATAGCTAAATGGTCAGGTACTGCTAGATTCACCCTTGTAGACATGTCCAAGAGTTGCGAAACTGACAGTGTGACTCTAGTGGGTATAGGGTCACCGAGGATCCTGCGCAGACCTGACATAGTACACTTAAACATAAAATTCGTCCTTATCCAAGCTACGTCGTAGCCATAATGTGCATTTAAACTTATCACTGCACTCACGTAATTGTCTATAGTGCTATACTTCAAGTCCGAAGACAGGTACACTGAATATCGACACATGGTCTGAACCGAAGTGGGTACGACTGTAGAGGCAGAGATGGTACAGAACACAATAAATCTTTTCCATTGGCTGCATTTAGTTTTCCAGGTGGAAACGCTCCAAGCATGCGCTCTCGCTATTGCCGCTTTCATGTCCAAATCTTTGCATAGCTTAGCCGCCGCTACAACATAGATACATAGGAAGGTTATGCGGGTAATATAACACTCTTGACAAAGCATCTGCGAGGACATTAAGTCGTCCTGGGATATGTAATGCTACAATATGGCAGTTATAAAGAGCTGTAAGCCAAAACAGTTCTCTCAGGAAGTCCATCGCTCTTGTATTTGTACTTTTGCCCTTATTCAGTGCGCTTACTACATGGGTGTTATCCGTGTAACAGACAATTTTCCTATTGCGCCACAAAGGTCCCCACCTATTAATCGCCATTAAGATGGGGTATAGCTCCCTGATGTTTATGTTTTCAGGCACGAATTGACTAGGTGGCGGGAGGCAGTGTCCATGACTGTCTATGTTCATACTGATCCTGCATCCCCAACCTGCACATATCCAGTCCTTGCCGTACCTGACACCGTAACCCCTGTCTGATGCGTCCATGTATAAGTCACTTTTTGTGGACGGTAGGGTGCTGACAATTTTTGCTTCGCCATTAAACCACTTTGCGAATCTTAGCCACCAGTCTAGGTCCTTGAAGAACCCGGTAGAGAGGGTTATGTACCTTTTAGTGCTCGTGAACGCAGATAACATGCCTATGACTCTGTGAGAGAATGTCCTGCCTCCCCTGACTAAAGTAGAGCAGTGTGCTAAGATCCCGCATAAACGGCGCAGCTGTTTCTTGGTTGCCCTTCGGCGACCTACAAAGAAACGTAGCTCACTGTGCAATTTATTGATCTTGCTCTCCGGTAGTCTGAGGCACATTTGTAGTGAGTCAATTTCTATCCCTAGATAAATTTGAACTTGTGCAGGTGAAAGAACCTTCTTATAGGATAAGAAAAAACCCAACGAGTGGAGTGTGCTATGTAGAAACAACTGTGCTTTTTGGCACTCCGCATATGAGTTACCCATAGTAAGTAAGTCATCGAGATAATTAAAGCAATAATAACCGTTAGCTCTCATATAACGAGCTATGCTGTCAGTAATCCTATTAAAGAGGAATGCAGCCATTCTAGTGCCGAATGACACAAAGTTGTCCACTAAATACACTTTCTGTGAGTCGAATGTCCACTGTAGGCCCTGGAATTGCCTATCGCTTGGCCTAATCATAATAGAGCGGTACGCTGCGGAAATGTCTGTGACTGCCATGAACATACCGGGTCGGAGCACCTTGGTCACATCATCGATGCTAGTGTAACTAAAGTGGTGGAATGTCTCGTTCATGTGTGAATTAATAGATAGACCTTCTGGTCTACTGGCGTCCGTTACCGGTCTATAACCGCCATCTCTTTTCTCAACCGCACCTAAGGCGTGGATGCAAGTAGGTGCTGCTGTGACTATAGACAATTTGCCTTGGTCTACTTCTGTCTTTAGCAGGTTATCAATGAAGTTCCTTGCTTCTTGGGGTACATAGTTCTTAGTGCTATACTCACTAATATGTGTGTTTGGGTCCACTACTTTAAACCCGTGCATTATGCCGTCCATTAGAAATGCGGCGTCATAATCCCAACCATTTGTACCGTAAACTGAATTAGGGCCTCCACTAAGCATTGATAACCAGCCTGCGGGTTTCATTTGAGATCTGACCCCTTTTAGGATATGGGTGGAGTTAATATCCCACAGTGGAGCATAGCTTACATAAATTGACAATAATTCTGATATGTCCGAAGTACACACAAGCGAGTCTCTATCACAATAAATGTCTGGTAAATTGTCGGTTGTTACATTGACCACGGAACCGTAGGAATCCGGAATATCATGGGCACCGTCAATATTATTTGTACATCAAGATACGCGGGAGTGGATCGGTGGTGCGAAAAAGGTTGACCCCCCTCCCGCATTATTGTTTGCCCCACTGCTTGTGGTTGTTGGTTGATTTTTGCACCCCCCTTTTGCTGGGTGGGGGCCCTTACACACCGCGCATACGTGTTGCCTGTTACATGGGTTATACCAACATCTAGTGAAATTGAACAAAGCACAAACATCCGTAGGGCAATGGATTCTGTTTTGAGTAGAGGGGCCTTTACCTTTAGTGCCTTGTTTGTTACCTGCTTTTAATCTGGCTAATTCAGCCTTCAAATCCTGTACCACCTGTAGGTTATCGGAGCCCAAATTATCAGAGACTGATGCGTGCTCAGCTGTCTGAAATCCGGGTAACTCCCCTGAAATCACTCTAGTAGTGAGATCGTGCTCATATTTAGCTAGTGCACTCGAGGTATAAGTGGCATTGAGGCCCTTCCTAGCTACGAATCTCATATGGTCACCATAACTTTTTGCAGACCACTGTGGTAAATTAGCAATAGCTAACTTCTCCTGGACACATGTCATACCATATATTAGCTCTCTGTATGTCATATCAGAGTAGACTTTGTCAGTGGGAATGTGATAATCTGGCCTTAACCAGTGTTGTGACCTCTTTTTCTTAGAAGCTTCACCTATCTTAAATAAAGTGGATAACAAGTCACCTTGGTCCTTTGCATCCAGGTAGCCGGCAAGGTCCCCCTCCACGCCCATATTCTCAGCTGTCAGGCCTGCAGTTGATAATCCAGCCTGGATGGTAGCAGAGGGGGGAAGCTTGGGTGGTGTGATCCTGTGTTGTTGATGTTGTGTGTCAGGCAAAGACCCAGTGTAGGGTGTCCCATCCAAGTAATACAGCTGTGGTACCTCCTGTGCTGCTGTGGTTGGGACTGGAGCACTGCCTACTGGGTTCTGCTTGGCCTGATTGAGCAATTTTTGCTGTTTTCCAGCCAAAAAAAGCATAAACTCCTGCTGCAAATTGTCTCCTGCGGCGAAAGCGGAAGGAACGCCATCTTGCACTCCCGAGCGTTCACGAACATTGCCGAGCTTGCCCGAGCCGACGTAATCCGAAGGTTTCCGACCTAGGCTGTCGGCAGCGCTCGGTATATCCTCGTTGGTTGATATGCCGCTTGCGTTTGCTCTCTGGTGTGTATCGTAATCCAAGCCGTGACCGTTCTTTTTCAATCTGCTGTATGGGTTTACGTCGCCGAAGAAACCCGAAGTGGCGTTCGGTATTCTCCGTATATCTGCCGACCGTCCCCGACTCTCTCCGAGCCCGTTTTCGGCGGCGTTCGGGTATCTCCGTATGTGACCGGCCGTGTTAGGGTTGGATATGCCTTCGGAGGCGCTCGGCAAGGTCCGGGTCTCCTCGGCTTTGGCGCTGCTGGCTGCATTCGTAAATGTTGTGTACTCCCCTCGGTCGTCGGCGTATCTGCTGCTGCTCCTGGGTGCGTTCGTAAACGTTTCTCCCTGGTAATAGCTGCTGTTAGGTGCAGTCAAATCCTGAAAATCTACGAATGCACCCCTCCTCTTGTGTGCAGCACTCTGCTGCTTCTGCTGTATGTCTTTGAGGGATTTTTTGTAATCCTCCTCCAGTTCTGCATTCTCTAAGTCAATTAAGGCTAGCCTTTCTTCTAATGCTAAGAGGTCACCTTTTTTCCTGAGTAGTCCTGCCTTCTCTTCTGCTATAGCAATCTTCTCCTGGAGAATAGCTTCTGGTGACTTTGGGGGTTGTGTATTACTCTGCCTTCTCTCTCCCAAGGGGGTGGCCATATTGGAAGCTCCTTGGTCTCCCCCTTCTTCCTCATGAAAAACTGCATTACTCCTGGTCTCCTCCGTGAGTTTGTGGTTTAGAACCCCACAGTTGGGGCAGTGCTTTTTGTTGCCATGGTATGACTGCTGGCATACCAAACAAACCACCATGATGCATAAAAAAAACAAAAAATTGAAGCAGTGGAAGAGTCCCATGTGTGTGTGCCCTTAGGCTGGCAGGCTGCAGTAGTCTAGGTATGTTCAGGGAGGAGTAGCAGTGTGTGTGTGTGTGTGTGTGTGTGTGTGTAGGAGTAGCAGGTGGGTGAGTAGTAGTGGTACTGACCGTATCAATACATAGACCAATCAGGATTGGTCTCACCCAATACGGTCCTCTAACTCATTTATTTTGTTGACCAAAGTCTTTGTAGAGGCTCTGTAGTATAATTTGGGTAGGAATTTAGTTTCCTCATCTTGATAATCTTCATTTTCCACTTGCAAATTGGTATTTTTCGCCTTGCCGGAATTGCCCTGCGCCATGTTGGATTCGGGCTGCAGGTGTGGGGATAGTTTCGTACTTCTTGTACGTCTTGACATTCAGTTGAAGTTTTACAAGCAGGTCCTGTACATAGTAATATTCCACTCTATAACGAAGGTTAAACATGGGAACAGTGTCTATGGACCAGTGAAAAGTTCTTAGGTAGAGGAATTAAATTGTTTAACTTTGTCCGGTAGCGGAATGTCAACAAACCATGGGCGGCGCCATCTTGGATTTCTGATGCAAAGCCACTGTCAAGTTGTAGATTTTCATGGAATCCTTCGCTACTGTGGTTTGTGTGTAGAATTTATATATCTGTATGTATCCAGGTGGTGTTCATGTACCGTGTCCTAGAGAAATATAAGGTAGGAATGTCAATTACTCATAGTTCGGCGGTTATTTCCCGGAGCCTGCCAGTGTGCATGTTTAACCCGGTGCCATAGTTCCTTGGCCCTATTAGTCAATGATGCTTTCCTGGCCTCTCCTGTTCCCCCTTTCACTGGTTTTCACTCAGAACACATGGGCCCATCCTTTTTCCTTTGTTCCCTGTGCTTTTTGTTCCTTTCCAGACTAAGGAAGTGACTGAGAAGGAAAATTGCTTAGATGACCCCCTCTCCCAAAGAGGTTTCTGACTGGGTCCAAATCTCCTCCTTCTCCTTCCCAGGGCATCTTCCCTAGCAGTATTTAACTCTGTTGCAGAGGTCGTATCATAAGTCCACTTGTTTCCCCTTACTTCTACCTGATGTGCTTAATTTTTTGCCTCCTTCTCTTCCCCTGCCCCCCCTTTCTGCCCTGATACTAGTTCAAATGAGGTTTCTGCTCGGGCAGAGAGTGCAGGAAACAGCCCCCTACAGTCATTATCTTAATCTCCAGCCTCTCCTCCCTTTTCCTTACATGGAAATCTTTCTATCCCTAGTGTTTTTCCTTACTTATTTCCCCTCTCTTCTTTGTTTTAAGTAGTCCAAGCCACTTCTTCTAGAAGTTTTCTGACCTACTGTGGTTTGTGTGTAGAATTTATATATCTGTATGTATCCAGGTGGTGTTCATGTACCGTGTCCTAGAGAAATATAAGGTAGGAATGTCAATTACTCATAGTTCGGCGGTTATTTCCTGGAGCCTGCCAGTGTGCATGTTTAACCCGGTGCCATAGTTCCTTGGCCCTATTAGTCAATGATGCTTTCCTGGCCTCTCCTGTTCCCCCTTTCACTGGTTTTCACTCAGAACACATGGGCCCATCCTTTTTCCTTTGTTCCCTGTGCTTTTTGTTCCTTTCCAGACTAAGGAAGTGACTGAGAAGGAAAATTGCTTAGATGACCCCCTCTCCCAAAGAGGTTTCTGACTGGGTCCAAATCTCCTCCTTCTCCTTCCCAGGGCATCTTCCCTAGCAGTATTTAACTCTGTTGCAGAGGTCGTATCATAAGTCCACTTGTTTCCCCTTACTTCTACCTGATGTGCTTAATTTTTTGCCTCCTTCTCTTCCCCTGCCCCCCCTTTCTGCCCTGATACTAGTTCAAATGAGGTTTCTGCTCGGGCAGAGAGTGCAGGAAACAGCCCCCTACAGTCATTATCTTAATCTCCAGCCTCTCCTCCCTTTTCCTTACATGGAAATCGTTCTATCCCTAGTGTTTTTCCTTACGTATTTCCCCTCTCTTCTTTGTTTTAAGTAGTCCAAGCCACTTCTTCTAGAAGTTTTCTGACCTGATGGAGGTTTCTGACTGGGGAGGTTTCTGACTGGCAATTATAAAATTATCTATTGACCTGTAGATTGAATTCCATCACAGAAAGGCATAGTTTTTCAGTCAACATAGGATTAATCCTATCCTGACTTTATCTCAGATTGGCAAATTTCTTGCCACCCCTTTTATTTGTGGCGCAATTGGTCATCTCTTTTTCCCAGTCAGAAACCTTCAAATGTTAAGGTTTCTGACTGGAGAGGTTTCTGACCAAAACCATTGGCAAAAGCTTTCTGGTTGACAAGGTTTCTGCTCAGTGGTTTTTCCCTTCTAGAGAGAGTTAGAAAAGTCCTTTATATCTGTTTGAGACATGCCTCTACAAGATAGAGTGAGAAGGAACAGTTTTTGAGTAAAAGTGCCTCCATCACGGAAAAAGAGGGAACATAAGTTACTCTTTCTCTGTGGTTTCAGATGTCTTTTGGGACTGGAAAGCACATACATGAACCATATTTAAGGAGATTTCATGCATGCACTCTCTTCTGACACTAAAGAGGACTCCATTTCTTCAGGAGTTTAAAGTTAAATACTTTTCTTCCACTTTCTGTGGACCTTTAAAATTGGCTTTCAAAACCTTATGCTCCTCGAAAGCACTTCTTTTGCGAGGGCTAAAGGAGGGTCAGAATACATAATTTAACATAAATTATTTTTGGAAACACATGTAAGAGGATTGTTCTGAGCGTTTGCAAAAGAATTTTTGAAATCGGAGCACTTTGGTGTTCGGTCAGAAACTACAGTCAGAAACCTCCCGGAACCTAATTGCATCAAACTAGTGAGACAGAGCCACCTAAAGACAGGTGGATCACATTGTGTATAGTTTCTCTGTCTGAAATTTGCAAAGTTGGTAAGGAATATTTAGCAATGGCTGCTTTCTTGTCTGAGAACTGCTGATGCTGCTATGGCTGAGATGTCTGATTCAAATTCCACCAAATAAACAGACCCACCAAACATTAATACAAATGGTTCATCTGTCTTTGCTTCATATCAGTGGGAAAAGAATTTCCTTGTTAGTCTGCAGCTGAATGGGGCTTAATCCCAGTGAGTAGACAAAGGGTGTTTAGCTGATATGTAGTGAATATAGAA
Source organism: Acholoe squamosa (assembly GCA_949317995.1). Lineage (NCBI taxonomy): Eukaryota > Metazoa > Annelida > Polychaeta > Phyllodocida > Polynoidae > Acholoe > Acholoe squamosa. The sequence continues at coordinate 92,662,085 of OX439037.1, forward strand.
AAGAGAATCATTAGAAAAGAGAATTGTTTCATGAAGAATCTCCATTTGAAAAGTTCTCTATTTTCTGCCTTTATACCCTCTTTCCTCTCTCTGTCTCTGTCTCTGTCTCTCTCTGTCTCTGTCTTTGTCTGTCTCTCTCTCTGTGATGAAGTGCCGCTTACAATGTGGGGAGGGTTGAACAGCTCCAGGCTTCATTAATTTCCTTTAAGTCATCTTATGGCAATAAGGGTGCTGGGCTGTATCACTTTAAGGCCTATAACTTCTACTCATTTATATTCAATTTAGACCTGTCCTTGGCTTTCTGATAATGTTATCATCCAATTAATAGTTCTAAGAGATCAACTTACAACTACACATGTGCAAAGAAAAGATTTCTTTTCCTCAATGCTCCATAAGTCCATGTCATTAACATAGGTAGCATGTCTTTCTCTCCATCGAATATATATTTTAAAAAACTTGCAGATGTTTTACACAAGGTATTATTTAGTAGGAATATAACATCTTTTCATGTTATGCATTACCTACTATTTACTCTGTTTGATGAAGACGAGATCAAAAAAGCTATTGTCGAAATCTACATCACTAAGTCATCTGCTATCAGGAATGTGAAATCTGTGTCATTAAGCAGTTATTACTTTGTGACTGTAGCAAGCTTAGGATGATCTTTAATAAATCACTACTAGATGCAAGGTTTCCTGATGTGTGGAAGCATGCCATTGTCACCCCTATAACAAAGAACCCTAATAGCAAATCTGTGAATGATCTAAGGCCTATAAGCCAACTCCCACTACCTGGTAAAATTCTTGAAAAAAATAGTTATTAGATGGCTTAAAAATTATATTGAAGGTAATAATCATATCACTTGTGCCCAACATTGTTTTAGGAAAAATCACTCTACACTATCTGCCGTTAGTACTTACTTGGTTATGGTTTATGAAAACTACCTTCTCCATCTTTATTGACTATAAAAAGGCATTTGATACTGTTTCTCATCCCATATTAACACAAAAACTATCTGATTATGGACTTAGCGACAATACATGTGATTGGTTTAAGTCTTACCTGACAAATAGGACTGAAGTTGGTGTGAATAACAAATCTTCTAAGACCTTGCCTAGAATGTATGGAGTCCCACAAAACAGCAGGTCCTATTTTGTTTATTATCTATATAAATGGCCTGGTGAAGCAGGTAGGAAACTGCAATTTATATAGTTCTTTATGCTGATGATGCTGTGATTTCCTCAACTGATCCGATGGAGCTACAAGTCCCTTTAAACAAGTTGTCAAGTTGGTGTATTATGAACAGTCTTACGATAAATCAGAAAAAATAACAATGGATGTTCATTGTCCCACCACCAGCCATACATCCCAATTTCTATATTTGGGGAGTACAACTGGAAGAAGTACAAACCTTTAAATATTTGGGTGTAATCTTAGATAATAACCTATCCTTCAATAAGCATATTAGTACTAGTAGTATATAATGTATCGAAACAGGACTATAGCTAAGTACAGGATATTACTCACCCAAGATGCAGCCAATCAATGGGCTCCCTTTTGGTGGGAAATTCAAATGGGGGGTCACATGACCTAGACCCCCATGGTGTGGCGCCAAAATGGACCAGTCAGAACCCTCCCTTTTGGCAGGAAATTCAAAATGGTCACATGACCCAGATCCCATGTGGTGTGCCACCAAAATGGCGCCCTCTGATTTGCTGGCTGTTTAGGTCACGTGACCTCAATTATGCAGATAAGGTCACATGACCCTAATTTGAATGGACCAATCAGAGGTCGTAATTTTGGTGGGAAATTTGAAATTTGGTTACGTGACTCTATTTTGAAATTTTCTGCCAAAATGGAGACCTCTGATTGGTTGGCTGTCCACACGTCATACCATCAGCTGTATGCAAGTACTCACGTGAACTTATTAGCATAAAGAGGTGTGGTTTATTATGTAGATGAGGGTGTGACTATAGTGAGATATTTTTTTATAAATAAAAAAAAAGGCAAGCTGAGAGCTTGCCAAAAAACAAAAAAAATTGAAAACGTTTTAGGGGTTTCTTTTGGGTTGGGGGTCTTGGAGGGAAAAAAAATAATTATTTTAACTAAAGACCCGCCCCTGCCCGAAGGGGTGGGTCTATTGGAAATAAAACTTACATAAGATAAGGAATACAATAGAACCCACATTATGGAGCAGTACACATTCCACTTTTATTTGTCATAATTTTATTTCATTTTCGAGCGATTTACATTTACACGTCATTAAATACAAGTCTACACTCTCTATATATCATAGTTGAATATAGGATAGGAATACGATAGAACCCACAAATGGAGCAGTAAACATTTAACTTTTATTTGTCATTTCATATTTCTCATTTCGTTCAATTATATTTACAAGTCGGTGAATAAAAGTCCACACCCTCTACATAACATAGTTAAATATGGGAGAGGAACATGACAGAACCCACACATTGAGCTGTACAGATTCAACTTTTGTTTGTCATAATTCAAACTGTATATGGTGTACTCTTGGTGTACAACTTTGAAGCAAGTATCCTTTTGAAATGAAGGATAGGTGTAAGCCATATTCCCCATCCACATCTCATCAATATTACAAGTAAAATCCACTGAAGAACTATACCAAGTACTCCATTCAGTTTGTCTGGACATGATACTTCTCAGTTGAGCAGCTGGTACACCGGGGTAAGGAACTTTGCTACACAACATTCGGTCGACACACTCTTGACAAAAGGAGTCAAATGTTTCCTTTGAGCAATGACACATTTCTAGAAGAGAAAGCAACGTGTCGATCGATTCTAGCGTATACTGCCTTTTGACGAAAGCACATGTGTTCTCAATATGGAATTGATATACTGCTATAGCTTTGTCTGTGGTGATACCAACCACTCTTTGAAATACATCTTTGAAACACACACTCAAAGATTCAAATACAGCATTAGAAACACTTTATGAACACCTTGGTTAAACAACAGGGCCTTAAAGAACAACACATCTGATGCATCATGCAGCGCAAGTACAGAGAGTTAGCGTCTACACCTAGGATGTGCTCGCACGTTCTCTCTTCTTCACCGTACTTCCCTTATCAGCGTGGTATCCTTCTTGTGAAATCTAAAGGAGATTATGAAAGGACCCCCGACCAGATTTTTTTAATCAAAGAGTGAAGGTGGGAGTCGAACTGGTTGAAAGTTAGGAACGGTGTCTCTGTGGTTTGAAAAAGGAACCGTAAAGTCAAACCTGGAAAGGAAATTCCGTCTTTGAACATGTCTATGTTGCAATTACTGAAAAATTTAGCGTTATTATTCAGTGCCTCTATGAAGGGTTTCACGTCTTTGTTGTTGTAGTACATCAAGTAATCTCTGAAAGTTTGTATGTTCTGTTCGGACCAAACTTTTTCTCATTTGGTGTAGTCAGATTCAGACACTTTGGTGTTAGTCAGTTTGCTGTCAAATGCAGATCTTGGTGGTAGTGTTTTGTTTTCCTTTGAGCAATGTCATCGATTCGTAATGAAAGTGACCTTTGTGCTGATTTCTGGTGAAAGCTAGTGAATAATTTGTGTAGTTATAACCAGGTGCCAAATTGTTCACTACGTCCAAGAAAACAGTGTGCTGAGTGTAAATGGCCAAGTATTGATTACTTCTCTTTATGACTCTGAATTCTGCGTTCTTTCGGTCTTTGGAGAAGAAGAACAAGTGAAGTTGTACTTCGATCAGATTTAAGCCATAACGCCCCGAGTTGAAACTTATGACCCGAATTTGGCATAGATATCTCAAAAGTCTCTTCTTCAATTCAACCAAAGGGTGTCTTTTCCGAGTTTTAGTGAAGTCGCTGCCTGGAGGACTGAACACCTCCTCTAGCTTCACCTATTGTCTCATCTAACTTCGCTAAAGTCGGCCGGTAAAGTTCTAGCACTGCTTCCCCGATGACCTTTGGTTGTCGTTTATGTGATTCAAAAAGGCTATCCAACAAGGGGTCGGAATCGGTGTCAGATTATCTCACGAAGCAGACCCGACCTTAGCATCCTGGAAAGTCGGATGCGATGCTAGCCGACAGAGGGGTGTGTTCCCACAGGACTGACACTTGTTCGGTCGACGGTTCTTCTGATGGTCTGAGGAAAGCTTCGAAATCGAAGGTAATTTTGTAAGTGTACATTTTTGAATTTCCGTCGGGAGGAAAAATGGAAAAATCTGCTAGTGCTTCAAAAATCATTTTCAAATTTTGGTAGATTCCACCTACATATTTCAAGGCAACTTGTCTGCAAGGGGAAAGTTGGTCCCTGTTTCTTTTCAGTAAGAACTTAGTTGTGAACGCCGACTTACACTCAGGACATTGGAGATGCCAGCGTATTCATTGAAATCCGTAATGAGGGACATGTGCAACCCGTTTTTCGCAGACATGTGAAGGTTGACTTTACCTCGCGTGGCCAAAGTTTTGGAAGGTGGTCTGATCAGGATAACTCGGTTCAGGTTCTGACCTCTCACTTTACGGGTGGTGTAAACCACCATTTGTATATCGAACAAGTTCTCTAACTTGGGTAAGTCACTGATGATCAAACCTGGACAGGTTTCAGGTTTAACAGTGGAATGGAACTGACGCAACAATTTTGAAGCATGTTTGCCGGTCTTGTATAAGTAAAAGGATAAGCAGCGAAAGACGCATAACTTGTCCCTGTTGGGAAAATCTAACACACCTCCTCTCATTTTAAGTCAACCCAATTGGGTAACCCTACCCCCTATGGTGAATTCTCTGGGTCCCATGTAAACGCAAACCTTCAAATTGGTGGGAAAAAGAACTTTCCACTTAGTGTCATAGTCGCAAAGTTTCTGTACTTCTTCGGAAGTGATAGTGTTTTCCATGAGGGAGAGGAACTCTTCCAAAGTTTCTGAATTAGTTATGGTGGGTAGGGTATGGTCATACTAGTAATTATGCATGATCAAGTTGTCATATGAGAATTATCATATGACTAGTGGTATATAGTGTAAATACATCAAGCTCTCATAAATAGTGTTATTTCCAGTTATCACTGGTTTATTCAGCTTTAGGCAACATGTAAGAAATATCAATCACACAGTTGTTAATATGCAGGTAATTTCCACTTACAGTAAATATACACTTGTTCATAGAGTATAATGTTCTGTTCCACTCCACCTGTGAGGTAATAATAATAATACAATGTCCAGCATAGTTCTAGGTGGGTTCCCACAACTAGCTCCTGACCTGCTGCTTAGAGGAATAATGTAATAATGTATAACTTTACCCTCTGGTGGATGTCTTGTAGGAGATAGCCTCTGGCCACTAATGAACCCTATGCCTGTCTAGCATAGTGTAAGGGTTTGTGGCCTTACGGATCTGGGGGGGTTTGGGTCTTACGATTCGAAAGAAAGAGCAAGACGGCAATTCAAGTGTATGCCAACGGTTAGTTTATTTCTTAGTGTACACTCACGGCTGCCGGATGGTATAGAATAAGCAGCTAAGATGGATGGAAAAATGATCTACATGGTGTGGAGGCCAGAAGGGCCTCTGACGTAGCGGCTGAGCCCTGGGCTTTATATAAGGACCCAGGTGTTCGTCGTCAGACGTCCCCACAGACCTGGATCGGTGCTGCCACCTATCCGGAACCTGAGGAACGTCCGACGACTCGACTCACCCGCCACGTCAGACGGTACCGAACTCTACTGTTAGACAATACGTACCTCTACACCACTCCCCCAGACATTTAGGAGGGTGTTATAGTTATAGTAATATTACTAGGACAACATATCTATATGTCTTAACCATTAGTAATAGAGGTACAACCATAGATATAACGTTAACACCAGGTTAGATATTATTTGAATGTCATATACATATATTCGATAGTGTATGTAGTTACAAAACGGCAAAGTTGAATGTTCGAATATGATACAAATTAATTATATGAGTAACAGTTATATGTATCGGAACTGTTAATTAGCTTATTATACCATAGGATATCATATCATGTGTACGGTATAAATTATAAGATAAGTATCATAATTCGTATACATGTGATAGTAACAGTTATGTGTAACGGAACTGTTAACATTAAATACATTAATGGAATATAGCATAAATATGGCAGCACAAGGGTGGTATATTGACGAATATTGCACGAGGCCGTTAGGCCGAGTGCAATATCGTCAATATACCACCCGTGTGCTGCCATATTTATGCCATATTGCATTTATACCACCTTTTCCTCCATTTTGTATTAATTTCTTACCTGATATCCACAGAATTTAGCCACGAGAAGGCATTTTGTAAAAGCAAGCGATACGGCCTGGGTCAGCGCTCTGCGCAAAGCCATTGTTTTTGTTCACCTTGCCGGGAGAGGTACCGCTGTGTATACAGTCACTTTTCGTATTGAATCCAACCATGACAAGTTTTCAAATTAAAACATACATATCCTTAGACACTCTAGATAAGTACTCCATGATTGCTATGTCGGATATCTTCAAAATAAATAAAAATCCATTGATTTTCCAAACCGGTCCGAAATTTTCGGCGTCTTCCTCGTACGACGAGCAGTTGACCTATATTTACATCCGGGCCACTGACACACTTTCGCCGGACAAGGAGGCGGGTGGGAATGGCCGGACCGCGACTCGTGTACATTGGGAAAATCAATGGATTCTTATTTATATCGAAGAAAATGGAGAAAATTAGCACGCATTCCTCGTCTATGGATCAAATACTTCTTGGAACTTTGATATTATAACATGTCATGGTTGGATTCCATACGAAAAGTGAGTGCAAACATAGGACAAGGACCCCAGGTTAGAAGTTATTTACTATCGTATTGGGTTTCAACACCGTTCAGTGTGGCACTATGGCTAAGGTCTTCGCCTACCTCCACTGCGGCCGGGGTTCAATTCTCCTACGAGTTTGGACGATTTTTCACTTTGAAACAATGGCGAGACTGAATTTGTATGTCTGCCACACATTTCCCAAAATATTCTAAGTCCAACTTGACCTCGAAAAAGTATATCCAAAAATCCCAAAAATGCACATGTGCGTATATGCTCTGATAATGCACTGGTAGGAGAGGGCATAACAGTAAGGGAGGTGGCAGAATAGTGGTATAACACGCAATAACATTCATATGCGTTTGTAGTTATTAATATCACAATTGATTATGTAGTCTTAAAAAAGACTGTTATAGTAACTACACTATCTAATGACATATAATTTTGTAACATCATTGTATGACATAACCATAAGGATTCCGTGAGTAGTACGAATAGAACAATTTGTATTATACACTTGAAAAGAAAAGAAGAAAAATCACGGTGTAGTAATGAATGTAATGATATATATGATATCACCGTGTACCGAATAACCTTTATAGCACCAGATTAATATATTTATGACACAATATGTCTCGCAGGACAATAATAAGTAAGTTCTGGTGTAGTTTATCGGATCTTATATTATAATAATTAACAGTGACTTAAGATCCGTACCAACATACATATAAATATACCCGTATTATAATATATAGTACGATGTGACCAGTGTAGTCTATATGTACATACGAATAACATTATAGAAAAATAGACATCTGATAACATGTACAATTTTAGAAAAGATGATAGCTGCTGCTGGAGTCTTCTGCTGTAGCCCTTCGGATGCTCGATGATAGGTGTGGTCAGCTAACCACGGGATGGACGTGCTAGAATCTATAGTTATTAGGGTGAACACGGTAGATGAGTTTGGGGCAGCTACCCACAATCCTCTAGAAGTGCTAAAGTTCATAGGTAAATCCGAATGGTGTAGAATGTAGAAGTGAATTGTAGATCCGGTTCTGTCAACTGTTATATAATCGTAATCCGTTTTAAGTTTAGTTGACATAAGTAGAAATAGTCCAATATAGGCTGGTCCGGAAGTAATAGTAATATATGGTATAAGTCCATTCGGGAGTATAGATGAGTTGTAGAGGTAAATCGTAAAGTCCATCCTAGTAAGTGGTTAGCACAGGTAACAGCAGGAGTCTGGAACTGGCATCCGGATACGTCTGACAGCAGCAAGTCTACTATCGGATTGTCCATAAGTGAGGTTATAAATCCGAATAGACTATTCAGGGTACAATAAGGGTTATACAGCCTGAATTATACAATAAGCTGGTCATAAGAGGAACCCGGAACACATATGATAGGTGTTCATATACTAGTGAAGAAAACATTCGCAGACCTGTAAGGTTCCGCAAAGACTATATCTGGTTATTTGGTGGTGGAGAAAAAAAATTATGGGAAATAACCCGTAGCATGCTTAGGCAGATTTCTTAGCATGCTTCTTCTTAAGAAGAGCTAGAGCCGACTAGGGAGTGCCGTCCCACTCGTCCAGGTCGACTCCGAATACCCTCATGAACTTAGTGTTCAAGTTGGTATTCCGGGTAATCTCCTCCTTTACACATTTCTCCAGCACGTGCACGTCCATAGCTGCCTTTTCAGCATCCGCGACCTCCTTCATACACAACAGGGTGTCGTTTAGGAGTCCCTGATGAAATTCTGTGGCCTTCTCACGGACACACTTCTCCCAGTGGGTGTAGATGGCCTTCTGGACATCTGCCTCCCCTTGGCGAGATTTCTCAAACCAAATTTCCGCATTACCGGCCTTAATGGTAATAGCGTCCTTTGGTTTCGCAGGTGCAGCGACAGCCTTGGGAGGAGTCGATGCGGCCTGTGGACCACTTCCGGGTTTGGGGCTTCCGGACACGCCTGCTGATGGTACACAGTAGGCAGGGGGCGCGTTCTGCTTCAATCCCATTTGCAGGTACATATTCAACTGCTCCTGGGTGAAGGTAACTGGCAGGGCGGCTGGAGCAGATGCGGATCCGGCGGCAGCAGGTGCTGTGGTCTTCTTTGGGACAAGACGACCATCCTTTCCTACCACCAAGGTCTGGCTCTCAGGTCCAGGTCCCTGGTTTAAGGACGGAAAGTTACGAGGATTAACTTTCCCAGGCTTTGATACGGCTCCAGCGTATCCGGCAGGTTCGGGCTTCTTGAACACCGGAGTGCCCTGAGCCTGCTCTGCGGGGTGCCTAGCCAGAGGGGACCTGGAACGGTCCTCTGCTCTGACTTTCGGCTTAGCAGTGGTGCTCTGACCATTACCGTTACCACCACGGTTTTGATCTCTTCTGCACCTTTCACGAGCTCTCTTTCCCTCCTTACCGGATTCCTCGCATTTCTGCCAGAGAGACTCGTGCATGTCCAGCTTACCCTTTCCAGGAGTCAGGACTATCTTTGCGCAGAGTTTCGAATCCTTAGTCTTCGGAACCTTGCAGAGGACTTGGTCCCCTGGTCGGATCTTAGACCAAGCATCCTCACTCAGACTATCGAACTCCTTCATGAGTTTCTGATGAAGCTCCATGATGCGCTTCCGAGCCCCGTCTAAACCTTCTGCGTGGCATTTCTTCTGGTGTCTCGCCAGATCACTACGTCGGCTATTTTGCACCTTCGTAGTACACTTCTTGCCCTTCTTACCATAACTCGGATCACAAATGTAAACCGGGTGATGGTGGAAGTGGGCCTCTACCAGATGTCTTTGGAACCGAGCTGGAGTGCTCCAGGTCCGGACCGAGACATCACTCGCATCCTGGCAGATAGAGAAGGGACAGGACTTCTGGTCTTCACCGTACCACTTTTCTAGAGCCCAACGTAGCTTCCTCCTCTGGGTATAGGTATAGTACCCTTCGGTATGGTTAAGCATAAGCCACATCTTTCGATAGGCTTTGCTCGGATTGGGGTCCTCGTCCGGAAGACGCATCCAATCTTCGTCATCTGACTCATCGTTCTTGTTGATTGAGTCCGGGCAGGCATAGAGGGTAGAGCCGTCCTTCTTTACTCCGTAGGCACGTACGGCCTCGGTTTGAGTTGATGGAGGGGCTTTCTCATCATACTCAACCGAGGACTCGTGCACCGACTCCTCGTCAGACGACTCAACCTCCATGGCGGTACTACCAGTGGTTGAGGTGCTGGGTTTCGGCTCGGCTCTAGCAGAATCTGGGAGATTCTTGAGCTTCCGGGCAGCGGATCGTCGGTTCTTACTGACCTTCCAGTCTTCCTCCGGTTCCTGGGTTCCGGATGTGCTGGAGGTCGTGGCTTCTACTGGGGTAGTAGTACTGCCGGTAGCTTGTGTAGCACTGGCTGAGCTCCTGGTGGCAAGCTTCAGGTCGGGGATAGGAGGTGCGGGTACTTCCACGGCTCTCTTAGCCTCTTCCTGGGCCTCCTGTTCGGCAGTCATTCGGCGGACGAGAACCGTCCGAAGGGCTGCATCTCGGTCCATGCCGGTTAGTGAATTGTTCTGGACATCCACTAACTCTTGCTCGGTTATTTAAAAACCGTCGTCCCACTGCTCGAAGTTAGCAGCGGCTTCCCGGAACTCCTTTGTGGTCCGGTACTGGGGCCGGGTAGCACAAGGACGTGGGTAAGTCTGCCCCTCAGGATCCGAGACGCAGCCTACCCAATCAATATTCGTAGCCTTGACGTTCCACAGGGACTTGTCAGGCTTCTGGTATGCTCCGAGCTCGAAGGCTCGGTTGGCTTCATACACTGTTTCACGGAAACCAGCGTCTACCATAAGTCCCCGTTGGAACCACGGCCAGTCTCGAAGCCATTCGGGAGGCGTCCTGGTCAGCTGTTCGGGAACCATGACGCCCTCGATAGCCATCCTTACTTTCGGGTCCAACCTAACTGGTGTACCGTCTGTGTAGGTCACTTGTGCCTGCAGTTCCGGGTGGACATACAGGTAGCGACCATCGTAATCTACTGGGAACGGGTCAGCCACTGCTGGCTTCCACTGATCCTTCGGTCCGTCGACTTGTGTGGTCTCGGACTCAGTCGCTGCGGGTTCAGCACTCGCAGCCCCTCCGGATCCCTCAGGTGGGAGTGGAGATAGTATCTTCTCTGGCTCATTTAGTGAAAATGAAGCCAGCTTCTCTTCGAACGAGCGATCCGTGGATTCCTCCACGTCCATCATCTTGCTCTCTTCCTGTGTTACAGGTGACAAAGCTTCCGGAAAAGCTTCTGCGGACGGAGTCAGCTTATCCGGGTCACCGGATAGCTTGGCTGCAGCTACGGATTCCTCAGCCATGACCGGGGAATCACCTACGGGAGTAAAATACTCCTTTTTCCGGCTTTTACGGCGCCAGGGCCGACACACACGGAGTCTGCCTACCAGGAGACAGACTCTGAAGAAGCAGCGAGGGGTTTGCTAGCCGGTAAAATCCAAGCAGGGAGCGCGCTCGACCGTCTTGGACGTTACCGAAAACAAATATGGCGACAGGCCAGCTTTCGTGACGTCATTTCCCCGCATCCCGCGAGGTCACGAGAGGTCAGCCGAGACTGGACACCGTGACGTCATGCGGAAACGCACGTGCTACAAGCGGAACATAAACAAACTGAATGTTTTTAGGTAATTATCGCTCATGCCGATGACTCGTCTGGGGATTTAAGTGGAGATTATGGAAAGCTTAAGCAAATCCACCGGATAATCCATCCACTACCCATTGGTACATCATGCGGCGGCAACAAATAAGCCTTTCAGGTCAGTTGTCATCCGTTCCTCTAAATGTAAACATTACACTCGTTGTGTATACAGGTTAGGTCACTGAAGTCCTCTGGGCAATTCGAGGGCTGCGACGAACGTATCTCCCCTTCTCGGATAGTTCTCTATCGGACCTGACAGTCTGAAGAGCTTTTTCTAGGTGTTTCTTAGCCTTAGAGACACCTTTCCTCTTCTTTTTGTCTTCACCTGCCGAGACTTTTTTAACTCCCCCACGCTTAATCGGTGTTGGCGTGGGTGTCACTGATTCAGAACACTTTTTAGGCCTACCACGGCCTCGCTTCACTGTAGTGTTCTTTACCTGGTCTATTATGGGATTCTGGTTCAGGATCTTCCCGGAACCTTCACCATACATTTCTGTGGAGGTCTCCCTCCCAGACCATTTCCTTAATCTAGCCACATTCGACTTATAGAGTCGACCAAGGTCAGATTTAATAATTACGGTACAATCACTGATAACTTGTGTTACCGTGAAGGGACCATCCCAATTAGACCCTAATTTTATGTGTCTAAGTGGTTCATGTAATCTGAGAACTCTGTCTCCGGATTGGAATTTCCGATGCTTTAGATCGGTATCATATCCAACTTTCTGCCATTTGGCACTTTTTTCCAAATCAATTCGGACAGACTCATATGCTTTTTTAAATCTGTCTCTTAAACATTCCACAAAAACTACATGGCAAGGTAGTTCCGGGTCCATCCCTACGACTCCAAATACTAGGTCAGCAGGCATTATCAGATCCTCTCCGAATACTAAGAGGTTCGGAGTACAATTTGTAATGAATGTACCGTACTGTTATAAGCATGCGTCACGAAATGACATTGCTCATCCCAGTCGTCCATATGTTCATTGACAAGCGACTTTAGAACTTGGATAGGGTTCTGGTGAACCTTTCTACCAATCCGTCGCTTTGTGGTCTATACGGATTGGTTCTAGACTTACAAATAGCTAAGTATTCGCACATACCCTGCCAGAGATTTGATTCAAATTCTCTGCCTTGGTCGCTGTGTAGCATTAGTGGTACACCGAAACTTAGTACCCAGCCTTTTACAAAGGCTTCGGCACAAGTAACTGCTTTGTGGTCCGGTAGTGGAAATACTTTAGTGTATTTTGTGTAATAATCACACACTACCATCATACAGGTGTTATCATTAGCGGTTGTATTCAATCCACTAATGATATCTACCCCGATTCTTGCGAATCTAACTCCGAAAAGTTCTTGGGATAGGGGAAGTTTACCCATCCCGGGTCCGGGTTTGTTTTTACAACAATCCGGACAGGTGATTACCCATCTTTGCAAGTCTCTGGTCACGCCAGGCCAGTAATATTTTTTGGAAAGTCGTGCCAACGAACGTTTCCTTCCAAAATGACCACTGGTCCGATGTCCATGACAGAAGTACATAATGTCATGTCTCATGGCATGTGGTATTACCACTTGCATGATTTTCTCACCATTTTTACATGGCTTCCAACGGTATAACACGCCTTTCCGGACTTCAAGCTCAGTCCATTGAGCAAGAAACCTTCTCATTTCTCGATTTTCCAGAGAGACCTCGGGTCTAACTGGACGTATACCCTTTGGTACTAATTGCAATAGCTGCGCAGTTATCGAGTCAGCTTCCTGGAAACGTCGTATGTGATCCATAGACCAATCCAGTACACTGGCAACTAGGGGTTCGAATGGTCTTCGAATCCCTGCTAGCACTGCCCTATGAGCTCCACAATCAGTACAATCCGGATTATCACATTTCCGGATTGGTATTCGAGACAAAGCATCAGCATTCAAATGCTTTACTCCAGGTCTATGCTGAATCTGGTGATGTTCAAGCCCATATTCTGATAGATGAGCTAACCATCGGCCTAACATTCCTTCAGCATCTCGGAAGTTCAGTAGCCATCTTAAAGAGGAATGATCCGTACCTAATGTAAAGTTCGTTCCCCATAGAAAATGTTTGAACTTCTTGGTATATACGACTACTGCCAACAACTCTCTTTTGGTTGTGCAGTAATTGCGCTGAGTTTTGCTCAGTGTATTGCTGGCAAAGGCAATCGGTACTTCTCTCCCATTTTGGACTTGCGAGAGAGCTGCACCAATGCTATCATTACTAGCATCAGTATCCAGTATGAAATGATTCGTTTCATTCGGATATTGTAATAGCGAAGTACTCGTGAACAGGTCTTTTAGCTTTTGAAAAGCAAATTCCTGTTCATGTCCCCAAGGAAATTTTTCCTTGGTACCTCCTGGAGTCCAGTTAGCTATTGCTTGCAATGGATAACTGACTCTAGAATAATTCGGAATAAATTCCCTATAATAGGAACAGAATCCTAAAAAGGACCTCACTTCTTTGGGTGTTTTAGGTCTATTCCAATTCGTAACTGATTCGATTTTCTCCGGATCAGCTTTTATTCCTTCATCACTAATGATGCGGCCCAAATAATTTATGGACTTTCTAAACATGTGGCATTTCTTAGGTTTCAATTTGAGACCATTAGAAATAATACGTTCTAGTACCATTTTTAGGTTATTAGAACACTCTTCGAATGTTTTTCCGAAGACTATGACATCGTCAAGATATACAAGACATCTTTTCCACAATAAGTCACTTAGAACTGTTTCCATCATTGCTTCAAATGTTGCTGGTGCATTGCACAAACCAAACGGCATTACGTTATATTGGAATAGTCCAATATGACTTGAAAATGCAGTTTTTTCCATATCTGAAGGGTTCATTCCCACTTGCCAATAACCTGATTGCAAGTCTAGCGTACAAAACCAACTGTTTCCTCCTAAGGAGTCAATGGTTTCGTCTATTCTCGGTAGTGGATACGAATTCTTTTTCGTTACTCCATTCAACTTCCTGTAGTCTATGCAAAAACGGATAGTGCCGTCTTTCTTTGTTACCATACACACAGGACTACTCCATGGACTATTGGAAGGGACTATTACATCCTGTTCCAACATCTTGTTTATTTCCTCTTCAGCTACTCTCTTTTTCGCTAAAGGTAACCGCCTATACGGTATCTTAAAGGGTTCTGCATCTCCAGTATCTATTTTATGTACTACCTTGTTTGTCATACCTAGTTTTTCACCAGGTTTGGCAAAGGCAGTCCTATACTGACAGAGCAATTCATAGAACACTTTCCGGTATTCCGGATCTTCTAATGAAGTTTCTTCATACAACTTGAGTAAGTCTTCCGAAATTTCATCATCCCCTGTACCTTTTTGTAAGTTCCTCTTACTATCCGTTACAGTTTCCGAAAGGGTCACGTTTCCGAAAACTTGTCCCTTTTTCAAGTAGATAGTACTGTTTCCGGTATTGGAGACAGGTACTACCGACCATGATGCATTTGCTACAATAGTGTCTGCGGATACTAATCCGATACTTGACAGAGTAGCTACATCCGGTTCTATCACTGCAGGCTTATTGCGCATTGCAGGATCACTTCTCACTAGCACATCACAGGCTACTCCCGGAGGGATTCGCACAGTGTGTGCTACACTAGCCATACTGCTCACTTGTCTCAGTACACACCTAACCTTTACAGGATACGGGTATTTCACACTCAACACTCCTGATTGGGGTTCCAACACAACTCCATACAGGGATGCGAAATCCAACCCGAGTATCCCTTTATCTGCTATATCCGCAACGGTGGCGCTCATGACATAGTCATGTACTCCGTCTAATTGTAACTTCACACAAGTTCTACCATATGTTTGCAAGGTACTGCCATCGGCCGTCTGAGCACTTCCTCCTGATTTGAGAGTATCATGTTCATCCGGTATAAGATCATAGAACTTCTTGGAGATACAGGAGTGGCTAGCTCCCGTATCCATGAGAAATTCGGCAGATCTTCCGTTAACAGTGAGGCAAACATACCACCGCCTTCCGTTTAAAACAGAGGGCATATCCGTGATGATCGGAACGTCATTGTTCACACCAGGAGTCGATCCACATCCTTTCAGGTATTCCAGACAAGGATGACCCGGGGGCAGGTGGGCACTACCAACCCTGGCTAACTCGTAGCCGCCTGCCTCGTTACTGATATCGGGTTTCCCCTGTGCTCCCGTGGCACCTGTTATATCAGCTTCCCTAACCTTCCGGGTGTCTACAACCACCTCGGTGCTAGGCGAGTTTGCTACTACATGCGAACTATCATCAAGGATGGTGATATCATGGCAAGATTTGTCACTGGGATCCCCTTCTTTGCCCCTCGGGAGACCCCTCCCTAGTTTTCCTCTGTACTTATTCCAGAGACACCTTCCTGTCTACGGGGGACAGGTTTCTCAGCCATACATTCAGGAGCGTAGTGCCCCAGTTTCTGGCATCTGAAACATCTCCTTTGAGATTTATCAACTCTCGGTCTCTTTAGAGCTTCTGTTAGTCCGGCTATTAATGTTTCCATCACATTAGTAGGAGCAACAGTGGCTGCCACAGTTGGCTTCGCCGTAGAGGCTACATTGCCAGGTTGAGTTGATCCGGAAGCTGTTTTACCAGTAGCAGATCCTCCCCTCCCTCTCAAATGTACCTTCCTATACCGTTTCTGTCGGTAATACTTTCCAGCTACCTGGACTGATCCAATATATTCTCCGTTTTCATCGGAGACATATTCATCCCCCTCATCAGCCTCATACGAATCGACCGGGGCTAATTGGGAATTTTCATATATCGGAGCAGGTGTACTTTCGTATTGAAGCGGAGCTGCTCTTATCGGGTTAGGTCCTAGACCTACCAATCGTTTCTTCATGTCATGTCCATCTATTGATATGAACAGGTCACTGAAGGAAGTATCATCTTTCCAAGAATCCCAAACTACTTGTTTGTGATCCGGATCCCGCAATCCATTGTAGAATTGTATAAACAACTCTTGTAGGTAACAGTCATCGTCATGAGCCCAATTCGGACGCGCTTTTGATAGCAGGTCCTGTAGCTCCAAACCAAAGACCTTGTGAGATTCTTTAGGTTTCTGTGTCCTTTTCTTGAAGCTTACCCATGGATCTTCCCTAACGATTGATCCAAATAGGTATGCGGCACATTCGACCAATTGATCATAGGTGCCGTATAATCCGTAAGCTGCTCTCCATTGGTTGAGGGCTACTTTTCCACCTTTATTCAACAAACAGATCAAATATGGCAGAGCTTCTTCTTTTGTCCAGCCACTGCAATTGACTTCGTCGACAAAAGCTTGATACCTATCCTTCCATGGATCATTAGAATCGTATGGAGGGGGTATCCGTGCCTGTCTACGTGCCGGATTATTACATCCGCGTAGTCTATCTGCTTCTCGCATGCTCCAGTTCATGACTTCCATGCCATCTGCTCCCTTTCGGTAGCAGTCAATGCCAAGGTTTTGGATACATTGGCTCCTATCAAAGATGGTTTGCATCCCTGCAGGCATGGAAGTTCTTCTATTTGGCTTCCTGCCGTCTCCTCCTGATCCTGATCCTCCTGATCCGGATCCTCCTGGGCCGCCTAGAGGGTTCCCTCCTGGTGGACCATTATTATGATAGTTTCCGGATGAACCACCAGGGCATCCACCATTGTAACCGGCGTTTCCAGAAGACGTATACCTAGGGTAAGAATTATTTTGATTCCATCCCTGGTTATAGTTATTACCATTTTGATAATTACCACTTCCTGATGGATTATAATTATATCTATATCCATAGGAAGATGTTCTTGGTTGATACGTACCGCTGTTAACATTGTTTTGTGGCGGATTTGGTCTTAGAAAACGTCCATCAGTAGGACCATTACCGGGACCCGGAGGTGGGTTCGGTAGTCTCGGACCTGCTGGTGTACTGTGGCCGGGTTGGGAGAAATATGAAGGTGGTGTTAACATATGCCTCGGTGGTCCCGGTACTCTTGATTGTGCCACGGGTGTATTATTGTTAGTTCCAGTAGCACTATCGTGAGTCGCTTTAATTTTGTGACTCAAATCTGGTATTGGTGGTGCCAGACCTATTGTATCCAGCACAGGAGTTGCTGGTGTAGGTGCGGTTCCATTACCTGCGGTATTATCCGGTTTCTTGTAGATTCCGGAAACTACATTCTTATCAGCCCCATCATCAACGAATGGGTTGTATCTAATTGGGGTTGCATCTTTGGATGTTTTTCCCAACATTGTAGACACCACAGCTGGATCTATATCACCTATAGTCAACTGGGCGGCTTCTACATATTTGTCTAAGGTTATTGCAGTAGTCTGCAATTCCTGAAGCTCATTCGTGAGTTTCTGTCTATCTTCTTCCAGTTGTTTATTGTAAGCTATAATGCCTACCTGGATGGTTTCATTGTCTTCAGCTTGTTTACTACACTGAAGTTTCAATTTCTCTAACTCGCTCTGATAATGGCATATTTCGGGTTCGAATTTTGCCTTATCAAGATTTAGTTTATCGTTCGTATCTATGTATGTTTGGATGCGAATGTGTCTATTGTCATATTCCTTATTGAATGACTCTCTCATTTCCTGAAGTTTTAATTCTTCATTCTCGAGTTCCTTCATGTACTCACTCCTTCTGGCTTCGAATTCCTTCCGCATGCCAGTTAGGTCTTCTTCCAGCTGAAGTTTTTCATGGAATACTTCATCGTTAGCTTTGACCAAGGTATTTAGGTTCTTGTTCAAAGTTACATAAGTTTCATTTAACAACAGGACATCCGGTCGTTTAAATTCCTCACCTTCCGGTACCACATAGGTTAAGTCGCCATCTATAGCGCTGTAATCTAATATTGGTAGTCCGGGTCTGGGTAATCTATAAGGTAGTTCTCCGAATGTTACCCTCTTTGGCATTGGTGCCGGATGTTCTGGATTAGTACTACCACCAACTTCGAACATCGAATTACTTAACTCGTCAACAAGTGATTGTTGGCCTATTAAGTTACCCTGTCTCTGTATGGACTGTTCACGTCGTACAGAGTCTGGTAGATTTTCCTCACTATCATTATAGTGGGGTTCGGGATCTCTCCAAGATACAGATTCCGCATCTTGGGAGTTCGAATGGTTTTGGAGCACTAATGATCTATTGCCATTCTCCTGGGCAATTTGTTGCCCTGCTAGATTAGCTTCCCTAAGGTTATCTAACCCATGTACCAGCCGTTCGGACGTTATGACGTCCGGGCTATACACCAGAATTAACTGGTCACGGCACCAGTGTAAGGGTTTGTGGCCTTACGGATCTGGGGGGGTTCGGGTCTTACGATTCGAAAGAAAGAGCAAGACGGCAATTCAAGTGTATGCCAACGGTTAGTTTATTTCTTAGTGTACACTCACGGCTGCCGGATGGTATAGAATAAGCAGCTAAGATGGATGGAAAATGATCTACATGGTGCGGAGGCCAGAAGGGCCTCTGACGTAGCGGCTGAGCCCTGGGCTTTATATAAGGACAAGGGTGTTCGTCGTCAGACGTCCCCACAGACCCGGATCGGTGCTGCCACCTATCCGGAACCTGAGGAACGTCCGACGACTCGACTCACCCGCCACGTCAGACAGTACCCAACTCAACGGTTAGACAATACGTACCTCTACAATAGTTTAACCATAGTGTAGAGGTATAGCAGGTAGCAGGAGATGACTGGAGATGTTACCTCTGGGGTGGTTCTGGAGATTCTGCCCTCTAGGAGGAGCAGCCAGGCTATTTGTACCATTTCTTGGCAATGCACCTCAGACTGACTGGGGCCAGTGGCATCTGCCTAACTCTGCAATTGTTTGAGGGGAGTCTTTCATGTGTCACTGGGTGCACAAAGGACCCCCATGGACGCCGCTATGTCCCCCATTGTCTTGATCGCTGTGGCATGTTCTGACCCTCATAACTTGGCCAATTACGCCGTTACAACCGCCATTTTGCGCCTGCGCAGATTTGAATATGTGAAGTTGTCAATGCCCGCTTTTTGTGCGCTTAACTCGCGTTGGTTTGTCTGTGTTGCATTTGGAGGTCAAATTAGTCTACCTGGCGTAACTTCCTTAATAATAGGAGTAGAGCCTTGATCTTGGGCTCATTTTGACCGTCTAATTATGGCCTTTCCATAAATGCCTTGATATTTCACCTAGCCTGCTCAGGAGCGACGCTATAGTGACTGAAAGTTTATGGCGTTGTGACTTATGTAACCTATTGTTCAGTGTTTGAGTCTGAGACACTCATGACGGTGTCGGCGGTGCCCAGGCACCCGTGACCGCTGTTTGCATTCACTTACAAGTTATTAGTTTGTGCACTGGACCATGAGGTCGCTGATTTAGACCATTAGATTATTATATTGTGCAGTGGACCATGAGGTTGGCCTCTTTGATGTTGTAACCTATGTATCCTTCCCCTAGCTGGTGTGCAGTGGGGCATGAACGCTCACATAGAAGTACAATGTATTAATTCCTCACATATTCTTTGATTAATACAATAATATGTTACAATTTATGGAATAATAAAATGGTATATGATAGAATACTCCGTCTCCACCGAAAGAATGCGAAACTCCGTCATTTCGCCGAGGGAATGTACAACATATTTTTACCTTATTTTTCTTTTTTTTGTTTTTGTTATATACTGTTTTGTAAGAGGATTTGAAGTAATGGGGAGTGCTTCAAA
Organism: Acholoe squamosa; assembly: GCA_949317995.1. Lineage (NCBI taxonomy): Eukaryota > Metazoa > Annelida > Polychaeta > Phyllodocida > Polynoidae > Acholoe > Acholoe squamosa. The sequence goes on from OX439037.1 coordinate 92,682,265, forward strand.
TACAATTTTTGTGGTAGAGCTTTGTCAGTATATAAACAATTTTTCCTCTGGGTAAAGGTACATTTCCGTAATTCTATATTTTACCATACATGGGTGTATTTGCTTATGCATTTTCAATTTTGGGTACAAATTTCCAATTTTATGTACAACATAAAATTTGGCAAATATCATATAATCTTTGGCGTGCAATTTTGGCATTAAATGTTCAATTTAGTGTGCAAATTGAGCATAAATGACAATTTTAGTGTGCAAATATACAATTTCGCGTGTAACTGTGTTCAATTGGCAATTTTAGTTTGCAAATATACAATTTTGCGTGTAATTGCGTTGAAATGACAATTTTAGTTTGCAAATATACAATTTCGGGTATAATTGCATTCAATTGGCAATTTTAGTTTGCAAATATACAATTTCGCGTGTAATAGCGTTGAAATGACAATTTTCAGTATGCAAATATACAATTTCGCTTGTAATTGCATTCTAATTACAATTTGTAGTATGCAACCATACAATTTCGCGTGTAATTTTTGTCAAATGACAATCTTAGTTTGCGAATATATAATTTTGCGTGTAATTGGTTACACATGATAATTTTAGTTTGCAAACATACAATTTAGTGTGCAAATTGGGTACAAACGTACAATCTAGTGTGCAACAGACAATTTTGGGATTTTCCTTGAGACAAATTTTTCCGAGGGCCGGAAAAACAAAGTACTTTATGTACAATAGGCTCGTTTGTCTCTGAGTTACTCTGTAATTTGCTATATGGGTGTATTAGTTGGCAATTTCAGCAGTGGGCCGCTGCTTTAATTGACTTTTCCCTAGCCATTTGAGTATGTGTCCCTGAAAGAGACCATTTGGTGAGTATCTTAAGTAAACATTTTCATGTCAACAATTTTTTCTCAATTGATTTTTTTTTTTTTTTTTTTTCAACAACTTCTTGGTTACCTAAAGTGTGTTACTTTAAGTAAACCTTGGTGTAGTATACAAGTGCCAGTGGGTACAAGAACTGTCTTAGTTATCTACCTTGCATTCATGTATATTAATGTACAATTTACAATTTGCAATTTGCAATTTGCGCGTATATGCGCGCATAAATCATCGATTCTTTGTGAGAATACCATAGATTTTCATATTAAACATCAACAAGTGGCTGTGTATATTTTTTTTCTAAATCAATTTTCCAATACTTAGATAATTTCATTGACAGTGGAGGTGTGTCAGGAATGAGATGTGAATCTCCTCCCTGATGTGCTCATGCAGTGGTGGCACTTGAGGTGTTAGGTGCCAGATTTTGGCATGTGTCTGTGGCAGTGCCTAGCTTGGTGTCAGTGGACAGTTCAGGGTTGGGGGGTGGGTCCATAAAAGGAGGGAGTGGCTGGTATTGGAGTATCAGTTCCTCACTGGAAACCTTTGCTGCTACATCATGGCTCACTATCAAGCTATCCTTGAATTGCCTGTGTCACAGGTGATGGTGGTGGGGAGTCCGGCTAGGGCCCGGGTGGAGGCCAACCAGACCCTACACTATGGCTATATAGTGAAAAATCACAGAGAAATCTGTGAGCACGGTGATGTGCTGGTCGGCATGTACTCCTGCCGCTACTTTTTGGGTTCAGTTTTACATCGGGGGGCCACTGTGGCCCTCTTGGCCAGGGCCTTGACTAATATAGGGTCCTGGCCCATGGATACTAACCTCGGGCCACGTGAGCGAGTGTTGTGGGACTACCTGATGGCAGTCTCCTTTTTCGATCTTGCTGTGTCTGGGGACCCATCTGTGGCTGCTGAGTACGGACCGGGATCGATGGAGGCCCGACTTCTTGAGTGGGATCGTGACCACGGCCACATGTATGGGTCGAGCCCCTACCGTCCCGCCATTATTGAGCCCGAGGCTCTGTGGTAAACAGACTGACTGAAACCTAGGGTGTAAAAACCCGCCATCCCAAAGGCCCTTTTCAGGACCGGCAAATTGTCCGAAAAGTTCTGAATTCTGTCTCTGATATGTCTCCTGGTGGTGGACTGGGGGAAGTCTAGGCTGTGGGCAGTCTAGGCTGTTTCCACAGTCACCGGGGAGGGCTGGTGGTTTAGAAAATTAGCAATAGTCTGCATGTTTGACCTTGCGGTCTCCTCCTGGTGTTCGTCAATAATTATATCTGTTGTATTTTCCAGTGCTGTCATGGTCACCGGGCTGGTGCCACAATCATTCTGGAGAAGCATGGAGTAGTACAGTCCTTTGTTTTTAAGGGCTGGTATGGTACTGAACCTAGTGCGCCAAGGTAGGTGTATTACCTGAGGGAGGTGATAAGCAAATTCTCCTCTCTGTGTTGTTATAACTGCTGGTCCATTCCAGGTAAATATAGCCTTAGGTAGTGGGAAGGTTTTAACCACTATATCCTTATAGGTCGGGGCAGCTGCTGATTTAATCTCCTCAAATTCATGTGGTATTGGCCTCAAGGGTAGCGCGAAGTTTGAGTCTCCACAATATATTTTAAAATATATTGTGGGATTTGTGCGCTTGGCCACATTTTTCTTGCCACAGTGTGTCTGTGCAAATTTCTTAAGGTACTTCATTATTCTGTAGGCTGAGTAGATGGTCAGGGTGAATAATATAGCAATTATCAGGGTGTGGGTTTCCTGAATTGTGAGGAAAGGGGTGTGGGTTTCCTCTGTAGGGGTAACTTTGGTAGGATTCTTATCTGGGAGCAATTTGTGTAGGGGCAGCTCGGTGACTAGTCTAAATGCTTTGGCTGTAGGCAGGTAGGCTACAGTCCCTCCTAGTCTGTACAGTTTGAGTAGTATGTATACTATAAAAATGTGAGCTGATATCCCTAGGATGAGTCCTAAGCTTTGGAAAATTGGATGCTCTGTAACTCGACGTAGGTGTGATTCTACGTAGCGTGTTTCCATTGCCTTGTCAAGGTTGGAGGCATCATTTAATAATGTTTTGGCAAAGGGCTCTAGATTTAGTTGAGTAATATCATCCATAATTGGATTTTCCTGTAGTTTGTCTAAGGTTCTAGAAAGGTTTACTACTGGGAAATTTGGAAGATTCTCTCTTTCATCTGGTTTGGTTTCAGAAATTTGGTTAAGTGCTGCCATGAATGGTAAATTAATTGTCTTAAGAATGTAATGAAATGATAAGGTTGAGTTACAGGGCAACCTTGTGTTTGGAAGAGAAAATTCTCCTACACTGATTGTGCACCCACAGGGTACACCTATGATTGAGTAGGACTGGGCTTTTCGAGTTTCAGATGTTTTACCATGGCAGTTGATAAAGTAATGGGGTTCATTAGTAATGACCAGATACTCATCTTCAGAAATGGAAATAGCATGGGTGGTAGGTGCTCGCAGTGGTGAAACTGTAAACTTGCAATGTTCCTTGATCTGTTGAGCCTGGTTAGTAAAAATGGCTACAGGGCATGTAGGTCTGTGCTTATAAATTCTACAATTTACATTTCTGCATACCTTTACTGTAGTACCTTCACATGCCTGCATATCGGCTGAGTCCAATTCGATGAATAATGATTCGTCGTAAGATACTGCTAGAAACTCAGTTGTGGTTTGCAATCTGGTGACTCCTCTGGTGGGGGTCTCCTGTGTGTCTATAGGCATGGGTGATGTAATCATTTGGTACAGTTTGAAGGTAGAGGTAGTAGATTGAATTATAATGTCCAGATGAATATATATATGGTGAGCTGAGTAAGTGTATGAGGTCAGCTTCTGTGAATAATAGAAATCTAAGTCATTAATTGCGACTTGTGCTCCAGGGTGTGTAATCCTTAGTTTGTTATTAATGTCAATTAAGTATCTAGCAAGGTCTGAGGGTGGTACTATATCAGGGGTTAGGATTCCTGATGATAGCATCCTCAGGGCTGCATTGGTTCTTTGCAGTGATTGAACTGTATTCATTCTTGCTGCTATAATGATTAATGCATCATTTAATAGTTGCATTTTCTCCCTTTGAGTTTTCTCGTGCCTTGAATATGAGTCAAGAGACCTGGACATGTTAGAGGCCCAAAGGTTGATAGTGTCACCTACGGTGTTGATGGTACTGTCCAGTACCTTCTTATCTTGGATGTATGCTTTAACAAACTTATCTTGTTTGTCTGTGATCTTTACAATGAGATTAGCTGCTTCCTGATCTTGCTTAGCAAATTTTCTTAGTATTTCATCTATGTTTTTAAGCTGTCCCATAACTTGGTTTACATCTTCTACTGTGGCTAGACCTAGCACACCGTGAAACAGGGGTGCTAGAAAGCCCAGTATGGCCTCGTTTTTGGCCTTGTCCAATGTATTTATGGGGTTTGATAAAAACAATTTGATGGAGGCTAAGGTTTCATTTATCTCCTTGTCTGCAATTTCCAGCAAGGTGTCAAGCTCCTTGGCTTGTTGGATAATTTGACCAGAGGTGTGATCTTGTAGAGTAGGAGTGGTCAATTGGAGTATTCTATCCCTTATGGATCCTTGGGTAACGGGTGCCCGAGGTATCTTGTAAGGGATAGCTAGCAACAGTGTTGTGGTTGTATGTCCATTGACCAAGGGTTGAGGGCTAGGTTTGAATACTACTCCTATGTTTTGTCTCACCACAGGTGTATATCCTGCAGTAAGTGGTTCTATAATATATAATAACAGCATATTTAGCAGTATGGGTGCAACTCTCAGTCTTCCCATGGTGCTTGTGTAAAGCAAGTTTGCTGTTTTAAAGTCTTGTCAAATTTGTAGTTATTTGGTGCTGGTAAAGTCTAAGTGTATGGTGTAACACTTTAAATGAAGTGGTTCAAACTGTACCTTTGCAAGATTGAGCTGTCTTGGCAATATGTCCGGTGAGTCTATAGAGATTGACCAGTAAATGGTAAGGTCAGGTTGAAGGTGAAGTAGGTGTGTTCTTTATCCTAGTGCAGTCTCTCCTAATGGAGAAGTGGGCTGGCTAATTCCCAAGTGGGGTCCTGTAGACTTGTGTTCCAGACTGCAGCTGGATGAAGACTGATGGTGGGCTATGGTCCACAGTGCTTCTTATGTAGCCTACCCTACCCACATCCATTGTGGGCCTGGTATTGTTTCTCTGGAGTCCATGCATTGATCTCCAGTGTCTGCAACTGTGGGGGTCTATTGTGTAGTCTGTGTACTGGTAATTAGCTCCTCCGGTCATCCAGGACAGCCATTCATGACCGTCTAGACAGTTGTCTGAGGGTAGCTTATAAGGTCAATTGATCTCTATAGACTGCTATGTTGGCCTAGCGCGCTCTTTCATGTGGGGATTAGGCTTTAGACACTCCATTGTGTCACCCTTACTCTTCTTAGACTTCATGTCTGCTTTACTTGGAGGGTCCCAGTCTTTGACCATTCAGTGGTAATAACCTACTGATATGTCTACAAATTTGATGGCTTTGCATATATAAGTAATTCATTATCAGTCACACATGCCTATGTGTGGATGAAGAGAATTTGTAATAAATTTTGAAAATCTTATGTTCTTTAGGTATCTCAATATCTTTCTAATTTCATGAAACTGCACCACATTTAGATGTTTTTCTTAGCATGTGGTGTGCAGGCCTAGGCTTAATAGGGCCTATACCTGTAGTTTCTCTTGTAAGGGTGATATCATTTTTATTCCTTACAATTTTGTTGTAGTATTTGGCTTCATGTGGAATAAGCCTGTGTGCAAATTCATTGTTCCTGACAGCTACAACCTTTTTCAGTCTGTCTATGTGTACAGGTCTGGCCATCAATAGATTGGTGTCCAAGTGTTTGAGTTTGGCACTTGTCAGACTAGGTCTATCTACTACAACATATGGTCCCATAAAAAGGGGTTGAAGTTTCTTACACTCTGTATTGGTCAGGATTCTTGGTATGTTGAGGTACACCATGTCGGTGACCTTGATTTCCTGTGGTGTAAGTTTCTTATCATATCTATCCTTTCTTTCCTTTTGTAGCTTGGCGACCCTTTGTATAGCTTTCCTCCTAGAGGTATCTTGATTTGTTATCATGTTAGCTACATGGTCTGCTACAGTGGATATGTCTTCCTGTATTCCCAGCCCTAAGTCCATTGGGGTGGCTGGGTTTCTTCCATGGAGTAGGAAGAAAGGGGTGAATCCTGTGGTTTGGGATTCAGTGTTGTTTAATGCAAAGGTTATGGGTTCAATAAATGAATCCCAATTATTCTGATGCTTTGAGCAGAATGCTCTGAGCGCTGTGCCAATGCTAGCATTGAATCTCTCTACAAGCCCAGAACTCTGCTGCTGCTGTTTCAGCTTTTAAGTCAGTAGTAGCCCAAGCTGTTGCATATCTGGTAGCATAATCTATGCAGACTTGTATATGTTTGTTTCCCCTGGCAGTTGTGGGAAGTGGTCCCACCGCGTCGAGGTTTAGGAACTTCATTGGTGAAGCCATGTACTCTCTCACTGTCATTGGTGTTTTGTGTGAGTGTACTTGCCTTTTTGCTGTGAGGCATGTGTGGCAGGTGGAAACATATTTTGTTGTGTCTGCTAGCATAGACTTCCAATATACCCTAGGTCGGAGTGCTGACAGCATCCTACTTGAACCAAGATGGCTGCCAGTAGGTGAGTCATGGAAATACTGTAGTGTAATTGTTACCCATTGCTGTGGTATAACAATTTGAAGTGGTAGAGTATTGGTATTTCTCCAATTTATGGGGCATATATGGACTAGTGTACCATTTACCAAGGAGTATGTCTGGCCTTGGTTGATGATTCTATTTCCTTGTGCTTTTGGTGCAGGCAAGGTCCCATCCTCAAGATATTGTATGAGGGGCAATAGTTCCTTGTCCTTCCTTTGTTCCAAGCCAAGGTTTGTACCTGAGATGAATGTGTCGGGAATCTGATCCAGTAATTGATTTATATCTAGCACATGTTGTTTTATTCTGTCTCTTTCTTTTTCTTTTTCATCGACTATTGGCCTATCTTGTGCCTTTTGTTGGGGTGTGTCACTCTTGTCTTGGTGTGTAGGCTCCTTTGGAGGGCCTATTCTCGCCTTGATGGGAGTGGCAACCTTTTTCTTTAAAGGCACAATTTGCTTTTTGTCATTCTTCTTTGTCTCAGAGTTCTTTGATTTAGTAGATGCAGTGTCTTTTGTGACACTTTTCCTGGCAGGTGGGGTTTTGGTAGGTTTGTTTCCTGTGACCTTTTTCTCATTTAGAATAGTTTGTGATTGTGTGGGGGGTTTTGGTGTTCCCTCCTGAATCATTTCTCTAGTCTTTGAGCATGTTGTCATAGGACGCAAATGGTTTGATGTTTCCTCTCCCTGCATTGATTCAAAGAATCTGACTGATTTGGAAGTTGCTTGAGTGATAGCATATAATGTGTCTTCTGAATCTTCATCATCTGAGTCAGGTGGGGTGAAGGGTGGCTCCTTAGGAGTTGCCTTCAGCATCTGGTTGAGTGATGATAATTCAATAGGCTCAAAGTCATTATCTGGAAAGAGTTGTGAGTATTCTCTCTCACAATGGCAAAACACATAGTGTGTAGACTGCTTCAGGATACCCCTAATGGGTGTCTCTGGCCTTTCAATGGTGTTGGGTGGATCATCCCTTTTGGATGGTACTTTCTTTGTTACTTTTGCAAACTTGGTTCTACTGGCTGCTCTAACTCTCCTTGGTGGGGGTGAAGGGTTAGTCATGGGCCCAGAATCTGGGTACTCTCTTCTAGACATAGCATCTGGTGGTATGTTATCATCACCCTTCACATGTTGAATGGTGAATGAGAATTGCTGTATGTCTAGAGCCCATCTGGCCCATCTATGTGTGAGTCCTGTATTGGTTAATAGTGGGATTAGGGCTGCATGGTCTGTGTATAATTGGGAGTGTCTAGTTTCTAGGTAGTGTCTGAAGTGTAATACTCCATACACTACTCCCAGTAGTTCTCTCTCTGTGGTATTGTAATTTCTCTCATGTTTGGAGATGGTTCTACCTGCAAAGGCTACTGGTCTGAGCACTCCTTCATTATCTCTCTGTGAGAGTACAGCTCCTAAACTCACATTGGAAGCATCAGTTGCCAAACTGAACTCTTTCTCATAGTTTGGATATCTGAGAAGAGCATTGGTACAGAGGGCATGCTTTTTATGTTTTGAAAGCATTATCTGCATCTTCTGTCCAGACAAATGCTTTGAGATGTGTCTGTAGATCATACAATGGTCTAGCAATTTGGGCATAACCTTTGATAAACTTTTTGAAGTATTGGCATAGTCCTGTGAAGGATCTGACATTTTTGACTGACTTTGGTGTTGGGAAAGTTTTGATTGATTCCACCTTTGTGGGAGATGGTTGCAATCCCATGGGTGTGACTCTCATTCCCAAGAAGTCTATTCTGTCTATGAAGTATTCACATTTTGATTTCTTCAATTTAAGTTTACCAACTCTTAAGCTGTTGAAAACATCTTCCAGTTCATGGAAGTGTTGTTCGATCGATGGTGATAATACCAATATGTCATCTAGGTATGGTAGGGCACATTTGTATTTGAGTTTGTTCAGAATCAATGTTACTAGATGGCAAAACCCCGCCGGGGCGGTCGCTAATCCCATCGGCATCCTTTGGTAGACATATATTTTGTCATTTGCTATGAATGCGGTTTTATGCTGGTCCTCCTCTCTTATAGGAATTTGAAAAAATCCCTGTTGGGCATCAAGCTTACTGAATACTCTTGGTCTGAGTGACCCTATCATGTCTAGAGTGTCATCGGCCCGGGGTGTAGATAAGGCTTGATTGATCATATTCTGGTTCAGATGACGAAAATCTGTTAGGAGCCTATGGCCTCCTGATGCCTTTTGTACTAAAAAGGATCTGGATGCCCAGGGGCCCTCGGCACATTCTCTTAGAATGCCCTGTTTTTCTGGTGTTTGTCTATATGGTAGGAAATGGCATGGTACTGCTTCAGGTTTTACATGTATAGAGTGGGTATACAGGTGTGTAGCACCAATGTCTCCATCTTTTCCTACAAATATATCATCATACTTGGTCAGCAATGATTCTAACCTATCATGCTGATCTTTTGATGTGAGCACAGATTTTGGTGGAACATTCTCTTCCAATTCTGGCTCGAGGTCATGTGCCTCACTGTGTATAGCTGCTATTTCAGAGAGTCTGATTGAGTTAGGTTCAGGGTCAGCATATGTAGACTCACAGTCTGAGTCTGTGTCACTGAATGGAGGTTCATCCTCAGGCTGTATGGCTGAGATGGATTGATCAGTGTGTGGGGTAGTGTCTGATACCTGTTGAGGTTTTTCTAAATCAGATTCCTTGACTTCCTGAAATAGAGCTATGATGGCACCCTTTTTGATTTTATGTGGGTGCCTGCTGGTGTTGAGTAACACTAGGGGGTGTTTGTTATTTTCCCTGGGGGTTACTGCTGCCCTTTGAACTAGATATGGGGCATTGTTATTTCTTTGGAGGTTATCTACTACTCCAGTTTTGCCTTGCAGTGATTGAGTAGATGTGACTTTACCCAATACTGCAAGTTCAGAGAATGGAGGGATGGTAAAATCCCTCACTGCCCTAATGGGTTTGAGAATTTGTTCAGGATCAACATTAAATTCAATTTGAGATTTTGTAGTGCTTAAGAGATCTGTGCCGAGAACAACGGGCTGTGTGAGGTTGGGTATTACAGCAAATTGGTATTGGAATCTGACACCTTGGATTCTAAAGTTCAGCATAGCTGAATGTCTAACATGACACACCGATCCATCTGCCAAATGGATGTTGATTTTAGATTTCCTCAGCTGGATATGGAACCTCTTTTGCAGATCCATGAGGAATGCTTGTCTGATACAGGTGATAGTAGCACCTGTATCAACCAAACATTGTACATCTGAAACATCATACAGATTTGCATTGATACAGCCATTTTGAAGAAGTACAATAGAAAGCTTGGTACTCTCACCTGTATCCTTTGATGATGAATCTGGTGGGGTGATGTGTATCACTGATGGACGTCTCTGTCTGTTAGATGGTAGATTGGCACTAGCAATTGTCTCTGGTTGGATCTTTGTTAATCCTGATTGATTGTTTGTATGTGGGGTGTCACAGTGCACTGGCCCATCGGCACTGTGACATCCTAGTTTTCCTGGTTCTGTGGGGCGGTTGCGATGCTTGCCACCAGGAGCTTGGAGAGTTGGTCCATCACTTGAGGTATTGTTTGGGGGTTACTGTGTTGGTTCCCCTGGTAACCTCTTGTGTTGGGTTTGTAATCCTCCTGATGTGAGTTGGAACCCTGGTTATATTGACCAGAGTTGCTGTATTGCCCAGAGTTATTAGAACCCTGGTTGCTGTAGGATCCAGAGTTGTTGGATCCCTGATTGTTGTAGGCACCATAGTTGTAGTTTCTATGTGGACTATGGCTCCTACCGTTGGATCCTTGACTATAGGATCCAGAGTTGTTGGAACCCTGGTTATTGTTGTAGTGACCATTGTTGTTGTAGGATCCATTGCTGTAGTTCCTATGTGGACTATGGTTCCTACTGTTGGATCCCTGACTATAGGATCCAAAGTTGTTGGAACCCTGGTTGTTGTAGGAACCGTTGTTGTAGTTCCTATGCGGACTATGGTTCCTACTGTTGGATCCTTGGTTATCATAGGATCTGCCATTACTTGGGGTTCTGTCTCTCCTATCACTGTATGAAGAGTTACCATTGTTGGAGTTGGATGAGCTGTTGTCTTTTCTGCTGTTGTGACCCCCCCGGTTGTTGCTGTTACCCCCTCTACCTCTACCTCTACTGGAGCGGTAGTTGGGGTCATAGTTATTTCCTCTATATCTACCGGTAGGGTCTTTGGATGCAGCCTTAGCTTCCTGTTGCCTCATATGGGCACTAGACATTAGGTTAACATCTTCATCTGAACTAGTGGTGATTTCCTGGACCTTTTTCTTAGTAGGCTGTGGGATAGACTCTGCCTCCCTTATTTTCCTAGATCTTTCTTGGGTCTCAACCTCTAAGGCTAGGTCTAGGGCTTGGTCAAAAGAGTCTATTTTCTTGTTTTCAAGAGCTACAGAGATCCAGGGCCTCATGCCTTGGGTGAATGCTTTACTTAAGGTTTCATCGTTTTGGCGTTGGGCATTACACACTTTTCTGAGATGGCATGCATAGTCTAGGACAGGTTCATCTATCCTTTGTGCACGGAGTGCAGTCCTAGAGATAATATTGTCTCGAGTAGCAAAATACTCTTTCAGCTTATACACTACATTGGTCCATGTCAACATGTCAGGTGTGGCACTTTCCCTGAAGGATTCAAACCAAGCTAGTGCTTGTCCTTCAAGGTACTTGGGTAAATATGTTACCATGGTGTCACTGTCTGTTACTTTGTACTTGTCCTTCAGATATTCTGGGAATTTGTGATCAATAAATAATGCTGTTGACATGAGTGGTGATGGGTGAGAAAATGTTTTGGGTTTTGTTACCTCATGTTGCCTGATCTTTTTGTCGTCATGTTGTTGTCTGTCTATGAGCTTGGTCACGTTGGACACCATGGAGATTATGATGTCGTCCTTGGATCCAGAGGCAGATGGTGTGACAACAGGTGTGGTGGTGGGTGTGGGAGGCTGTGAGGTTTGGGATGATACCATCTTCATGAGATCTGCTATCTGTTGTTGTTGTCTCTCTAGGGCCTTCCGCTGGTCTTCCATGGCCTTCTGCTGGGTGTCTATCGCCGCATTCCTCTCTGCCAATTGTTGGTTGAGGATCCTCTCCCTCTCCTCTTGTTGGGACTTGTTGGACTCTAGGGCAGTAACTGCATCTTGGATGGCCTTCTCATAGGCCCTTATCTTCTCAGCTGTCTGATTGGGTTGGGGGCCTTCATCGGTGTCCATGGTGGAGGGTGTGGGAGATGTGTCTCTGGAGGAGTGGCTATCAGAGGCAGGTGCTGGGGTGGAAGATCTAGATGAGGGTATGGATCCACCTCCTGAGGCAGATCCTTCTTCCTCGGAGGTAGATAGCGTGAGCTGGGCATCCTGTAGAGATCCCTGGGAGATGTTGGATCCCTGAGAACTGGTTGTTCCCTGAGTAGACAGGGTGGGTGGTGTGGGGTCTACTGAATGTGGCTCTGCTGTATTGGAGGCCGAGTTGCCCCCTGTAAGTCTCCTAGATCTAGGTGGAAGGGAGACCTCTTCAGCAGGTCCCTGACTACGTAAGGTCTTTGTGTGTTGTTCTGCCAGCTTGACTGATAAGAACTTGATGTGTGGGGAGACCTCACTGACATGTGGGAGACCTCACTGACGTGTGGGAGACCTCACTGACGTGTGGGAGAGCTCACTGACGTGTGGGAGACCTCACTGACGTGTGGAAGACCTCACTGACGTGTGGGAGACCTCACTGACGTATGGGAGACCTCTCTGATGTGTGGGAGACCTCTCTGACGTGTGGGAGACCTCTCTGACGTGTGGGAGATCTCACTGATATGTGGGAGATCTCACTGATATGTGGGAGATCTTACTGATATGTGGGAGATCTTACTGATATGTGGGAGATCTCACTGGTGACCTTATTGAACATGGTGTCAAGGTCACTGGGTGGGTGGAGTGGGATTTACTGTGTTTGTGATTGTTTTTAGTAATGGTGCCAGCTTAATTTTTATGAGCCTGTGAGAATTGGGATCTTAGTAGGATGTTCTCCACCACTTTGTCATACTAGTAATTGTGCATGATCAAGTTGTCATATGAGAAATATCATATTACTAGTGGTATATAGTGTAAATACATCAAGCTCTCATAAATAGTGTTATTTCCAGTTATCACTGGTTTATTCAGCTTTAGGCAACATGTAAGAAATATCAATCACACAGTTGTTAATATGCAGGTAATTTCCACTTACAGTAAATATACAATTGTTCATAGAGTATAATGTTCTGTTCCACTCCACCTGTGAGGTAATAATAATAATACAATGTCCAGCATAGTTCTAGGTGGGTTCCCACACCTAGCTCCTGACCTGCTGCTTAGAGGAATAATGTAATAATGTATAACTTTACCCTCTGGTGGATGTCTTGTAGGAGATAGCCTCTGGCCACTAATGGTTGAACCCTATGCCTGTCTAGCATAGTTTAACCATAGTGTAGAGGTATAACAGGTAGCAGGAGATGACTGGAGATGTTACCTCTGGGGTGGTTCTGGAGATTCTGCCCTCTAGGAGGAGCAGCCAGGCTATTTGTACCATTTCTTGGCAATGCACCTCAGACTGACTGGGGCCAGTGGCATCTGCCTAACTCTGCAATTGTTTGAGGGGAGTCTTTCATGTGTCACTGGGTGCACCAAGGACCCCCATGGACGCCGCTATGTCCCCCATTGTCTTGATGGCTGTGGCATGTTCTGACCCTCATAACTCGGCCAATTACACGTTACAACTGCCATTTTGCGCCTGCGCGGACTTGAATATGTGAAGTTGTCAATGCCCGCTTCATGTGCGCTTAACTCGCGCTGGTTCGTCTGTGGCGCATTTGGAGGTTGAATTAGTCTACCTGGCGTAACTTCCTTAATAATAGGAGTAGAGCCTTGATCTTGGGCTCATTTTGACCGTCTAATTATGGCCTTTCCATAAATGCTTTGATATTTCAGGAGCGACGCTAGAGCGACCGGAAGGTTATGGCGTCGTGACTTATGTAACCTATTGTTCAGTGTTTGGGTGCTGAGACACTCATGACGGCGTCGGCAGTGCCCAGGCACCCGTGACCGCCGTTTGCATTCACTTACAAGTTATTAGTTTGTGCACTGGACCATGAGGTCGCTGATTTAGACCATTAGATTATTATATTGTGCAGTGGACCATGAGGTTGGCCACTTTGATGTTGTAACCTATGTATCCTTCCCCTAGCTGGTGTGCAGTGGGGCATGAACACTCACATAGAAGTACAATGTATTAATTCCTTACATATTCTTTGATTAATACAATAATATGTTACAATTTATGGAATAATAAAATGGTATATGATAGGATGTAAAAGAGTCTGACAAACCCACTATGTATCTGAATCTTTGCGTGATGTGAATCTAAAGCATATTATCTACCGCGTCACTCAACTCACCGGTTGGTAGTCTTAAGTTTGTTACACTCACGCGAGACCCGTGTGTCCTGACTGCTCTTTGTATTGCGGTCCAATTCCTGGTGAATATTTCCTCACCCTGTGGTATAGTGCATATTATCGGAGGAATAGTCACTCCATCCAGAGATTCCACTCGACAGGTAATTATTTTTTCAATTACCTTTGCGCATAGAGGACAAAATTTAGGTATTACCCTACATTTTTCCATGTGTCTGTTGTAATTGTACTCCCTTTTAAATTTTTTGAAACACTTTTCACAATTATGTTGATCCATTTTCACTGAGTTAATTATATGTGAAGAGAATTTTTTTTTTCAATATCTATCTATCTATCTATCTATCTATCTATCTATCTATCTATCTATCTATCTATCTATCTATCTATCTATCTATCTATCTATCTATCTATCTATCGATATATATATATATATATATATTTATCTTTCTTTCTTTTTATCTATCTACTTGTACACCTATATATACAACATATATACACAAAGTATATACACCTACATACACACCATATATAAAACATACGTCAACACTATCTCACACATGTCTCAATCAAATTCTATCAAGAAATTCAGGGATAATCTCTTTTTTGTCACCCAGTTCTTTCAGCGCCTCTGTCGAAAACACCACACCATCCTATTTCTCGGGTCCTGCGTACCTGCGCACTGGGATGACGTTTTTACCCTTATAGTAGCTGACCGCTACATATATCTCACTTTCCTGATCCAGGACGACGAACCATGTTTTGTGATTGGGGAGTCCTTGGGAGACCCATCTGTCGCGTATCCGTACCTCCTCTTGGATGTCAGTGATGTTCGCTATTAGCTTGAGGAGTGTGTCAGTGGTGAAGGTCACTTCCCTGGTGGTTGTTGAGGTGCACTTGAGGTGCTGTAGTGTTCCTTGGAGAGCCTAACCCCGTCGAGCCAGATCTCCAGCTTTAAACTGTTGATGAAGAACTCCAATCTGGGGACTGTGGAAGGTGCTGGTGGTGGTACACATTTCACTACGGGTTTTCTCTTCTTGGACGCCTGGTTGCCATTCTTGGTAAAACTCCTCTTGATACCCGTAGAGGGGTTCAAAGTAAGAAAAGTAGGACCATCAGTGTGAGCTGAATCAATAGCAGAACCAGCAACAGGAGCGACGCATGCGTCAGTATCTCCGGACTTCTTGGAACAGGATAACCACACACCGTCGGTTGTGGAGGGGGAGTAAATCAGGGAGGCAGGAAACAACTCGCTCAACATCCCCTGGTGGATAGCAGAAGCCGTTGGTTCTTAGAGACTTCACAATAGCAGTGGTAAGTAGATTGAGTAATCTTTGAGCAACCGCTGGAGAAGTCAACTCCCCCTCCGTTTCCTCCTCCTTTCCCTCTATTCCTGCCATGTGCTGGGTCTGCTTATCTTTATGGGTCTCCAAATAATCAGTATCACTGTAATTGTCAGTGTCTGCATCAGCTGTATTTGCACTAGCATGGTCTTCTCCAGCGTGAGGGTGATGATGATCAGCATCAGCATCAGTAGTTGCAGCAGTAGCAGTAGCAGCAGCAGCAGCAGCAGTAGTGCCACCTACATCAGCAGCAGCAGCAGCTGTAGTAGCACCTGCAGCAGCAGCAGCAGTAGTACCAGCTACATCAGTAGCAGCAGCAGCAGCAACAGGAAGGGGGAAAT
This sequence comes from Acholoe squamosa, assembly GCA_949317995.1. Lineage (NCBI taxonomy): Eukaryota > Metazoa > Annelida > Polychaeta > Phyllodocida > Polynoidae > Acholoe > Acholoe squamosa. Next base: position 92,697,976 of record OX439037.1, read on the forward strand.
AAAACGTCGGTGGCCAGTAAGGAGATGAATAAGACTCTCCGTCAACAGTAGTGCCGTTGTCATCATCAGCAGCAGCAGCAGCGACAGCAGCAGCAGCAGCAGCAGCGACAGCAGCAGCAGCAGCAGCGACAGCAGCAGCAGCAGCAGCAGCGACAGCAGCAGCAGCAGCAGCGACAGCAGCAGCAGCAGCAGTAGCAGCAGCAATAGCGGTAGCAGGAGCAGTAACACCACTACCCACTACACCTCGTAGGTTGTAAACAGGAGCAGCTGCGTAGCATCTTCAGCAACAGGATCAGAAAACTTCAAAGAGTAGTTGGTCCCATTCAAACACCCCCTGTTAACATAGGGAGGAGAAGAAATTAAGGGATCTCATAATACCTTTACGAGCAAGCCTGCCTTACACCTGTAAAGCACATTAAGATAATTATCACAGGTTTTAACTGTCTGTAATCCCACCGAAATATAGTTATCACAATGCCCTTCCACCTGTTTAATGTCAACAGATCTAAAGATAAGTCCCTACACAGATCGAAAGGCTCATGCTGATAAGTCGCATGAGCCACAAAAAGGTAAAGGTGGTGGGGAGTATCCAGCTGGAAATAAGATTAAATGACCCTATATAAAACACACCAATTTCTCTTGAAAGGATATATCACTGCTGACCACTAGGACTACCGCGCCTACCACCACTTCCTCCACTGTTATGTTACCTACCCGCCGGCTGCCTGCCTACCTGCCTACCTGCCTGCCTACCGACCTTCATCGAGTGATTTCTGAAGTTTTTGCAGTCAAGATAAGTCTTAAAAATTCAAGCTTCCTTCCCATCTCCCTCTGACGTATGAGACGTGAGTGTACATGCTGATGGTATCACGGGCGAGATGAATTTTGGATATAGCGATTGTTTGCGTCATCAAATAGGAAAGAGATGTATATGGAGATGTTAAAAACTTGGTGGTCTAAAACTACGCCTCATGCCAGATGGGGAGAACTCCACCATGCCTACATCAGTGTTCATCGACAAGATCTGTTGCTTCAGTGGCAGAACTTTTTCAAGAAGTACAACTTGGATTACAACAACCCCAACCTGCTTTTAATGGAGAGGTACTTTGTCACCATGTCTTAATTTCTATGCAGGGAGTGGAAAGATATGGGAATGTATTTAGAATTGTCGTCTGAGAAGCTAACAGCAATTATATACATATATATGTGGATTTTTCTGGCACTGATCGAGCCAAACCTGAATGTACTGCAGTCTGTATGAGCTGCAGGAATTACACTTCAGGATGTAAATTATCACACTATGACATTTTACTAAAGGCCACTAAGTGGTTTCATCAATAATATAATGCGAATGCCATGAGTCTTGAACTTCTCTGATTTTTCTGATTTATCATGTGTGAACATGATTACTAGAACTGAAGCTATTTTCTCTGCATTATGGTCCATTGAAAATAATATTATTACTCTCCGCCATACCAATTGTCAACATAGGAGGCTGAAATGTGGGCCCAGATGGCAGAACAGCCAGACTGAATTCTGGTATTTAACTTTAGATCCAATGAAACCTTTTAAAAATAAATGATATGACCTCTCATGTTGTGAGTTATGTTATATATTGATAACACCAGTACATGGTAACTCTATCTGTGCACCACCATCAGGGGAGTGGATAGAGGTAGGCTCTATGCTGCCATAGCCTGGAACCAACAACATATGATATCTATTATATATGATAACAGATCCCCCTCTGCACTGCAATGAAAGGGTTCTATGTAGTAACCTAAAAACACACCATGTGATGCACCATGTGATGCACCGTGTGATGCACCGTGTGGCGCAACGTGTGGCGCAACGTGTGACACACCATGTGGCACAACGTGTGGCGCACCGTGTGGCGCACCGTGTGGCGCAACGTGTGGCGCAACGTGTGGTGCAACGTGTGGCGCAACGTGTGGTCCATGTGTGGCGCAACGTGTGGCGCAATGTGTGGCGCAACGTGTGGCGCAACGTGTGGTCCATGTGTGGAGCACCGTGTGGTCCATGTGTGGCGCACCCTGTGGTGCATGTGTGGCGCACCGTGTGGTGCACCGTGTGGTCCATGTGTGGCGCACCGTGTGGTCCATGTGTGGCGCACCGTGTGGTGCATGTGTGGCGCACCATGTGGTCCATGTGTGGCGCACCCTGTGGTGCATGTGTGGCGCACCGTGTGGCCCAATGTGTGGCGCACCGTGTGGTCCATGTGTGGCGCAACATGTGGCGCAACGTGTGGCGCAACGTGTGGCGCAACGTGTGGCGCAACGTGTGGCGCAACGTGTGGCGCAACGTGTGGTCCATGTGTGGCGCACCGTGTGGTCCATGTGTGGCGCACCGTGTGGTGCATGTGTGGCGCACCGTGTGGTGCACCGTGTGGTGCACCGTGTGGTCCATGTGTGGCGCACCGTGTGGTCCATGTGTGGCGCACCGTGTGGCCCAATGTGTGGCGCACCGTGTGGCGCACCGTGTGACGCACTGTGTGGTGCACCGCGTGGCGCACCGTGTGGCGCAATGTGTGGCACACTGTGTGGCGCACCTTGTGGTCCATGTGTGGCGCACCGTGTGGTCCATGTGTGGTGCACCGTGTGGCGCACCGTGTGGCGCACCGTGTGGCGCACCGTGTGGTGCACCGTGTGAGGCACCGTGTGGTGCACCATGTAGCGCACCATGTGGTGCACCATGTGGCGCACCATGTGGCGCACCGTGTGGCGCACCATGTGGCGCACCATGTGGCGCCACAGGAGCACTGAATGGTCAATAACCACTTTGAAAAATAATGCAAGCAAATATGAAACCAGTACAGATGTTGTTGAATGTTTGCTGAGTTGGATAAAATACCAGGAAGGCATTTCTCAGAGTGCTGCCCATTTTTTCAGGGGCTAGATTGGAGATAGTGAATCTACACTTTATTCAGTGCAAATTTAGGTAGAACCAGCATGTTTTTACTTGATGGTTCGCTCCTAAAAATTTCTAGGGTTAATTCATATTTACATGCATGTATACATGTTCCAATGGGTGCTATTGAGTGTTCTGCTTTATAAAATCATAGTGTGGGACCAATCCCAAAGTCCTTCTATGAGACCACTGGTGTCTCTCTCAGATTGTGCTGCCCCTCGCAGCGAGACATCACACTAGAAAATACATGAATCCTTGATTATTTTTGTGGACAGGTATTTGTTTGCAGCTTGCCTCACAGTGATTCCATGTCTGGATGAATCCATGAGGAAGGGCGAGGGATGAGTCTACCAGAAGGGCATGTCCCTATCTTTTTGTAAAAAATAACATGTGTTGTTTCCATTACCTGACCTCATAGGTCTACATTGCCAGCCTAACCTGTTTATGTCATGGCCGATACGAACTGTAAATTAGTACTAGCACAAGCGTATTCAATGAGGGGTATTGAATACAATGTGCCCATATTCAATGGCTGGTGGTCAAGTGACCTGCTGCATCAAACAGATATGGAAATTAAGGAACTATGATAGTTTTTCTGTCTTTAAAAGCAAAATCAACCCTGTAGCCATGACATAAATGCAAATGTCAATTCCCATGGGGCATTTTAGCATCGTATTCACCTCTGTTAATTTTGCTAAAATGCCCCATGGTCATTGACATTTGCCAATGTATACAATACGTGAGTCGCAGGGCTAAAGCACAGACCGGGATAATGTAAGCTGAGTCAGGTTTAAGCACAGACAGGGATGGTGTAAGCTGAGTCAGGTTTAAGCACAGACAGGGATGGTGTAAGCTGAGTCAGGTTTAAGCACAGACCGGGATGGTGTAAGCTGAGTCAGGTTTAAGCACAGACAGGGATGGTGTAAGCTGAGTCAGGTTTAAGCACAGACAGGGATGGTGTAAGCTGAGTCAGGTTTAAGCACAGACAGGGATGGTGTAAGCTGAGTCAGGTTTAAAAACAGACAGGGATGGTGTAAGCTGAGTCAGGTTTAAACACAGACAGGGATGGTGTAAGCTGAGACAGGTTTAAGCACAGACAGGGATGGTGTAAGCTGAGTCAGGTTTAAGCACAGACAGGGATGGTGTAGCTGAGTCAGGTTTAAGCACAGACAGGGATGGTGTAAGCTGATTCAGGTTTAAGCACAGACAGGGATGGTGTAAGCTTAGTCAGGTTTAAGCACAGACAGGGATGGTGTAAGCTGAGTCAGGTTCAAGCACAGACAGGGATGGTGTAAGCTGAGTCAGGTTTAAGCACAGACAGGGATGGTGTAAGCTGAGTCAGGTTTAAGCATAAGTATATTGGCCCCATCTGATTTTAGTTGCTCTCTACTCTTGGTGCTTATATTCATTGAGACGAGCATGAGATGCTAAATATTGCAGTATCACAGAGGGATGCGTCCACTTTGTGATCCTTCATGTGGTTTACTTTGGTACATACAGGGGGCACCACAGAGCAGTACATTGACATTGGGGGCTAAAGTGGGAGCCATGACTTACTGTGCTGCCCCCTCATGGTGAAACTTGGAAGTAACACAGGGTCTTAATGAGGGAAATCTCACAGAAAACCGGAATTCATATTCGATTGTGGTCAGAAGCGAATAATACAGGAGCACTGAATGGTCAATAACCACTTTGAAAAATAATGCAAGCAAATATGAAAACAGTACAGATGTTGTTGAATGTTTGCTGAGTTGGATAAAATACCAGAAAGGCATTTCTCAGAGTGCTGCCCATTTTTTCAGGGGCTAGATTGGAGATAGTGAATCTACACTTTATTTAGTGCAAATTTAGTAGAACCAGCATGTTTTTACTTGATGGTTCGCTCCTTAAAATTTCTAGGGTTAATTCATATTTACATGCATGTATACATGTTCCAATGGGTGCTATTGAGTGTTCTGCTTTATAAAATCATAGTGAGGGACCAATTCCAAAGTCCTTCTATGAGACCACTGGTGTCTCTCTCACACTAGAAAATACATGAATCCTTGATTATTTTTGTGGACAGGTATTTGTTTGCGGCTTGCCTCACAGTGATTCCATGTCTGGATGAATCCATGAGAAAGGGCATGTCCCTGTCTTTTTGTTAAAGATAGCATGTGTTGTTTCCTTTACCTGACCTCATAGGTCTACACTGCCAGCCTAACCTGTTTATGTCATGGCCGATACGAACGTCACTGTAAATTAGTACTAGCACAAGCATATTCAATGAGGGTTATGATTACAATGTGCCCATATTCAATGGCTGGTGGTCATGTGACCTGCTGCATCAAACAGATATGGAAATTAAGGAACTTTGATAGTTTTTCTGTCTTTAAAAGCAAAATTAACCCTGTAGCCATGACATAAATGCTAATGTCAACTCCCATGGGGCATTTTAGCATCGTATTCACCTCTGTTAATTTTGCTAAAATGCCCCATGGTCATTGACATTTGCTTATGTTTACAATACGTGAGTCGCAGGGCTAAAGCACGGACAGGGATGGTGTAAGCTGAGTCAGGTTTAAGCACAGACAGGGATGGTGTAAGCTGAGTCAGGTTTAAGCACAGACAGGGATGGTGTAAGCTGAGTCAGGTTTAAGCACAGACAGGGATGGTGTAAGCTGAGTTAGGTTTAAGCACAGACAGGGATGGTGTAAGCTGAGTCAGGTTTAAGCACAGACAGGGATGGTGTAAGCTGAGTCAGGTTTAAGCACAGACAGGGATGGTGTAAGCTGAGTCAGGTTTAAGCAGCGACAGTGCACAATAATGATAATATCTTCTACCCATTTCATGATTCCACAGTGTAGAGTTGTTGTCTCTATAAATTTTATATTAAGAAGAGAGGGATGTTATCATAGTTTAATCGTAATCAAGATATTATTTATTTTCAATGATGTGTCAGGCACAGATGCATCCCTCCATCAACCATGTCCCTACTTAAACGCTCCCTGCTTCAAGACTCACAGCCCACAGCCACAGCCTTTAATTCCCAGATGGACCCCATCGGGGACCGCTCAACTAGCCACAGCCTTTAATTCCCAGATGTACCCCATCTGGGACCACTCAACTAGCCACAGCCTTTAATTCCCAGATGGACCCCATCTTGGACCACTCAATTAGCCACAGCCTTTAATTCCCAGATGGACCCCATCGGGGAACCACTCAATTAGCCACAGCCTTTAATTCCCAGATGGACCCCATCGGGGAACCACTCAACTAGCCACAGCCTTTAATTCCCAGATGGACCCCATCTTGGACCACTCAATTAGCCACAGCCTTTAATTCCAAGATGGACCCCATCGGGGACCACTCAACTAGCCACAGCCTTCAATTCCCAGATGGACCCCATCTGGGACCACTCAACTAGCCACAGCCTTCAATTCCCAGATGGACCCCATCTGGGACCACTCAACTAGCCACAGCCTTTAATTCCCAGATGGACCCCATCTGGGACCACTCAACTAGCCACAGCCTTCAATTCCCAGATGGACCCCATCTTGGACCACTCAACTAGCCACAGCCTTTAATTCCCAGATGGACCCCATCGGGGAACCACTCAATTAGCCACAGCCTTTAATTCCCAGATGGACCCCATCGGGGAACCACTCAACTAGCCACAGCCTTTAATTCCCAGATGGACCCCATCTGGGACCACTCAACTAGCCACAGCCTTCAATTCCCAGATGGACCCCATCTGGGAATTGAACTCTATCCTTGTGTATAAGTTGCACCTTGTAAAGGGGGCACCAAGGTAGATTCAGAAGAAATGAAATATTTATAAGTTATTTATTTCTGCATACTCAGATATTGAACGAAATGTGATATGTACATCAGCACGACTACAGTTATTGTCTACATCATGTTACACAATGTTCACTATTTAATCAATTTTACAGACAAAATTATCATTATCCCATAGTTTATCTTCTAATATCTCTGTAACTTAATCACATGGAACAATCAGTAAACCACTGTCTACAGTACATAGCTATTTCTGTTATTACAGCCCACATGCACCATGTGCTTTATGTTCACACAAATGTATACCACCTTTACAAGCCTATAGAGGATAAACCAGTAAGCTATAAATGTAGAATCAGCTCATTACAAATGTAGAATCAGGTTATTAAAATGTAGAATCAGCTCATTAATAATGTAGAATCAGCGTATTACAAATGTAGAATCAGCTTTTTACATGTAGTCTGTGTACAAAGCCTATAGAGGATAAACCAGTAAGCTATGAATGTAGAATCAGCTCATTACAAATGTAGAATCAGCTTATTACAAATGTAGAATCAGCTCATTAATAATGTAGAATCAGCTTATTACAAATGTAGAATCAGCTTATTAAAAATGTAGAATCAGCAAATTAATAATGTAGAATCAGCTTATTACAAATGTAGAATCAGCTTATTACAAATGTAGAATCAGCTTATTACAAATGTAGAATCAGCTCATTACAAATGTAGAATCAGCTAATTACAAATGTAGAATCAGCTCATTACAAATGTAGAATCAGCTCATTACAAATGTAGAATCAGCTCATTACAAATGTAGAATCAGCTCATTACAAATGTAGAATCATCTTATCACATGTTGTCTGTGTACGAAGCATATAGGGGATGAACCAATAAGCTAAAAATGTAGAATCAGATCATTACAAATGTAGAATCAGCTTATTACAAATGTAGAATCAGCTCATTACATATAGTCTGTGTACAAAGTATCAATGTACATCACACTCATGACACGTGACTACTGAAGCACTTAGCAGACATGGTGAAGTCCCAGGTTGGATTCAGTTCAATTAAATGTCTGTAGGCTGGAAACTATAACTGGATTTTGTAGGAGCTTCAGACATTTGATATATAGATTGTCTAAGATTATGATTCACAGCCTGAAAATGTTTGATTGACACATGACTTCTGTCTTTTACACAGACACAGACATATGGCTGGTATTGTTCTCTAACGTGATGCGGTCAGTGGCTGGCTGCTGCACCATGCCCTGTGTCTGTGAAGATGCTGTAGAACCTCCCGAGCCACACTTTGTTTGTGTTAGCTCACTGTCAGCACCAAGCTTGGATTTCTTCTTAGCTACTTGTAGCTTCCAATACCGCTTCCGCAATCTCCCCATGAGGGCCTAGAACGGAGAGAAGACATAGCTGATGTGCATACTACATAATGCCTCATACATAATGCATACTTTATAAGATAGAACTCAGATGAACTTCATTGAACTGTTTGGTTGCACCTTATACACAAGGTTGTATATCATTAAGATGATAAGGTTGTATATCATTAAGATGATAAGGTTATATATCATTAAGATGATAAGGTTGTATATCATTAAGATGATAAGGTTATACATCATGAAGATGATAAGGTTATACATCATGAAGATGATAAGGTTATATATCATGAAGATGATAAGGTTATATATCATTAAGATGATAAGGTTATATATCATTAAGATGATAAGGTTATATATCATGAAGATGATAAGGTTATATATCATTAAGATGATAAGGTTATATATCATGAAGATGATAAGGTTATATATCATGAAGATGATAAGGTTATATATCATGAAGATGATAAGGTTATACATCATTAAGATGATAAGGTTATATATCATGAAGATGATAAGGTTATATATCGTTAAGATGATAAGGTTATATATCATTAAGATGATAAGGTTATATATCATGAAGATGATAAGGTTATATATCATGAAGATGATAAGGTTATATATCATAAAGATGATAAGGTTGTATATCATTAAGATGATAAGGTTATATATCATGAAGATGATAAGGTTATATATCATGAAGATGATAAGGTTATATATCATGAAGATGATAAGGTTATATATCATGAAGATGATAAGGTTATATATCATGAAGATGATAAGGTTGTATATCATTAAGATGATAAGGTTATATATCATTAAGATGATAAGGTTATATATCATGAAGATGATAAGGTTATATATCATGAAGATGATAAGGTTATGTATTATCAAGATGATAAAATAAGAGAAACGTGATATTAAACCCATCCGCTTACTTATGAAAATAGATGAATGACAGCAAAAACATAGACAAAGATCAATGATATGGAGTGATATAAAGAGCACCAACCTTGGCACCGTGTAAAGGGGCTTGAGACTGTTTTCTCTCAAACACCTTGAAGGCAGCAAACTTGTTGGCGAGGCAGGCGAGGAGAGCCCTCACTGGGAGGAGGTTAAATGGAGGACAGAGAACACCGATCTCATTGAAGTAGTTCATGAAGAGACGAGTCCGCGCAAACTTCCACTCCATGTCAGCATTAGCCTGAATTAACAACATGGGTCAGTGAATATCCCAATGTTAGTGCAACCATACAGTGTTTGAAATAACATGTCAAAATCAGCCTACATGGTGTGAAAACTTCTGCTCCATGTCAGCATTAGCCTGAAATAATTACACTGTAAAACTTCTACTCAATGTCAGCGTGAGTGTACAAGGTGTGAAATAACAGCAAGTAAAACTTCCACAATATGTAAGCGTTAACTACATTATTACCTGTTTATTGTTGTAGGAGTTGGCCATCATGGCTGTGTTATCCCTATATCTTTGTTTCATCTTTATTTAATTTTGATTGAGGGCTATGTTGTTACTTCTATGTTGTTGTAGGAGTTGGCCATTCTTTCTGTATCTTACCTCTATGTTGTTGTAGGAGTTGGCCATTCTGTCTGTATCTTACCTCTATGTTGTTGTAGGAGTTGGCCATTATGTCTGTATCTTACCTCTATGTTGTTGTAGGAGTTGGTCATTATGTCTGTATCTTACCTCTAAGTTGTTGTAGGAGTTGGCCATTCTGTCTGTATCTTACCTCTATGTTGTTGTAGGAGTTGGCCATTCTGTCTGTATCTTACCTCTATGTTGTTGTAGGAGTTGGTCATTATGTCTGTATCTTACCTCTATGTTGTTGTAGGAGTTGGCCATTCTGTCTGTATCTTACCTCTATGTTGTTGTAGGAGTTGGCCATTCTGTCTGTATCTTACCTCTATGTTGTTGTAGGAGTTGGTCATTCTGTCTGTATCTTACCTCTATGTTGTGGTAGGAGTTAGTCATTCTGTCTGTATCTTACCTCTATGTTGTTGTAGGAGTTGGCCATTCTGTCTGTATCTTACCTCTCTGTTGTAGGAGTTGGTCATTCTGTCTGTATCTTACCTCTATGTTGTTGTAGGAGTTGGCCATTCTGTCTGTATCTTACCTCTATGTTGTTGTAGGAGTTGGCCATCGTGGTTATCATTATTACTATATCTATGTTTTATCTTTATTGTAAGATCTATCATTACCTCTATGTTATTATAGGAGTTTGCCATCATAGCTATCAGCATGTTGAGTAGAACTACGATGACGGTGATGTGATAGGCACCGTACATGATGTAGCCTATGATCTCTGTCAGTCTGTGTGAGGTCAGGAACATGTCTGTTGTGTTTCCGTTAGACATGTTAAACATGGTGAAGACCCCATCATTACCGGCCACCAGGTTAGCATTCTCCTCGTTACCGTAGTTAAACAGGTCCCAGAACAGCCGTTTGTATGCCTGCTGTAAACTGTAATGTACAAATTACATTATGTAATAGGTCCCAGAACATCCACTTCTACGCCTGCTGTAGGCTGTAATGTACAAATTATATTATGTAACAGGTCCCAGAACATCCACTTCTACGCCAGCTGTAGGCTGTAATGTACAAATCTCTCTATGTAATAGGTCCCAGAACAATCGATTGTACGCCAGCTGTAGGCTGTAATGTACAAATCTCTTTATGTAACAGGTCCCAGAACAATCGATTGTACGCCAGCTGTAGGCTGTAATGTACAAATCTCTTTATGTAACAGGTCCCAAAACAATATATTTCTTGTCTCAAGGTGAATCAGTATGGTGTGACAGAATGATTGACCAATGAAATCTTCATTGTGTTAGAAGAAATATAAATGTTAGTGCTCCACTCCATGTCACAATCTTGTTCAATTCACAGACTAAGCTGCACAATTTGGAGATTGTTCTGATTTGACAATGTGTACACAAGAAGCGTACCTGGTGAATGCGTCGTCCTGCACCATATGCTCCATTGTCACTGGGTCCACTGCCTTAAGGTCCTTGTAGCCCGAGTAGAGCGAGGCGAGGCCAATGGCAAATGCTGACAACACCACCAGGAACAGCACCATGAACTTCAACACATCAAATATCATCTTCTTCAGGGACACCTGCAGGGGGCCCAGTGTACTGCTCACCTAAAAATTAAAGGTAATCTTGTATGTATATGGAGTCGCAAGGAGAGGATGTTGATTTCCTTAAAGAATATCAATTCTGAAATCGGTTTGGTTCATTTTAGGTTATGTTGACAGTCACAAGAGATGGGAGTGGGCATAAGAACCAATACAGCAGGGAAATAAAATAAATAAATATAAAAATGTGAAAATGTAATGTGGAGGAGGAACCCCAGAGAGTTTAGCAGTACAAGGTATCTATATGGAGTAGCAAAGAGAGGGAATTATTTAACTTCAGGAGTGAGTACACCTGTACCAGTGCACTACAGTGATTATCTTAAAGTAGGGACCTAGAGCAGTATTTATGGTATTTTTATGGAGTAGAAAGGAGGGGGATTGGATTACCTTAAAGAATGAGTAGACCTGTACTACAGTGAGCGTACAGGCTATAGCACCGAACACCTCAGACCACAGGTAGGCATCCATCCCTGTCAGCTGCTGGCGCTGTTTGATGCCCTCACCAGTGGCCCTTACATGGATCATGAGGCCAAACAGCAGCAGGTACTGCAGCCAGAAACACACTAATGTCACCATCTCAAAGATGCGCCAGTTGGAGTTCTCAGCATTCAGCCAGTAGAAGGTACACCGGTCCCTGCGCCGTAAACTCATCTTGGCGTACCTCACCGTGAGTCCTATCACCCAGATAAATATAATACAGTCCAGGACAGAGAGGGTGCCACCGCGCTGCGGGTTGAGTCTGAGTGACACCTTACAGAACAACATGATGAGGAAGTAGATGAAGCTGCACATGTCCAGGATGAACTTGTTAGCAGCCGGCTTCACAAAGCGCTCAATGTGCTTGATGCGGAACAGGTACAAGATGAAGATAATTGGCATGAAGGTGAATAGCAGCAAAGTATACATGGCCAGACGGGCATGGTGCATACGTAGCTGGCACACCCAGTCTGGGAGTCCCTTGTACCACTCGAACTGCATCACCTGCTGAGTATGTGGGTGTGCGACGAACTGTAATAAGTAAATGTATACCAGAATTAACACCCAGTCTGTAAAAGATTGTAACAGTACAAATAGATATAGAATACAGAAAGAGTGCATAAAGAGCTGGCACATCCAGTCTGGTAACCCCTTGTACCACTCAAACTGCATACACATGCTGATAGGGTGGGTGTGCGACGAACTGTAGTAAAGTACAATAATTAATGAATTACCTACTGATTACTCCTAACTATAACCTTAACAAACTGTAATAGGTAAATGTATACCAGAATAAACACCCAGTCTGCAATAGAGTGTAACAGTACAAATAGATATGGAATTAACACCCATTCTGGTAACCCCTTGTACCACCAAACTACATCACCTGCTGACAGTGCGTGTGGGCGCCAAACTGTAATAAAGTACAACAAATAATACTAACTGTGACCCTAAACTGTATGAAGTAAACATGTAGCAGAATTAACACCCAGTCTGGTAACCCCTTGTACCACTCAAACTACACCACCTGCTGACAGTGCGGGTGTGTTACCAACTGTAATAAGGAAATGTTTACCAACGTTAGCGAGTGGGTGACAAAATACCAGAAATAACTGCTGACAAAATGTAAAAAAGTCACTGAGTACAAATGAATATAGTAGATTGCACAAACATGTTCTAACATCTTCTGAGAGTGAGTTCTCTATGTGAGCATTGGGAGAACAGATCAGGAATATGGTGAGTGACTTACTTACCTCTTTTTGGTTGAAGTGTATAGCAAGTAGGAGGCGTGGGAAGCGGGCCTGGTGATATTTGGTGCGGTGAGTAAGTTCTATCCCGTCTGACACCCTGAACATGGTCTGTACCTCCTCCACAGAACGACATAAGGACAGGAGGGTGGAGGCAAACGTCTTACAGCGCAGGCTGATAGACTGGTACTGGTTCTGTATATTGTAATAATACATAAATAGGTTATAAAATACACATGATAACATGACACAGTACACACAGAATGACACAGAGGCAGGAGGGTGGAGGCAAATGTTTTACAGCGCAGGCTGATAGACTGGTACTGGTTCTGTATATTGTAATAATACATATATAGGTTATAAAATACACATGATAACATGACATATACAGTACACCCAGAATGACACAGAGACAGGAGGGTGGAGGCGAACGTCTTACAGCGCAGGCTGATAGACTGGTACTGGTTCTGTATATTGTAATAATACATAAATAGGTTATAAAATACACATGATAACATGACATAAACATTACACCCAGAATGACACAGAGACAGGAGGGTGGAGGCGAACATCTTACAGCGCAGGCTGATAGACTGGTACTGGTTCTGTATATTGTAATAATACATATATAGGTTATAAAATACACATGATAACATGACATATACAGTACACCCAGAATGACACAGAGACAGGAGGGTGGAGGCGAACGTCTTACAGCGCAGGCTGATAGACTGGTACTGGTTCTGTATATTGTAATAATACATATATAGGTTATAAAATACACATGATAACATGACACAGTACACACAGAATGACACAGAGGCAGGAGGGTGGAGGCAAATGTTTTACAGCGCAGGCTGATAGACTGGTACTGGTTCTGTATATTGTAATAATACATATATAGGTTATAAAATACACATGATAACATGACATAAACATTACACCCAGAATGACACAGAGACAGGAGGGTGGAGGCGAACGTCTTACAGCGCAGGCTGATAGACTGGTACTGGTTCTGTATATTGTAATAATACATATATAGGTTATAAAATACACATGATAACATGACACAGTACACACAGAATGACACAGAGGCAGGAGGGTGGAGGCAAATGTTTTACAGCGCAGGCTGATAGACTGGTACTGGTTCTGTATATTGTAATAATACATATATAGGTTATAAAATACACATGATAACATGACATAAACATTACACCCAGAATGACACAGAGACAGGAGGGTGGAGGCGAACGTCTTACAGCGCAGGCTGATAGACTGGTACTGGTTCTGTATATTGTAATAATACATATATAGGTTATAAAATACACATGATAACATGACATAAACATTACACCCAGAATGACACAGAGACAGGAGGGTGGAGGCGAACATCTTACAGCGCAGGCTGATAGACTGGTACTGGTTCTATGTACAATGTATTATAAAAAATACGTTATGATACACATTGATGATGTATGAAATAAACACTCACCCTGTAAGCGGGGTCCACCACTTGTCGTTTCTCCATGAGATCACTGATGACGAAGGCCTCCAGGATGGGGTCCTCAGCCCCAGAGTGGAACATGTAAGCAGGGCTGGACAGCGCCTTGTACACATCTATAGCTTGTCTACACTCCTCTATGGTCTGACGCCCGACGACATTAACCTGGTGGTGGCAGATGAGGCAGTCCTTGGGGTACAAACACTCCTCTATAATAAACATGTACCATATGTTAGACATTATAAGGTCCTATAGTTGTTCTATACATATACTGGTTCCATGTTTGACTGGGTATTGTAAGGCATCTATAGTCTCACGTCCTACGACGTTAACCTGGTGATGGCAGATCAGGGAGTTTTTAGGGTACAAACACTCCTCTATAATAAACATGTACCATATGTTAGACATTATAAGGACCTATAGTTGTTCTATACATATACTGGTTCCATGTTTGACTGGGTATTGTAAGACATCTATAGTCTCACGTCCTACGACGTTAACCTGGTGATGGCAGATCAGGGAGTTTTTGGGGTACAAACACTCCTCTATAATAAACATGTACCATATGTTAGACATTATAAGGTCCTATAGTTGTTCTATACATATACTGGTTCCATGTTTGACTGGGTATTGTAAGGCATCTATAGTCTCACGTCCTACGACGTTAACCTGGTGATGGCAGATCAGGGAGTTTTTAGGGTACAAACACTCCTCTATAATAAACATGTACCATATGTTAGACATTATAAGGACCTATAGTTGTTCTATACATATACTGGTTCCATGTTTGACTGGGTATTGTAAGACATCTATAGTCTCACGTCCTACGACGTTAACCTGGTGATGGCAGATCAGGGAGTTTTTAGGGTACAAACACTCCTCTATAATAAACATGTACCATATTTTAGACATTATAAGGACCTATAGTTGTTCTATACATATACTGGTTCCATGTTTGACTGGGTATTGTAAGACATCTATAGTCTCACGTCTTACGACGTTAACCTGGTGATGGCAGATCAGGGAGTTTTTGGGGTACAAACACTCCTCTATAATGAACATGTACCATATGTTAGACATTATAAGGTACTATAGTGGTTCTATACATATACTGGTTCCAGACTGGGTATTGTAAGACATCTATAGTCTCACGTCCTACGACGTTAACCCGGTG
Organism: Acholoe squamosa; assembly: GCA_949317995.1. Taxonomy (NCBI): domain Eukaryota; kingdom Metazoa; phylum Annelida; class Polychaeta; order Phyllodocida; family Polynoidae; genus Acholoe; species Acholoe squamosa. Next base: position 92,713,624 of record OX439037.1, read on the forward strand.
ATGGCAGATCAGGGAGTCTTTGGGGTACAAACACTCCTCTATAATGAACACAAATAAGAAATTATAACTGTGTGTAATACTTGGGGTCCAAATAGTTCTATTCAGTGTTGCTAACTTTTTACTACAATGTACTTGTACTCTAGGTAAAATGAAGATCATACCCAATGTAGGGACATATATCATATCTATGATAAAACTCTAAAAGAAAATATCAGTTTATATTTTAAAATAGATTTCTCCTTTGAAACTCATTATGTGATATAAGATTCTTCCTAATAGACATGTACAGTAGATTCCAGATCTAATTAGTGACTACTAATAACTAAGTTTTTTTTCTAAAGGTTTTGAACTTAACTTAACACAGAAACCTGACTAATATAGTTGAAGTGTGTTACTCATAATCAAAGAATCCTTTGATTATAAACATGAATGAACCATTATTCAAGTAAGTAGACTTAACCTCAGCACCAGTTACAACAACTTATCGGTAACAGAATATGACTTACAACCCTTGATATATTACACTTTATATACATTGAGTTAGGTATTACAGAAAATGTATGTATCAACACTAACAGATCAGCCTGTTGCTTTAACATTACAGATATAACCATGCCCATGTCTTGGCGGGGGATGCTGTAACCTGTTTTACCCAAAACACCTCACAACTGTTAATATTTTCAGACATTCTCAGATCAATGATACTCTAAGGGGTAAATTCAAGTAAGTTTTTAAAAAGAATTCATGAATTTAAGTAGTGCCAAAGTTGGTTCGTTATTATTGGCTTTACTCAAAATCTCAAATCAATCTGAGAATAGGCCAAATGGTGATGGGATAGTATCAGTTATCACATGTAGTTATGTGTAACGGGGTGAATGGCAGGACAGCACAGAACATAACTTATGATGAGGGGTTAGCTTTGGGTTCTACAGTTAACATACAGTTAATTTATACTTACGTGTGATGGGGTGGATGCCAGGACAGCAGCGGTCGTGCAGCATCTCAATGATCTCCGCTCTGTCCAACTGTGCAGCCAGCACCATGGGCGTAATGTCCTGTATACACTCACATGGAATTTACCAATTTCTGAACAACTAGTGATAGATTACATGCAATAAGTGCCACAAACATGACACTTGAAGTACAAGGTTGTGGGGAGTACAGGTAAATATGTTCACTGACTAGGGTCACTACAGAATGTGCATAACAATTTCCAATGTAAAATTTCACACTTACGCAGAGACAATGTCAGGTATAAGTAAGATTAGGGAAGTGGGTAAAGTAAAGTACCTGTGAGAATTCTGCATCCTCGTAGAACATGTCGAGGCTGGGAGAGGAGCGTAGACTGGAGTGCATCTCTAAGTTTATCCCCTTGGAATCCACCTCAGGTGTGTTCACGTCACCTGTCGCTTCTTGTAGCCGCTGGTTGTACGCTTTACATACTCTGTAATATCGGTGTCAGATATCTCATATCCACAATACTGCTCTTAGTGAACCTTATTATTTAAATTGTTCAAAGACTAGAACTAGCCGGAGACTCAGATCACCTTAATCCAGTAAGTAATAGTTCATTTCAGTCAAATCTGTTTAGTTTGAACTGACAGCATCTTCACACATCATCTTATCACCCAATGCTTCTTAAGCTGTTCCTGTTAAAAATTACCATTACATATTTTAGTAGCAGATTGTTGGCCTTTTTATATACAAGTAGCATATTCTAACAGAGACAGAAGCCTATGTATAGTATGCACCATCAAGAACATATAAGCCTATGATAAGACTAAATGTGTCATGCTGATGCAGCCTTATTGGCAGAATGACTGCATAAATTCATCCCACTTCACCATGCCAAATATTACAATCATTCACAAAAGCGGGCACAAGATTCCACACAACCCATGCTAAAAGAACTTGTCCCTATCTCTGTAGGATTCATATGGCTTGGTAGGGGTTACTACCACTCTATATAACAAAGAGAGCTACCTAGTTTTTGTACCTGAGGCACTCAGAATTTGGCATGACCCATGCTAGAATAACCTATTCTTATCCCTGTAGGATTCATTCATCCATATTGGCTTGGTCTCACTACCACTCTGTATAACTCACCCTAAGTCCTGGTGCATGGTGATCAGTCTGTCCATTATGGTTAAGTTGTTCTCCTTGATGGCAAACAACATAGCGCGTTCTATGGCTTGTTGTTTCTCGATGCTTGTGGAGCAGTTTGCAAGTAACTGCTCCACAATCTCCACACTGCCTGAAACCACTGCATGCTCCAACGCTGATACCCCATAATGGTCTTCTAACCGCCTCAGCTCTGGATCTGCCTGTAACATACAACAATTGGTATATATATATATGGTTATATATATAGTGACACTGATACCCGGTAATGGTATTCTAACTGCCGCAGCTCTGGATCTGCCTGTAATATACAACAATTGGTGACACCCTAAAACAGTCCTCTAACCTCCTATAACATACATTATCTGTATAGTGACACCCTATAACAGGTCTCTAACCTCCTATAACATACATTATCTGTATAGTGACACCCTATAACAGTCCTCTAACCTCCTATAACATACATTATCTGTATAGTTACAGCCTATAACAGTCCTCTAGCCTCCTATAACATACATTATCTGTATAGTGACACCCTATTATGGTCCTCTAACCTCCTATAACATACATTATATGTATGGTGACACCCTATAACAGTCCTCTAGCCTCCTATAACATACATTATCTGTAAAGTGACACCCTATAACAGTCCTCTAACCTCCTATAACATACATTATCTGTATAGTGACACCCTATAACAGTCCTCTAACCTCCTATAACATACATTATCTGTATAGTAACAACCTATAACAGTCTTCTAACCTCCTATAACATACATTATCTGTATAGTGAAACCCCATAACAGTCCTCTAACATCCTATAACATACATTATCTGTATAGTGACACCCTATAACAGTCCTCTAGCCTCCTATAACATACATTATCTGTATAGTGACACCCTATAACAGTCTTCTAACCTCCTATAACATACATTATCTGTATAGTGACACCAAATAATGGTCCTCTAACCTCCTATAACATACATTACCTGTATAGTGACAACCTATAACAGTCCTCTAACCTCCTATAACATACATTATCTGTATAGTGACACCCAATAATGGTCCTCTAACCTCCTATAACATACATTATCTGTATCGTGACACCCTATAACAGTCCTCTAACCTCCTATAACATACATTATCTGTATAGTGACACCCTATAACAGGTCTCTAACCTCCTATAACATACATTATCTGTATAGTGACACCCTATAACAGTCCTCTAACCTCCTATAACATACATTATATGTATGGTGACACCCTATAACAGTCCTCTATCCTCCTATAACATACATTATCTGTATAGTGACACCCAATAATGGTCCTCTAACCTCCTATAACATACATTATCTGTATAGTGACACCCTATAACAGTCCTTTAACCTCCTATAACATACATTATCTGTATAGTGACACCCAATAACAGTCCTCTAACCTCCTATAACATACATTATCAGTATAGTGACACCCTATAACAGTCCTCTAACCTCCTATAACATACATTATCTGTATAGTGACACCCTATAACAGTCCTCTAACCTCCTATAACATACATTATCTGTATAGTGACACCCAATAATGGTCCTCTAACCTCCTATAACATACATTATCTGTATAGTGACACCCTATAACAGTCCTTTAACCTCCTATAACATACATTATCTGTATAGTGACACCCAATAACAGTCCTCTAACCTCCTATAACATACATTATCAGTATAGTGACACCCTATAACAGTCCTCTAACCTCCTATAACATTCATTATCTGTATAGTGACACCAAATAATGGTCCTCTAACCTCCTATAACATATATTATCTGTATAGTGACACCCTATAATGGTCCTCTAACCTCCTATAACATATATTATCAGTACAGTGACACCCTATAACAGTCCTCTAACCTCCTATAACATACATTATCAGTATAGTGACACCCTATAACAGTCCTCTAACCTCCTATAACATACATTACCTGTATAGTGACACCCTATAACAGTCCTCTAGCCTCCTATAACATACATTATCTGTATAGTGACACCCTATTATGGTCCCCTAACCTCCTATAACATACATTATCTGTATAGTGACACCCTATAACAGTCCTCTAACCTCCTATAACGTACATTATCTGTATAGTGACACCCTATAACAGTCCTCTAACCTCCTATAACGTACATTATCTGTATAGTGACAACCTATAACAGTCCTCTAACCTCCTATAACATACATTATCTGTATATTGACACCCTATAACAGTCCTCTAGCCTCCTATAACATACATTATCTGTATAGTGACACCCTATAACAGTCCTCTAACCTCCTATAACATACATTATCTGTATAGTGACACCCTATAACAGTCCTCTAACCTCCTATAACATACATTATCTGTATAGTGACAGCCTATAACAGTCCTCTAACCTCCTATAACATACATTATATGTATAGTGACACCCTATAACAGTCCTCTAACTTCCTATAACGTACATTATCAGTATAGTGACACCCTATAACAGTCCTATAACCTCCTATAACATACATTATCTGTATAGTGACACCCTATAACAGTCTTCTAACCTCCTATAACATACATTATCTGTATAGTGACACCCAATAATGGTCCTCTAACCTCCTATAACATACATTACCTGTATAGTGACACCCTATAACAGTCTACTAACCTCCTATAACATACATTATCTGTATAGTGACACCCTATAACAGTCCTCTGACCTCCTATAACATACATTATCTGTATAGTGACACCAGATAATGGTCCTCGTACCTCCTATAACATACATTACCTGTATAGTGACACCCTATAACAGTCCTCTAACCTCCTGTAACATACATTATCTGTATAGTGACAACCTATAACAGTCCTCTAACCTCGTATAACATACATTATCTGTATAGTGACACCCTATAACAGTCCTCTAACCTCCTATAACATTCATTATCTGTATAGTGACACCCAATAATGGTCCTCTAACCTCCTATAACATACATTATCTGTATAGTGACACCAGATAACAGTCCTCTAACCTCCTATAACATACATTATCTGTATAGTGACAGCCTATAACAGTCCTCTAACCTCCTATAACATACATTTTCTGTATAGTGACACCCTATAACTGTCCTCTAACCTCCTATAACATACATTTTCTGTATAGTGACACCCTATAACAGTCCTCTAACCTCCTATAACATACATTTTCTGTATAGTGACACCCTATAACAGTCCTCTAACTCCTATAACATACATTATCTGTATAGTGACACCCTATAACAGTCCTCTAGCCTCCTATAACATACATTATCTGTATAGTGACACCCTATAACAGTCCTCTAGCCTCCTATAACATACATTACCTGTATAGTGACAGCCTATAACAGACCTCTAACCTCGTATAACATACATTATCAGTATAGTGACACCATATAACAGTCCTCTAGCCTCCTATAACATACATTATCTGTATAGTGACACCCTATAACAGTCCCCTAACCTCCTATAACATACATTATCTGTATAGTGACACCCTATAATGGTCCTCTAACCTCCTATAACATACATTATCTGTATAGTGACACCCTATAACAGTCCTCTAACCTCGTATAACATACATTATCTGTATAGTGACACCCTATAACAGTCCTCTAGCCTCCTATAACATACATTTTCTGTATAGTGACACCCTATAACAGTCCTCTAACCTCGTATAACATACATTATCAGTATAGTGACAGCCTATAACAGTCCTCTAACCTCCTATAACATACATTATCTGTATAGTGACACCCTAAAACAGTCCTCTAACCTCCTATAACATACATTATCTGTATAGTGACACCCTATAACAGTCTTCTAACCTCCTATAACATACATTATCTGTATAGTGACACCCTATAACAGTCCTCTAACCTCCTATAACATACATTATCTGTATAGTGACACCATATAACAGTCCTCTAGCCTCCTATAACATACATTATATGTACAGTGACACCCTATAACAGTCCTCTAACCTCCTATAACATACATTATCTGTATAGTGACACCCAATAATGGTCCTCTAACCTCCTATAACATACATTATCTGTATAGTGACACCATATAACAGTCCTCTAACCTCCTATAACATACATTATCTGTATAGTAACACCCTATAACAGTCCTCTAACCTCCTATAACATACATTATCTGTATAGTGACATCCTATAACAGACCTCTAACCTCCTATAACATACATTATCTGTATAGTGACACCATATAACAGTCCTCTAACCTCCTATAACATACATTATCTGTATAGTAACACCCTATAACAGTCCTCTAACATCCTATAACATACATTATCTGTATAGTGACACCATATAACAGTCCTCTAACCTCCTATAACATACATTATCTGTATAGTGACACCATATAACAGTCCTCTAACCTCCTATAACATACATTATCTGTATAGTGACACCCTATAACAGTCCTCTAACCTCCTATAACATACATTATCTGTATAGTGACACCCTATAATGGTCCTCTAACCTCCTATAACATACATTATTTGTATAGTGACACCCTATAACAGTCCTCTAACCTCCTATAACATACATTATCTGTATAGTGACACCCTATAACAGTCTTCTAACCTCGTAAAACATACATTATCTGTATAGTGACACCCTATAACAGTCCTCTAGCCTCCTATAACATACATTTTCTGTATAGTGACATCCTATAACAGTCCTCCAACCTCGTATAACATACATTATCAGTATAGTTACAGCCTATAACAGTCCTCTAACCTCCTATAACATACATTATCTGCATAGTGACACCCTTTAATGGTCTTCTAACCTCCTATAACATACATTATCTGTATAGTGACACCCTATAACAGTCCTCTAACCTCCTATAACATACATTATCTGTATAGTGACACCCTTTAATGGTCCTCTAACCTCCTATAACATACATTATCAGTATAGTGACACCCAATAATGGTCCTCTAACCTCCTATAACATACATTATTTTATGTGAATAACTTCTTCCCGTAGAGATAGCATTGTGCCGTCGATCGCCACACCCCCAGTGGCGTAACGTGTGTCGATCCACCACAGCGGCAGATCCACCACTGCAGCCTCGTTCTGGGTGCATGTAAACATTCAAAATGGCGGACCGCCGCTCATACGGGGGACTACGGTAACGGATTTTGCTAATTTTCAGTTAATTAGACACTCTAAAAACATAAAATAAATATAGAACTAAACTCCCCTGGTGCCCTCGGTGGCTGATCCACCCCTCGGGTGGATCGACCACCTCGTACACCACGGTCACTTAGTTCTATCTATTTATCTGTATAGTGACACCCTATAACAGTCCTCTAACCTCCTATAACATACATTATCTGCATAGTGACACCCTTTAATGGTCCTCTAACCTCCTATAACATACATTATCTGTATAGTGACACCCTTTAATGGTCCTCTAACCTCCTATAACATACATTATCTGTATAGTGACACCCAATAATGGTCCTCTAACCTCCTATAACATACATTATCTGTATATTGCCATCCTATAACAGTCCTCTAACCTATTATAACATACATTATATGTACAGTGACACCCTATAACAGTCCTCTAACCTCCTATAACATACATTATCTGTATAGTGACACCCAATAATGGTCCTCTAACCTCCTATAACATACATTATCTGTATAGTGACACCCTTTAATGGTCCTCTAACTGCTGCAGCTCCGGTTGTGCCGGTAACCAACAGGAGGAATTTTTCAATATGACTTAATGCTAAAATAGTCTTGATATAATGATTTTATTTTATTCATTAAAGTTTATTGGAACAAAACTAGTTTCAGGAAGGCTTTGGGAGAGAAGCAGGCATGGCGCAGTTCTCACCCCTCTTCTAAAGTCTCACCCCTTTTGATACTGATGGGCATTTTAATACAACAGATAGCTTGATGTCCTTAAGGAAACAACCTGAATCACAACTCAATCAAAATTTGATATAGCAGAATTCTAGGGCAGCAACCATATAAAGATGCCTAGTTATAGCATTTTATGTTCTTACATCCATTAGACATAATACCTACCTCCATAATAGCTTCCACCCCACTCACATCCTGCCGTCTTATCGACTGCACAAACTTAGCCTCAAGAGACTGTTGGTGATTACGTGGAGACAGGGCACCACGCCGCCACCGTGTTAATGTAGGTCTGGGAATAAAGAGTTGACAAAAGTAAATGTTACTTTGGAATACTTTGAATTTAAGGTGGCTGGCCGGGATAGGCTAAAAGTAATTAGATTTTTGCCATATTCTCACCATGGTCCCAAAATGATATGTACTTTTCATATGTGCAAAAATAATATGGGGGTCCCATGAATTTTTTTGAGATACAGAAGATTCAACCCTTTATAGGATTATATAGTGATTTCGTATCCAAAAGTAATTAAATCTTTTCATAACTTCTTTAGCACTTAGATTTTATGCATATCTTTGCAGTAAATACAATATTGACATATGGTCCCTGGCATATTTTCTTATGTTTTGGATGATTGAAATAACAAATATAAGCAAATGGCTAGATTGGTAACATATAGATTATGTAGCCTCCTCTAGGTGGTCACACACAGCAGTCCCCATGGCTCATGTGTAGGGCTTCTGCTCTCAGGAGATCCAGGGATAAAATCCAAGTCAAGCCTTCCTGAATTTTGCACATTCTGTTAATCCATAGTGCTAATGTAAAAATGACACCCCTGGTGTCCAAATGCTGAACTACCAATCCCCGCCAGCCACCTTAAGGAGTAAAAATTCAATGATGCTAAATATAGATCAACAGTGTAGACTGCATATGAAAATTAACCATAACCCTTTCAGAGTGTTCCATGAGAATGTAACTGTATATTTTAGGATAATATTATACCACAATCCAACTCCATTATAATGAATTATATGTAGAAAGTTATTGATGTATGGAATAGATCCAATAGCACAAAAGTGCCATGTTATTTGTTAGAGTCTGACGATGTTATCTGTTAGGTTTTGACTCTCTCTTTTTAAGTTAACTATCTACAATAGGCTATGATCTTGCTTTTTATCCCCTAAAGATTATTTACCCCCTTCCCAGGCCTCATGTTAAAATAATGTACACCCACCTCTCACCTGGTGCTAAGCATCCATTCTGTACCCCCCTCCAGGTCCCAGGTTAACATAATGTACACCCACCTCTCATCTGGTGCTAACCATCCATTCTGTATCCCCCTCCCAGGTTAACATAATGTACACCCACCTCTCATCTGGTGCTAACCATCCATTCTGTACCCCCTCCCAGGTTAACATAATGTACACCCACCTCTCATCTGGTGCTAAGCGTCCTTTCTGTACCCCCCTTCAGGTCCCAGGTTAACATAATGTACACCCACCTCTCATCTGGTGCTAAGTGTCCATTTTGTATCCCCCTCCAGGTCCCAGGTTAACATAATGTACACCCACCTCTCATCTGGTGCTAAGTGTCCATTCTGTATCCCCCTCCAGGTCCCAGGTTAACATAATGTACACCCACCTCTCATCTGGTGCTAAGTGTCCATTCTGTATCCCCCTCCAGGTACCAGGTTAACATGATGTACACCCACCTCTCATCTGGTGCTAAGCATTCATTCTGTAAATGTACACCCACCTCTCATCTGGTGCTAAATGTCCATTCTGTAAATGTACACCCACCTCTCATCTGGTGCTAAGCGTCCTTTCTGTACCCGACCCCGGGTGTCAGGTTAACATAATGTACACCCACCTCTCATCTGGTGCTAAGTGTCCTTTCTGTACCCGACCCCGGGTGTCAGGTTAACATAATGTACACCCACCTCTCATCTGGTGCTAAGCGTCCTTTCTGTACCCGACCCCGGGTGTCAGGTTAACATAATGTACCAACCTCTCATTTGGGGCTAACTGTCCATTCTCTACCCCCCCCCCCTGGTACCAGGCTAACATAATGCACAACCACCTCACATCTGGCGCTAACCACCATTCTGTACTCCCCCTGGTTCCCGGTTAATGTACACGCACCTCTCATCTGGTGTTAACTGTCCGTTCTCTACCCCCCCTTGTACCAGGTTAACATAATGTACGACCACCTCACATCTGGTGCTAACTGTCCATTCTGTAGTCCCCCTTGTTCCTGGTTAATGTACACGCACCTCTCATCTGGTGCTAACCATCCATTCAGTACCCTGCCCCCATTGTACCAGGTTAATGTACACCCACCTCTCATCTGGTGCTAACCATCCATTCTGTCCCCCCCCACCCCCCTTTGTACCAGGTTGATGTACACGCACCTCTCTTCTGGTGCTAACCATCCATTCTGTCCCCCCCCTTTGTACCAGGTTAATGTACACCCACCTCTCCTCTGGTGCTAATCATGCATTCAGTATCCCCCCCTTGTACCAGGTTAATGTACACCCACCTCTCATCTGGTGCTAACCATCTATTCAGTTCCCCCCCTTGTACCAGGTTAATGTACACCCACCTCTCCTCTGGTGCTAACCGTCCATTCTGTCCCCCCCCCCCTTGTACCAGGTTAATGTACACCCACCTCTCATCTGGTGCTAACCATCCATTCTGTACCTCCTCCCCTTGTACCAGGTTAATGTACACGCACCTCTCATCTGGTGCTAACCATCCATTCTGTACCCACCCCTTGTACCAGGTTAATGTACACCCACCTCTCATCTGGTGCTAACCATCCATTCAGTACCCCCCCCCCCTTGTACCAGGTTAATGTACACCCACCTCTCATCTGGTGCTAACCGTCCATTCTGTCCCCCCCTTGTACCAGGTTAATGTACACCCACCTCTCATCTGGTGCTAACCATCCATTCAGTACCCCCCCTTGTACCAGGTTAATGTACACCCACCTCTCATCTGGTGCTAACCATCCATTCAGTATCCCCCCCTTGTACCAGGTTAATGTACACCCACCTCTCATCTGGTGCTAGCCATCCATTCAGTACCCCCCCTTGTACCGGGTTAATGTGCACCCACCTCTCCTCTGGTGCTAACCATCCATTCAGTCCCCCCCCCCTTTGTACCAGGTTGATGTACACGTACCTCTCTTCTGGTGCTAACCGTCCATTCTGTACCCCCCCTTGTACCAGGTTAATGTACACCCACCTCTCATCTGGTGCTAACCGTCCATTCTGTACCCCCCCTTGTACCAGGTTAATGTACACCCACCTCTCTTCTGGTGCTAACCGTCCATTCTGTCCCCCCCCTTTGTACCAGGTTGATGTACACGCACCTCTCATCTGGTGCTAACCATCCATTCTGTACCCCCCCTTGTACCAGGTTAATGTACACCCACCTCTCATCTGATGCTAACCATCCATTCAGGCCCCCCCGCTTTGTACCGGGTTGATGTACACGCACCTCTCATCTGGTGCTAACCGTCCATTCTGTACCCCCCCTTGTACCAGGTTAATGTGCACCCACCTCTCATCTGGTGCTAACCATCCATTCAGGCCCCCCCCCCCTTTGTACCAGGTTGATGTACACGCACCTCTCATCTGGTGCCGACCGTCCATTCTGTACCCCCACTTGTACCAGGTTAATGTACACCCACCTCTCATCTGGTGCTAACCATCCATTCAGGTCCCCCCCCCCCCCCTTTGTACCAGGTTGATGTACACGCACCTCTCATCTGGTGCTAACCGTCTATTCTGTACCCCCCCTTGTACCAGGTTAATGTACACCCACCTCTCATCTGGTGCTAACCATCAATCAGTACCCCCCCCCCCTTGTACCAGGTTAACGTACACCCACCTCTCATCTGGTGCCCCCGGTACCAGGTTAACATGATATACACCCACCTCTCGTCTGGTGCTAATCGTCCGTTGTGGAAGCTACTGTCAGGTCGCTCCTTCTGCTTCTCACTATCACCATCTGGTGGCATTTTCTCTGTGTGGTTACTGATAACTGGCTCTGGTCCATCTGTGTTGATGACCAGGTCCCCTCTGTCTGGTCCATGGTCTGGTCCATGGTCTAGTACCTTCACTGGTTCTTTGTCCTCTTCAGGGGGACTGATCACCATGGCCGGTATTGGATGTGATGTCATGATGAGTTAGTTACCTGGAACTAAAACAAACAACATATCAGTTGTCTACATAGGAATGGCAACAAACAATATGTCAGTTGTCTACATATGAATGAAAACAAATAATATATCAGTTGTCTACATAGAAACAAGAACAAATAACATATCAATTGTCTACATAGGAATAAAAACAAACAGCTATCAGTTGTCTACATAGGAACAAAAATAAACAACATATCAATTGTCTACATAAGACTGTGTGGAGGAATGTGTACAGAGGGTGTTATATGCACTGTGTGGAGGAATGTGTACAGAGGGTGTTTTATGCACTGTGTGAAGGAATGTGTACAGAGGGTGTTATATGCGCTGTGTGGAGGACCATGTGACCATCTAGAGATTTAACATGTGAACTTTGTCTGTTGTGATATAACATGTGAACTCCCTCTACAGTCGGGTTAGCAAGGTAGACAAGAGAACATCAGGGATCTACCAAATGGTGCCTTGACAATGAACCTTGACCACCACAGCAGTCTATGCACCACCACAGCAGTCTCTGCACCACCACAGCAGTCTGTACACCACCACAGCAGTCTGTACACCACCACGGCAGACTGTACACCACCACAGCAGTCTATGCACCACCACAGCAGTCTGTACTCCACCACAGCAGTCTGTGCACCACCACAGCAGTCTGTACACCACCACAGCAGTCTGTACACCACCACAGCAGTCTCTGCACCACCACAGCAGTCTATGCACCACCACAGCAGTCTATGCACCACCACAGCAGTCTGTACACCACCACAGCAGTCTATGCACCACAACAGCAGTCTGTACACCACCACAGCAGTCTCTGCACCACCACAGCAGTCTATGCACCACCACAGCACTCTCTGCACCACCACAGCAGTCTCTGCACCACCACAGCAGTCTATGCACGACCACAGCAGTCTGTACACCACCACAGCAGTCTGTACACCACCACAGCAGTCTGTGCACCACCACAGCAGTCTCTGCACCACCACAGCAGTCTATGCACCACCACAGCAGTCTGTACACCACCACAGCAGTCTATGCACCACAACAGCAGTCTGTACTCCACCACAGCAGTCTTTGCACCACCACAGCAGTCTGTGCACCACCACAGCAGTCTGTACACCACCACAGCAGTCTGTACACCAATACAGCAGTATGTACACCACCACAGCAGTCTCTGCACCACCACAGCAGTCTATGCACCACCACAGCAGTCTGTACACCACCACAGCAGTCTATGCACCACCACAGCAGTCCGTACACCACCACAGCAGTCTGTACACCACCACAGCAGTCTGTGCACCACCACAGCAGTCTCTGCACCACCACAGCAGTCTGTACACCACCACAGCAGTCTGTACACCACCACAGCAGTCTGTGCACCACCACAGCAGTCTGTACACCACCACAGCAGTCTGTACACCACCACAGCAGTATGTACACCACCACAGCAGTCTGTGCACCACCACAGCAGTCTATGCACCACCACAGCAGTCTGTGCACCACCACAGCAGCCTATGCACCACCACAGCAGTCCGTACACCACCACAGCAGTCCGTGCACCAATACAGCAGTATGTACACCACCACAGCAGTCTGTACACCACCACAGCAGTCTATGCACCACCACAGCAGTCTCTGCACCACCACAGCAGTCTATGCACGACCACAGCAGTCTGTACACCACCACAGCAGTCTGTACACCACCACAGCAGTCTATGCACCACCACAGCAGTCTGTACTCCACCACAGCAGTCTGTGCACCACCACAGCAGTCTGTGCACCACCACAGCAGTCTAGGTACCACCACAGCAGTCTGTACACCACCACAGCAGTCTATGCACGACCACAGCAGTCTGTACACCACCACAGCAGTCTGTACACCACACAGCAGTCTGTACTCCACCACAGCAGTCTATGCACCACCACAGCAGTCTGTGCACCACCACAGCAGTCTGTACACCACCACAGCAGTCTATGCACCACCACAGCAGTCCGTACACCACCACAGCAGTCTATGCACCACCACAGCAGTCTCTGCACCACCACAGCAATCTGTACTCCACCACAGCAGTCTCTGCACCACCACAGCACTCTATGCACCACCACAGCAGTCTCTGCACCACCACAGCAGTCTCTGCACCACCACAGCAGTCTGTACACCACCACAGCAGTCTGTACACCACCACAGCAGTCTGTACACCACCACGGCAGTCTGTGGACCACCACAGCAGTCTGTGCACCACCACAGCAGTCTGTACACCACCACAGCAGTCTGTACACCACCACGGCAGTCTGTGGACCACCACAGCAGTCTGTACACCACCACAGCAGTCTTTGCACCACCACAGCAGTCTGTACACCACCACAGCAGTCTGTGCACCACCACAGCAGTCTGTACACCACAACAGCAGTCTGTACACCACCACAGTCTGTACACCACCACAGCAGTCTCTGTACCACCACAGCAGTCTATGCACCACCACAGCAGTCTCTGCACCACCACAGCAGTCTCTGCACCACCACAGCAGTCTGTACACCACCACAGCAGTCTGTACACCACCACAGCAGTCTGTACACCACCACAGCAGTCTGTACACCACCACACAGCAGTCTCTGTACCACCACAGCAGTCTATGCACCACAGCAGTCTCTGCACCACCACTGCAGTCTGTACACCACCACAGCAGTCTCTGCACCACGACAGCAGTCTGTACACCACCACAGCAGTCTATGCACCACCACTGCAGTCTGTACACCACCACAGCAGTCTGTACACCACCACACAGCAGTCTCTGTACCACCACAACAGTATGTGCACCAGCACAGCAGTCTATGCACCACCACAGCAGTCTGTGCACCACCACAGCAGTCTGTACACCACCACAGCAGTCTGTGCACCACCACAGCAGTCTGTACACCACAACAGCAGTCTGTACACCACCACAGTCTGTACACCACCACAGCAGTCTCTGTACCACCACAGCAGTCTATGCACCACCACAGCAGTCTCTGCACCACCACAGCAGTCTCTGCACCACCACAGCAGTCTGTACACCACCACAGCAGTCTGTACACCACCACAGCAGTCTGTACACCACCACAGCAGTCTGTACACCACCACACAGCAGTCTCTGTACCACCACAGCAGTCTATGCACCACAGCAGTCTCTGCACCACCACTGCAGTCTGTACACCACCACAGCAGTCTCTGCACCACCACAGCAGTCTGTACACCACCACAGCAGTCTATGCACCACCACAGCAGTCTGTACACCACCACAGCAGTCTGTACACCACCACAGCAGTCTGTGCACCACCACACAGCAGTCTCTGTACCACCACAACAGTATGTGCACCACCACTGCAGTCTGTGCACCACCACAGCAGTCTGTACACCACCACAGCAGTCTGTAGACCACCACAGGAGTCTGTACACCACCACAGCAGTCTCTGCACCCACACTGCAGTCTATGCACCAGCACAGCAGTCTGTGGACCACCACAGCAGTCTATGCACCACTCAGGCAGTCTGTGCACAAATCTGTGATGATTGTCATTAGATTTCTGTCTATTCATTGGCCGAAGTTGAGGACAAACAACAGTATGTGAGATATGGAGGCTGGAGGTGTGTGAGCTTGTAGATGATGTTTAATCTCTACACTAACATGTAGTATTAAAAAGCTGTCCTACCCTGACCCTGCCCACTGTTTATGTGTATAGTGTATGTACACACATACATGGGGGAGGTGGTAATGGGGCCAGTGAGAGGAAAGGGACAGTCTGGGTGTCCTCTTCCACATGACCTGTGTCATTGTTTATACTCCCTTACATGTCCCACATGTGCCCCGGCTCACACTAACATACATCCAATATATCCAACCTTTAAAGGATGGTGTTGCAAGAGTGCATCATGTCTATTAGACTCCATGATGCACCATTTAAACACACTTCTGGACTGTCATGATGTGCTACTGCACTGTCATGATGCACTGGCATGATGCACTACTGCACTGTCATGATGCACTACTGCACTGTCATGATGCACTACTGCACTGTCATGATGCACTACTGCACTCTCATGATTCACTACTGCACTCTCATGATACACTACTGCACTGTCATGATGCACTACTGCACTGGCATGATGCACTACTGCACTGTCACAATGAACTGTCATGATGCACTACTGCACTGTCATGATGCACTACTGCACTGTCACAATGAACTGTCATGATGCACTACTGCACTCTCATGATGCACTATCATGATGCACTACTGCACTATCATGATGCACTACTGCACTCTCATGATGCACTATCATGATGCACTACTGCACTGTCATGATGCACTGTCATGATGCACTACTGCACTGTCACAATGCACTGGCATGATGCACTACTGCACTATCATGATGCACTACTGCACTGTCATGATGCACTGTCATGATGCCTTACTGAACTGTCATGATGTACTACTGCACTGTTATGATGCCTTACTGCACTGTCATGATGCACTACTGCACTGTCATGATGCCTTACTGCACTGTCATGATGCACTACTGCACTGTCACAATGAACTGTCATGATGCACTACTGCACTGTCATGATGCACTACTGAACTATCATGATGCACTGTCATGATTTCTTACTGCACTGTCATGATGCACTGTCATGATGCACTACTGCACTGTCATGATGCACTGTCATGATGCACTACTGTACAGTCATGATGCACTTTCATGATGCACTACTGCACTTTCATGATGCAGTACTGCACTGTCATGATGCACTGTCATGATGCACTACTGCACTGTCATGATGCACTGTCATGATGCACTACTGTACAGTCATGATGCACTGTCATGATGCACTACTGCACTGTCACAATGAACTGTCATGATGCACTACTGCACTATCATGATGCACTACTGCACTATCATGATGCACTACTGCACTTTCATGATGCAGTACTGCACTGTCATGATGCACTGTCATGATGCACTACTGCACTGTCATGATGCACTGTCATGATGCACTACTGCACTGTCATGATGCACTACTGCACTGTCATGATGCACTACTGCACTGGCATGATGCACTACTTCACTGTCATGATGCACTACTGCACTATCATGATGCACTAATGCACTATCATGATGCACTGTCATGATGCACTACTGCAATCTCATGATGCACTGTCATGATGCACTACTGCACTATCATGATGCACTACTGCACTATCATGATGCACTACTGCACTATCATGATGCACTACTGCACTATCATGATGCACTGTCATGATCCACTACTGCACTATCATGATGCACTACTGCACTGTCATGATGCACTGTCATGATGCACTACTGCACTGTCATGATGCACTGTCATGATGCACTACTGCACTATCATGATGCACTACTGCACTGTCATGATGCACTGTCATGATGCACTACTGCACTATCATGATGCACTACTGCACTGTCATGATGCACTGTCATGATGCACTACTGCACTCTCATGATGCACTACTGCACTATCATGATGCACTACTGCACTATCATGATGCACTACTGCACTATCATGATGCACTACTGCACTTTCATGATGCAGTACTGCACTGTCATGATGCACTATCATGATGCACTACTGCACTGTCATGATGCACTGTCATGATGCACTACTGCACTGTTATGATGCACTACTGCACTGTCATGATGCACTACTGCACTCTCATGATGCACTACTGCACTCTCATGATGCACTACTGCACTATCATGATGCACTACTGCACTATCATGATGCACTATCATGATGCACTACTGCAATCTCATGATGCACTGGCATGATGCACTACTGTACTCTCATGATGCACTGTCATTATGCACTACTGCACTGACATGATGCACTGTCATGATGCACTACTGCACTGACATGATGCACTACTGCACTGTCATTATGCACTACTGCACTGTCATGATGCACTACTGCACTGTCATGATGCACTACTGCACTGTCATGATGCACTACTGCACTGTCATGATGCACTACTGCACTGTCATGATGCACTACTGCACTGTCATGATGCACTACTGCACTGTCATGATGCACTACTGCACTGTCATGATGCACTACTGCACTCTCATGATACAGCTAGAGAGAGTGGTGATTTTTTAACAACCGGACTGTTGGAGTCCCCCCCCACAACCCATGGATTGACCTAAAGTAACGAGTAGGCTTTTTGCTGAAAAAAAAAGCAGTTTGACTGTGGCTGGCTGGTGGCAGTTGTTAGAACCAAGCAGTGAACGGCATGAGACCCCGTGTGGACACGAGGTAAAGCATTCCAATCAGTAACTTCTCATGGTGCAGCCATGTGTGGCCTTCTGTCCAACACTCTGAGGACTCTTATTGTAAAGATAAAAAGGCTTTTGGTATGCCTGATATCATCTTACCCACAAACCCTTAGCAGGGTGGCTATCATCCTATCACTAAATGTACATTGCCGCCATACCTTAGCCTGTTATCTTGGTGTATAAATGCTGCCCGGGCCCCCACTGACTGACAATAATGACAACTTAAACTGTGTTGATGATTAAAAGTAGAAATCTTCAGGGAAGGAGTGTAAACAAATACATAATGTTGCACTCCTGCAGAGTCGAAATGAATCAGGAGGACCTATTGGCATGATGCATTCATGCATTGGTGCATCATGAGGACCAATGGGCATGATGCATTGATGCATCGGTGCATCATGAGGACCAATGGGCATGATGCATTCATGCATTGGTGCATCATGAGGACCAATGGGCATGATGCCTTCATGCATTGGTGCATCATGAGGACCAATGGGCATGATGCCTTCATGCATTGGTGCATCATGAGGACCAATGGGCATGATGCCTTCATGCATTGGTGCATCATGAGGACCTATGGGCATGATGCATTCATGCATTGGTGCATCATGAGGACCAATGGGCATGATGCATTCATGCATTGGTGCATCATGAGGACCAATGGGCATGATGCATTCATGCATTGGTGCATCATGAGGACCAATGGGCATGATGCCTTCATGCATTGGTGCATCATGAGGACCAATGGGCATGATGCATTCATGCATTGGTGCATCATGAGGACCAATGGGCATCATGGGAGCCCCAGACAAGGGGACAAGGCCACTTCTTAAAAACGACAAGGGACATTGGGTTGGGTGACAAGAGACAAGAGGCATTTCTTAAAATCGACAAGAGACACGGGACCCCCTTGAATAGGGCCCTATGATGCATGCAGTCCCCCTTAGAGAGCTAGACATCAAAGCTGTCTCCAGATTTCACGAGTTGTGGGTATGTGTATATAAATAGATGCAGCCATGACCACATGACGGTAATATTTAGCTGATCAGCTTAGTGTGGGGATTTATAGACTCTCGGTATGTTCTACCCCTGGCTTTGTATCTTACGGAGTTCTGCTCCAATTAACAACTGGGTTTACTTTAGTAAGGCCAGACACAGACACATGTAACACAGGAAGTCATGTGACATCTGTTTGTAGCATAGGAATGGTGCACTGTGGGATACAAACAGAGGTCTGAGGTTCTGTCTCTTACAGAACAACCTGCCCTGACCCATTTATGATGTCACAGACTGGTAGCCAATCTGATAACCCAGCAGGTTACTCAAGTAACTAATGCACATCAGTTTGGCCAGGGGTCAAACATACAGAGTAGCAGGCACATAGATAGGAGTCTACTGAACCTTACTGTTAGTGGCATACCACACAAAGCATACTGCGCCCAGGGCAGCATACAAGTGTAAGAGGCCTAAGTGTATGTAAATTTACCCTGCAGGGTTACAATATAGAGAGTTACGATATCCTATGATACACTGAATTCAGTGCACGATAGCCCATTCAGTACTGTTTTTATTACACGCTTACTCCATAAAAAATCAATAAATAATCAATAGAATATCAATAAAAACAAGTTGAAAACAAAAATCCTTCCCCGAGACTAGAAGCCTGCCATAGTTTCTATACATGATCGGTACACACACCTCGGCACCTCTGGACCGGGACTCGTCCCTACCTGTAGTAGCTGAGCGCAATGCGCTAACCACTAGACCACCACATCTCACCCCTCGGCACCCGTCTCAGCTTGGCTTGCTTTGAACGTGTCCCGTGGTTATGGCACAGGACAGCCCAGAGTCGTCACTTCCCCGGGATTTGTATCATACCAATTCTCGTCAGTCCCTGTGGTGCAATGCATAGGGAGTTGGATTTGGGATCTGAGACTGCAGGTTCAATCCCTACCCTGGCCATGAAAATTTCATGGGTTTTAACATGTAGCATGTGACTTGTTAGGACATGTGACATGTTAGGATTGCCGATATCCAGGATATCAGCACTCCTAGGACTTGCAAAATGGACAGGTATCAGAATGGGAATATCCTGAAAAAGCAGCCAAAATCACAGAGGTCGTGTAAAAACAAAGCATACTGCGCCCAGGGCGACATACAGTTGTAAGAGGCCTAAGTGTGTGTAAATCTACCCTGCAGGGTTACAATACATCAGAAGGCTACTCAGTAAAGTCGTAATACGGCTACCTGGGCATAAATCTGGTACATCTATCAATTTATTGGGTTTCAATGCATAGAGCATGACACAGGGGAAACCTCCCTGATAAGTGGAGCCATACTGTGTGCCTTAAAGGGTAAATTATTGCAGCCATCCACAACCCGCATGTACCACTCATGTAGATAGTTGCTAACCTACAATCATACATTACACACGTACCGTGTACCACTCATGTAGATAGTTGCTAACCTACAATCATACATTTCACACATACCATGTACCACTCATGTAGATAGTTGTTAACCTACAATCATACATTACACACATACCGTGTACCACTCATGTAGATAGTTGTTTACCTACAATCATACATTTCACATACTATGTACCACTCATGTAGATAGTTGTTTACCTACAATCATACATTTCACATACTATGTACCACTCATGTAGATAGTTGTTAACCTACAATCATACATTTCACATACCGTGTACCACTCATGTAGATAGTTGTTAACCTACAATTATACATTACACACATACCATGTACCACTCATGTAGATAGTTGTTTACCTACAATCATACATTACACACATACCATGTACCACTCATGTAGATAGTTGTTTACCTACAATCATACATTTCACATACTATGTACCACTCATGTAGATAGTTGTTAACCTACAATCATACATTTCACATACTATGTACCACTCATGTAGATAGTTGTTAACCTACAATCATACATTTCACATACTATGTACCACTCATGTAGATAGTTGTTAACCTGCATTATACATTACACACATACCGTGTACCACTCATGTAGATAGTTGTTAACCTACAATTATACATTACACACATACTATGTACCACTCATGTAGATAGTTGTTAACCTACAATCATACATTTCACACATACCATGTACCACTCATGTAGATAGTTGTTAACCTACAATCATACATTACACACATACCATGTACCACTCATGTAGATAGTTGTTTACCTACATTATACATTACACATACCGTGTACCACTCATGTAGATAGTTGTTAACCTACAATCATACATTTCACACATACCGTGTACCACTCATGTAGATAGTTGTTAACCTACAATCATACATTTCACATACCGTGTACCACTCATGTAGATAGTTGTTAACCTGCATTATACATTACACACATACCGTGTACCACTCATGTAGATAGTTGTTAACCTACAATCATACATTTCACACATACCGTGTACCACTCATGTAGATAGTTGTTAACCTACAATTATACATTACACACATACTATGTACCACTCATGTAGATAGTTGTTAACCTGCATTATACATTACACACATACTGTGTACCACTCATGTAGATAGTTGTTAACCTACAATCATACATTACACACATACCGTGTACCACTCATGTATATAGTTGTTAACCTACAATCATACATTACACACATACCGTGTACCACTCATGTAGATAGTTGTTAACCTACAATCATACATAACACACATACCGTGTACCACTCATGTAGATAGTTGTTAACCTACAATCATACATTACACACATACCATGTACCACTCATGTATATAGTTGTTAACCTACAATCATACATTACACACATACCGTGTACCACTCATGTAGATAGTTGTTAACCTACAATCATACATAACACACATACCGTGTACCACTCATGTAGATAGTTGTTAACCTACAATCATACATTACACACATACCGTGTATCACTCATGTAGATAGTTGTTAACCTACAATCATACATTACACACATACCGTGTACCACTCATGTAGATAGTTGTTAACCTACAATCATACATTACACACATACTGGTACATATGTGGTTACCAGCTATCATCCACATTAGGAGCTGTGTGTTAGTTAATAGGGCAGTTGTATTTTACAGCTATTACAGAGAGTGAGTAATAGATGTTAACGCCATTTGGACAGCTGAGGTCGTATTCATGGTGAGAAATACATTATACAATCTCACAGAGGAATGTGTCAGTGCCTGCGCATATGTGCACCACACAAATCTTGAGGGGATAGAAAAGAGGCGAAATAGACCCTTTTAAGTTGGCTAGAGGCGAAATAGACCCTTTTAAGTGGGATAGGGAAGCCCGATTACAGGGAGTAAAGAGTAATTAAGGGCTGTTTTTTAATTCATTACTTCCTGTATAAAAGGGTTGTCGTGTCATGGATATGTTCTACTTCTCAGCTCGTGTGTAACAAATTGATACACGACATACGTCTAAGTATATTCAGTTCATGAAGCACTGTGGGCAGCCTCGATCTTCCAGTTCCTAATTCTGCCACAAGTCTACTGTGGGACTGGACCAATTATTAAATCACTGTAACCACACATTGAGAATAGTCTGGTATCCTGGATCGTATTTCAATGAAGTAGAGCCTACCTTGGTATCCTGGATCATATTTCAATGAAGTAGAGCCTACCTTGGTATCCTGGATCGTATTTCAATGAAGTAGAGCCTACCTTGGTAGAGATTTTACTGTTAGTGCTTCTGAGTGACTTTAGATACAAGTGGGCTTGTTATAGTTACAATCACAATCAGAGGCCTATAATAGAACACAGCTCAGTAAGTGTACTGTTTGCTACAACAGTAGTGAGTGAGTGAGTAATGGTTGTTTAACGCCAAGCCGACAGCTAAGGTCATATTCATGGCGGGACTACAACAGTAGTCAGATTGAACAAGATGGCTTCTATAGAGGTGATCACTATTGATGAGTTAGGTCATCTTTCTGTATTGATAACTTAGGGTGATCATAATGATCACCTAAAGTCATCACTTTTATGATGATAGGGGCCCGAGTATACAACAATGGGACATGCAGTGCACACTATGTGAGTTAAATTACAACAATGGGACATGCAGTGCACACTATGTGAGTTGAATTACAACAATGGGACATGCAGTGCACACTATATTAGTTAAATTACAACAATGGGACATGCAGTGCACACTATATGAGTTAAATTACAACAATGGGACATGCAGTGCACAATACATGAGCCAAATAACAACAATGGGACATGCAGTGCACACTATGTGAGTTAAATTACAACAATGGGACATGCAGTGCACACTATGTGAGTTAAATTACAACAATGGGACATGCAGTGCACACTATGTGAGTTAAATTACAACAATGGGACATGCAGTGCACACTATATGAGCTAGGGTTACAACAATGGGACATGCAGTGCACACTATGTGAGTTGAATTACAACAATGGGACATGCAGTGCACACTATGTGAGTTGAATTACAACAATGGGACATGCAGTGCACACTATGTGAGTTGAATTACAACAATGGGACATGCAGTGCACACTATGTGAGTTAAATTACAACAATGGGACATGCAGAGCACACTATATTAGTTAAATTACAACAATGGGACATGCAGTGCACACTATATGAGTTAAATTACAACAATGGGACATGCAGTGCACAATACATGAGCCAAATAACAACAATGGGACATGCAGTGCACACTATGTGAGTTAAATTACAACAATGGGACATGCAGTGCACACTATATGAGCTATGGTTACAACAATGGGACATGCAGTGCACACTATGTGAGTTGAATTACAACAATGGGACATGCAGTGCACACTATGTGAGTTAAATTACAACAATGGGACATGCAGTGCACACTATATTAGTTAAATTACAACAATGGGACATGCAGTGCACACCATGTGAGTTGAATTACAACAATGGGACATGCAGTGCACACTATATGAGCTAAATTACAACAATGGGACATCCAATGTACGCTATATGAGTTAAATTACAACAATGGGACATGCAGTGCACACTATATTAGTTAAATTACAGTAATGGGACATGCAGTGCACACTATATTAGTTAAATTACAACAATGGGACATGCAGTGCACACTATATGAGCTAAATAACAACAATGGGACATGCAGTGCACACTATATGAGTTAAATTACAACAATGGGACATGCAGTGCACACTATATTAGTTAAATTACAACAATGGGACATGCAGTGCACAATATATGAGCTAAATAACAACAATGGGACATGCAGTGCACACTATGTGAGTTAAATTACAACAATGGGACATGCAGTGCACACTATATGAGCTAATTTACAACAATGGGACATGCAGTGCACACTATATGAGCTAGGGTTACAACAATGGGACATGCAGTGCACACTATGTGAGTTAAATTACAACAATGGGACATGCAGTGCACACTATATGAGCTAGGGTTACAACAATGGGACATGCAGTGCACACTATGTGAGTTAAATTACAACAATGGGACATGCAGTGCACACTATATGAGCTAATTTACAACAATGGGACATGCAGTGCACACTATATGAGCTAGGGTTACAACAATGGGACATGCAGTGCACACTATGTGAGTTAAATTACAACAATGGGACATGCAGTGCACACTATATGAGCTAGGGTTACAACAATGGGACATGCAGTGCACACTATGTGAGTTAAATTACAACAATGGGACATGCAGTGTACACTATGTGAGTTAAATTACAACAATGGGACATGCAGTGCACACTATATGAGTTAAATTAAAACAATGGGACATGCAGTGTACACTATATGGGTTAAATTACAACAATGGGACACACAGTGCACACTATGTGAGTTAAATTACAACAATGGGACACGCAGTGCACACTATGTGAGTTAAATTACAACAATGGGACATGCAGTGCACACTATGTGAGTTAAATTACAACAATGGGACATGCAGTGCACATTATGTGGGTTAAATTACAACAATGGGACACGCAGTGCACACTATGTGAGTTAAATTACAACAATGGGACATGCAGTGCACACTATATTAGTTAAATTACAACAATGGGACATGCAGTGCACACTATGTGAGTTAAATTACAACAATGGGACATGCAGTGCACACTATGTGAGCTAAATTACAACAATGGGACATGCAGTGCACACTATATTAGTTAAATTACAACAATGGGACATGCAGTGCACACTATATTAGTTAAATTACAACAATGGGACATGCAGTGCACACTATGTGAGTTAAATTACAACAATGGGACATGCAGTGCACACTATATGAGTTAAATTACAACAATGGGACATGCAGTGCACAATATATGAGTTAGATTACAACAATGGGACATGCAGTGCACAATATATGAGTTAGATTACAACAATGGGACATGCAGAGCACACTATATGAGCTAAATTACAACAATGGGACATGCAGTGCACACTATATTAGTTAAATTACAACAATGGGACATGCAGTGCACACTATGTGAGTTAAATTACAACAATGGGACATGCAGAGCACACTATATGAGCTAAATTACAACAATGGGACATGCAGTGCACACTATATGAGTTAAATTAAAACAATGGGACATGCAGTGTACACTATGTGAGTTAAATTACAACAATGGGACATGCAGTGCACAATATATGAGCTAAATAACAACAATGGGACATGCAGTGCACACTATGTGAGTTAAATTAAAACAATGGGACATGCAGTGCACACTATGTGAGTTAAATTACAACAATGGGACATGCAGTGCACACTATATGAGTTAAATTACAACAATGGGACATGCAGTGCACACTATATTAGTTAAATTACAACAATGGGACATGCAGTGCACACTATATGAGCTAGGGTTACAACAATGGGACATGCAGTGCACACTATATTAGTTAAATTACAACAATGGGACATGCAGTGCACACTATATTAGTTAAATTACAACAATGGGACATGCAGTGCACACTATATGAGTTAAATTACAACAATGGGACATGCAGTGCAGATTATGTGAGCTAAATTACAACAATGGGACATGCAGTGCACACTATGTGAGCTAAATAACAACAATGGGACATGCAGTGCACACTATATGAGTTAAATTACAACAATGGGACATGCAGTGCAGATTATGTGAGCTAAATTACAACAATGGGACATGCAGTGCACACTATGTGAGCTAAATAACAACAATGGGACATGCAGTGCACACTATATTAGTTAAATTACAACAATGGGACATGCAGTGCACAATATATGAGCTAAATAACAACAATGGGACATGCAGTGCACACTATGTGAGCTAAATTACAACAATGGGACATGCAGTGCACACTATATTAGTTAAATTACAACAATGGGACATGCAGTGCACACTATATGAGTTAAATTACAACAATGGGACATGCAGTGCACACTATATGAGTTAAATTACAACAATGGGACATGCAGTGCACACTATATGAGTTAAATTACAACAATGGGACATGCAGTGCACACTATGTGGGTTAAATTACAACAATGGGACATGCAGTGTACACTATGTGAGCTAAATTACAACAATGGGACATGCAGTGTACACTATGTGAGCTAAATTACAACAATGGGACATGCAGTGCACACTATATGAGTTAAATTACAACAATGGGACATGCAGTGCACACTATATGAGCTAGGGTTACAACAATGGGACATGCAGTGCACACTATGTGAGCTAAATTGATGTTGTATCTACAATCATTTTCATCATCAGTGTTTATAAGATGATCCCGTGGAACCTACAGTGATCAAAATGGTTATATGGTCAAAATGATCAAAGACAAAGGCATGTTCAATAATTAACAGCTCTTTTGTCACTCAGACCATAGTTATAACAGGGGGACTATTCCTCATACACACATCTACGTGCCTCATCAGAGCATACGTCAGCTGTAAGTCGCCACAGTAAATGCTCGGTTGTGGGGAGGGAAGGGGATAATTATGCAAATCTATGCAAAAGTATTAATTAATGACAAAGTAATCATTCACAAACTCCTAACTCATTAGTTCAGACAGGTACTCTGCAGACATCACATGTGATCACCTAAAAGATCATGGGGTACTCTCCCCAAACATCATCCACAAGATGAGCAAAGGTGAGTACCTTTTTAAGCGTTATATATTAAGTGTAGTCTCTATCCCAGACTGTATACCTTAGTAGGCCTGGACCAGACGGGGCGATGTGGGGTGAGTGAACGGGGAGGAGGGGGGTGACTGCATGAGGGGATGCACTCCAGTTCACATTAACCTACAGGTTAACTCACCGTAACAAAACGTGTCACACATCTAGGACTGGTGCACGAAGCGAGGTTGGCTGAAGTCTTCTCTACAAGGGTACATCATGATGTAGCAGTGAAAGGGTTAATGCTGTATAACGTCATGTAGCAGTGAAAGGGTTAATCCTGTATAACGTCATGTAGCAGTGAAAGGGTTAAACCTGTATGTAGCAGTGAAAGGGTTAATCCTGTATGACGTCATGTAGCAATGAAAGGGTTAATCCTGTATGTAGCAGTGAAAGGGTTAAACCTGTATGTAGCAGTGAAAGGGTTAATCCTGTATAACGTCATGTAGCAGTGAAAGGGTTAAACCTGTATTTAGCAGTGAAAGGGTTAATCCTGTATAACGTCATGTAGCAGTGAAAGGACTGATCATGTATAACATTATATAGCAGTGAAAGGGTTAATCCTGTATAATCTCATGTAGCAGTGAAAGTGTTAAACCTGTATGTAGCAGTGAAAGGGTTAATCCTGTATGTAGCAGTGAAAGGGTTAATCCTGTATAACGTCATGTAGCAGTGAAAGGGTTAATCCTGTATGTAGCAGTGAAAGGGTTAAACCTGTATAACATCATGTAGCAGTGAAAGGGTTAAACCTGTATGTAGCAGTGAAAGGGTTAAACCTGTATGTAGCAGTGAAAGGGTTAATCCTGTATGTAGCAATGAAAGGGTTAAACCTGTATATAGCAGTGAAAGGGTTAATCCTGTATGTAGCAGTGAAAGGGTTAAACCTGTTTGTAGCAGTGAAAGGGTTAAACCTGTATGTAGCAGTGAAAGGGTTAAACCTGTATGTAGCAGTGAAAGGGTTAATCCTGTATGTAGCAGTGAAAGGGTTAATCCTGTATGTAGCAGTGTAAGGGTTAATCCTGTATGTAGCAATGAAAGGGTTAATCCTGTATGTAGCAGTGAAAGGGTTAATCCTGTATGTAGCAGTGAAAGGGTTAAACCTGTATAACGTCATGTAGCAGTGAAAGGGTTAATCCTGTATGTAGCAGTGAAAGGGTTAAACCTGTATAACGTCATGTAGCAGTGAAAGGGTTAAACCTGTATGTAGCAGTGAAAGGGTTAAACCTGTATATAGCAGTGAAAGGGTTAAACCTGCATGTAGCAGTGAAAGGGTTAAACCTGTATGTAGCAGTGAAAGGGTTAATCCTGTATGTAGCAATGAAAGGGTTAATCCTGTATGTAGCAGTGAAAGGGTTAATCCTGTATGTAGCAGTGAAAGGGTTAATCCTGTATATAGCAGTGAAAGGGTTAAACCTGTATGTAGCTGTGAAAGGGTTAGACCTGTATTTAGCAGTGAAAGGGTTAATCCTGTATATAGCAGTGAAAGGGTTAATCCTTAATAACGTCATGTAGCAATGAAAGGGTTAATCCTGTATAATCTCATGTAGCAGTGAAAGGGTTAATCCTGTATGTAGCAGTGAAAGGGTTAAACCTGTATGTAGCAGTGAAAGGGTTAAACCTGTATGTAGCAGTGAAATGGTTAAACCTGTATGTAGCAGTGGAAGGGTTAAACCTGTATGTAGCAGTGAAAGGGTTAAACCTGTATGTAGCAGTGAAAGGGTTAAACCTGTATGTAGCAGTGAAAGGGTTAAACCTGTATGTAGCAGTGAAAGGGTTAATCCTGTATGTAGCAGTGAAAGGGTTAAACCTGTATAACATCATGTAGCTGTGAAAGGGTTAATCCTGTATGTAGCAGTGAAAGGGTTAATCCTGTATATAGCAGTGAAAGGGTTAATCCTTAATAACGTCATGTAGCAATGAAAGGGTTAATCCTGTATAATCTCATGTAGCAGTGAAAGGGTTAATCCTGTATGTAGCAGTGAAAGGGTTAAACCTGTATGTAGCTGTGAAAGGGTTAAACCTGTATGAAACAGTGAAAGGGTTTAATCCTGTATTTAGCAGTGAAAGGGTTAACCTGTATGTAGCAGTGAAAGGGTTTAATCCTGTATTTAGCAGTGAAAGGGTTAAACCTGTATGTAGCAGTGAAAGGGTTAATCCTGTATAACATCATGTAGCAGTGAAAGGGTTAAACCTGTATGTAGCAGTGAAAGGGTTAAACCTGTATAATCTCATGTAGCAGGAAAGGGTTAATCCTGTATGTAGCAGTGAAAGGGTTAATCCTGTATAATCTCATGTAGCAGTGAAAGGGTTAATCCTGTATGTAGCAGTGAAAGGGTTAATCCTGTATTTAGCAGTGAAAGGGTTAAACCTGTATGTAGCAGTGAAAGGGTTAAACCTGTATGTAGCAGTGAAAGGGTTTAATCCTGTATTTAGCAGTGAAAGGGTTAAACCTGTATGTAGCAGTGAAAGGGTTAATCCTGTATAACATCATGTAGCAGTGAAAGGGTTAAACCTGTGTGTAGCAGTGAAAGGGTTAAACCTGTATAACATCATGTAGCAGTGAAAGGGTTAATCCTGTATGTAGCAGTGAAAGGGTTAATCCTGTATTTAGCAGTGAAAGGGTTAAACCTGTATGTAGCAGTGAAAGGGTTAATCCTTAATAACGTCATGTAGCAATGAAAGGGTTAATCCTGTTTAATCTCATGTAGCAGTGAAAGGGTTAATCCTGTATGTAGCAGTGAAAGGGTTTAATCCTGTATGTAGCAGTGAAAGGGTTAAACCTGTATATAGCAGTGAAAGGGTTAATCCTGTATGTAGCAGTGAAAGGGTTAATCCTGTATAATCTCATGTAGCAGTGAAAGGGTTAAACCTGTATGTAGCAGTGAAAGGGTTAATCCTGTATGTAGCAGTGAAAGGGTTAATCCTGTATGTAGCAGTGAAAGGGTTAAACCTTTATAACATCATGTAGCAGTGAAAGGGTTAATCCTGTATGTAGCAGTGAAAGGGTTTAATCCTGTATGTAGCAGTGAAAGGGTTAATCCTGTATGTAGCAGTGAAAGGGTTAATCCTTAATAACGTCATGTAGCAATGAAAGGGTTAATCCTGTATTATCTCATGTAGCAGTGAAAGGGTTAATCCTGTATGTAGCAGATTGAGATTCTACAAATTTGTAGAGGTAATGGAATCATTAGGATCGGCTTTTGAATTCTCACTATCAAAAGAGTGGTTGTCATCAGATTCACCATTGTCAGTAGTTTCACGATCTGAATTTTTGTCAGGTTTTTTTGTATACGATTTACCAGTCTCTGGATTTTTTCCAGCTTTTTTCCTGTTTTTCTCGTCTTCAGGAGAGGTTGGTGGAGGGTAGATTTTTGGACGTACATCCGGTGTTGGTAGTAGTCCTCGATCGCCTGCTGCAATAGCTGGTGGTAGTGGTGGTGGGTCTGGAATCGTTTCACTGGGTGTAGGTAGTGTTGAAGGTTTTCCAGGATCTGGAGTCGGAGTTGGTGTTGGAGCTGGTGTTGGAGTAGGTACTGGAGTTGGTGTTGACTTTGTAGGTGGTGCAAGTATTTCCGCCCTTACTTTGGCCAGGAGTTTCCCCAATATATTACCACCTTGAACGTCATTTTCGCACAGGCTAGCAACATTTCCCATGTGTCTGCCTACCCCATAAATGGGGTGATAGGTACACTCATACAGGTTCCCTGTAGTACTTTGAAGATATTTGCTACACTTGTCAACTTTAAACTTTGACTGAAGGCATTCATAAATGAGGCCAGTAGCATTCTTAGACCATTTTGTAGTTGGCTTGATCTGTTTTCCTATTTCCATCATTTCGAAGGGATCATTAGTGTGTAGAATATCACTAGCTGCCTTTTTGTCATCAACACTTAGGGCCTTGGTATGCTGTATTGCCTGTTCAACTGAACTGTATGTTTGACCCTTGTATGTGATGTCACATGTATACAAGTTACTCAGGATGTGGTGGGGTCCTTTGAAGGCTATACCGTCTTGAGTTTTGATCGTGTAGGCTTCTAGTAAATTTAAGCCATATGGTAGGGCAGTGATATCATGGTGTGAGTATGATTTTTTTTCAATAATCAGCACTCTTTGACGAAGTTTGATATCAGTTATCCCTTTCCTTTTAGCTAGAAAGAAGAGAGCCCTGAGATCATTGTACTGTTTTGTTTCAGTTTTTGTGAGCTCGTCCATCAATGACACACCTTTCCAAGCAGGTAAATCTTTCAAATTTGAGATTTTCCTATATACATCTGCTTTAATGCCTCGATGTGCCAATTTGAAGACTATAGTTCTTGGCCTAGTTTGTGTAGGATCATACTTCCCCAATCTATATATGGAGTCTACTCTTTCGTTGCCATATTTGAACCCTAAATCTTCAAATAATGTGTCACAGACTTTGCGAAGGTCTTCCTTGTGATTTTCTGGGAACCCTTCCATAAGTAGAGTTTTTTTCCTGTCATCTTCCTCGAATTTTTGAGTAGTTTTCAGAAGTGATTTAGTAAGTCTATTTGCAGTATTGACTGAAGTAGACATACAATCAACCCTCTCTTTCATAGTGTCAACTTTTTGGATAGCCTCATTGGCCATAGGCTGAGCAATGTCTAGTCTATCTGCGAGAGCCTTAAGAATATCACTTGTAGTTCTAGCATTTTTTTCATTTTCAGCAACTCGTTTTTCAAGAATTTCATAGTCATCTTGGAGCAAAACAGTTTTTTCTGAGGTTGAATCTTGGTCACCTTCAAGTTCTATTAGCCTTTCTTGCAAGTTATTTACAGCTTCAATGAGGTCCTTTACTGTGGCTTTGTTTGGCAGATTTTTAATACGAGCCCTTCTGCGTGGTTTCCCCATTACGACGGCGGCCAGTTTTGATTGACCTTGCTGTTGTTAATCCTGTATGTAGCAGTGAAAGGGTTAAACCTCTGATAAAGATTCCTGACATCTCTATAAACCCCCTTATCCTACATAGGACTCAATATTGAACACAAAAGGGAGCCTTCTTTCTAGGGGGGGGGTAGAGGGGGGGCTGTTACACTGTGTCCATAGGTAAAGCTCTGAGTTTCACCTCCTATCTATTGAAGCCTCTTGCACTAGGGGTTTAATTCATTAAGGAAATAAAATTATAAACCTTAGAAACCTGTTTATTGCTACAGGAAGATGTTGTTGCACACATGTGTCAAGAGCTGAGGCGTTTTCCCGTAGTATCCTGTATTTAGAAATACCAGGGCAGTAGGAAGGGGAGGGCACTTCATGTTCAGCTTGTTATTAAAATATAGGGCGTTCCTGCGGGGGGGGGGGGCGGTCAAACCCCAGCTGTAATAGATAATAAGGCTGCAGTTGTTACTCCCTCTCAAGGAGTTAGTGCCTCCCCCCCTCTCTCTGGGAGACAAGGGCAGATCACAATGGTGCCACCCACCCCTAGATAGGGGGACTTGAATGGATGTCAATTTTCATAAATGTGGTAAGCTTCTGTGATACGGTGACGTAAAGTGTGTTTTATGGTGTTGTACAGTTTAGCCTTGGTGGTGGAGGTGGTGGAGGGGGTGGCACCCTGATCACGCCCAGTATTAAACACGTGTATCTACACATGATAGGGCTACATAAGGTGATACACCTCCATGTGTGGCACCACTGTTAGATAAAAACTTACCTTACATACTTCCTGCAGTATTCTACTTCCTGGCCTTGGACTCTAACATATACAATAAGCGTTGTCAAACACCTCGGCTAAAAAACTTGTAGTCACACCAACACCCCACCCTGGTACAGTGCTATATAAACATGTACAAACACCCCACCCTGGTACAGGCCTATATAAACATGTACAAACAACCCACCCTGGTACAGGCCTATATAAACATGTACCAACACCCCACCCTGGTACAGGCCTATATAAACATGTACAAACACCCACCCTGGTACAGGCCTATATAAACATGTACCAACACCCCACCCTGGTACAGACCTATATAAACATGTACAAACACCCCACCCTGGTACAGGCCTATATAAACATGTACAAACACCCCACCCTGGTACAGGCCTATATAAACATGTACAAACACCCCACCCTGGTACAGGCCTATATAAACATGTACAAACAACCCACCCTGGTACAGGCCTATATAAACATGTACCAACACCCCACCCTGGTACAGGCCTATATAAACATGTACAAACACCCCACCCTGGTACAGGCCTATATAAACATGTACAAACAACCCACCCTGGTACAGGCCTATATAAACATGTACCAACACCCTACCCTGGTACAGGCCTATATAAACATGTACCAACATCCCACCCTGGTACAGACCTATATAAACATGTACAAACACCCCACCCTGGTACAGGCCTATATAAACATGTACAAACACCCCACCCTGGTACAGTGCTATATAAACATGTACAAACACCCCACCCTGGTACAGGCCTATATAAACATGTACAAACAACCCACCCTGGTACAGGCCTATATAAACATGTACCAACACCCCACCCTGGTACAGGCCTATATAAACATGTACAAACACCCCACCCTGGTACAGGCCTATATAAACATGTACAAACAACCCACCCTGGTACAGGCCTATATAAACATGTACAAACACCATGCCCTGGTACAGGCCTATATAAACATGTACAAACAACCCACCCTGGTACAGGCCTATATAAACATGTACAAACAACCCACCCTGGTACAGGCCTATATAAACATGTACAAACAACCCACCCTGGTACAGGCCTATATAAACATGTACAAACACCCCACCCTGGTACAGGCCTATATAAACATGTACAAACAACCCACCCTGGTACAGGCCTGAATGAACATGTACAAACACCCACCCTGCTACAGGCCTATATAAACATGTACAAACAACCCACCCTGGTACAGGCCTGAATGAACATGTACAAACACCCACCCTGCTACAGGCATATATAAACATGTACAAACAACCCACCCTAGTAAAGGCCTATATAAACATGTACACACACCCACCCTGCTACAGGCCTATATAAACATGTACAAACAACCCACCCTGGTACAGGCCTGAATGAACATGTACAAACACCCACCCTGCTACAGGCATATATAAACATGTACAAACAACCCACCCTAGTAAAGGCCTATATAAACATGTACACACACCCACCCTGGTACAGACCTATATAAACATGTACAAACAACCCACCCTGGTACAGGCCTATATAAACATGTACAAACACCCCACCCTGGTACAGACCTATATAAACATGTACAAACACCCCACCCTGGTACAGGCCTATATAAACATGTACAAACACCCCACACTGGTACAGACCTATATAAACATGTACAAACACCCCACCCTGGTACAGGCCTATATAAACATGTACAAACACCCCACCCTGGTACAGACCTATATAAACATGTACCAACACCCCACCCTGGTACAGGCCTATATAAACATGTACAAACACCACACCCTGGTACAGGCCTATATAAACATGTACAAACACCCCACCCTGGTACAGGCCTATATAAACATGTACAAACACCACACCCTGGTACAGGCCTATATAAACATGTATAAACAACCCACCCTGGTACAGGCCTATATAAACATGCACCAACACCCCATCCTGGTACAGGCCTATATAAACATGCACCAACACCCCACCCTGGTACAGGCCTATATAAACATGTACCAACACCCCACCCTGGTACAGGTATATATAAACATGTACAAACAATCCACCCTGGTACAGGCCTATATAAACATGTACAATCACCCCACCCTGGTACAGGCCTATATAAACATGTACCAACACCCCACCCTGGTACAGGCCTATATAAACATGCACCAACACCCCACCCTGGTACAGGCCTATATAAACATGTACCAACACCCCACCCTGGTACAGGTATATATAAACATGTACAAACAATCCACCCTGGTACAGGCCTATATAAACATGTACAATCACCCCACCCTGGTACAGGCCTATATAAACATGTACAATCACCCCACCCTGGTACAGGCCTATATAAACATGTACCAACACCCCACCCTGGTACAGGCCTATATAAACATGTACCAACACCCCACTCTGGTACAGGCCTATATAAACATGTACAATCACCCCACCCTGGTACAGACCTATATAAACATGTAC